>CM026296.1:12582190-12829018 GCA_014851415.1 Cnaphalocrocis medinalis
TTTACCAACAACTGTGGGAGAGCCAAGCTTCGGCATGAATGGGCTGGCTCGACCGGAGTGATACCACTGCCTCACAGAAAACCGGCGTGAAGCAGCCCCTGTGCTGTGTTTCGCTGAGTGAGTGAGGGTACCGGAGGCCCACCCGGAGGGGAAGGGGATAAAAGGTTGGCAGCGCACTTGTAACTCCACTGGTGTTGCAAGTGCCCATGGGCGGCGGCAATCGTTTACCAATAGGTGATCCGTCTGCACGTCTGCCACATATCACATAAAAAAAGTTTGTTAAAGAAATGCAGATTTTTGTATAAATTCCTTTGCCTATCCAAATGTGAATAAAATGACTGTCTACTTTCGCAAGGAAAGCTTTTATTTCGTTTTATTCCGAGCTTTCAAATTGAAAAGAAGCGGAGCTTTGGCAAGCTTACGCGTAGCGAGCTTTCCTCAAAGCGCGACTATTGTGGTTGAGCTTTGTGAGTGTAGGAAGCTTAGAGCTTTTTGTATTGCTGCAAAAGTTCATTTGAAAGTTTTATACTAGAGTGTGGTTATACTAAGGTTTTAGAGTTAAGTATAATCATCCAATCGATATTTTAACCATGAGAGCCATGCTTCGCCATGAATGGGCCCGGCTTGACCGGAGAGGCCTCACAGTGAGTGAGGGAGTTTACTGAAAGCCCAAAAGGGGGGAAAGAAGATAAAAGGATGCCAGTGCATTTGTGAGTGGGGTTACCATTAGGTGGTCCGTCTTCTCGTCAGCTACCTATTACATAAAAAAGCTATCATAAAAATATTTACATAGTCAGTCATAATTCCTTCCTTTCGACGCACCAGTTATTCGGCATGACCCAAGGGTTAACTGGTAGAGAATCCATACTTCCATACTAATATTATAAATGCGAAAGTAACTATGTCTGTCTGTTACTCTTTCACGCCAAAACTACTCAACGGATTTAAATGAAATTTGGTATACAGATAATCTAGGACCCGGAGAAAGGACATAGGCCTACTTTTTATTGCGAAAAGGGGGTTGTAAGGGGTTGAAAGGGGGGTAAAAAGTTACTTTTCCACCCGGACGGAGTCGCGGGCGGCCGCTAGTGATGAATAAATAGGTAAGTAAATAAATGCGCCAGACAATCACACCAATCAACCTGGTCTCAAACTAGGGCAACCCCTGTACTGTGAGTACCAGGTGACGATAATTAACTGGGGGCGTCAACCCAGAACAACCAGACCCAAGAAAACTTGGAAAATGTAGTTTCCTAAATTGACTTGACCGGGGATCGAAACCGGGACCTTGCGCGCTTCGGGCGAACACCTTAGCCACTGCGCCATCGAGGCCGTCAAATAAATTAATAATTGGGTATTTGACTAAATTTTTTTATGTGTTTAATCAAAAGACGCCTCAATTTAAGAAACATCGTTTAAAGAATCACTTGATTCTCATTTGAATTACCTGAGATATCACAACTTTAAGAGCACATATTTTGGGCAAGCCCAAAAACGCTCTATAGAAATGGCTATTGTATTGTGACGTCACAACGCAAACTCTTGTATGCGCGTCTAGTAAATTTTGTATGGTAGCTATATCAAATGTTTCGTTTAAGTAAATGGTTTTATAATAAAAGTTGGTGGAAAATGAACGGGTAGTTCAATGATATAATTATTATTTTTTAATTTTATACTTAAAAAATGGACTTGCCTATGAAACTTTGAATGCTCACAAAACCAGCTAGACGATACATTTTTAACTGAAAATGTTGGCCATTGGTTGTTATTTACCAATATTTTAATAGAGTATCAATATTTTTTACTAAATCGAGATTAGTCAAATACCCAATTATATTAAAACATATTTTTCTCGATAATCGACGTTAAATTCTCTACGTCTCTAAGAGGCCATGATAATCCGATTATAGTATATAGTTAGACATAGTATATCCGTTCTATTTAGCTGTTCACATGGGCATATATCATGCCTGTCATCTATAGGTGACGACAGAAGATTCGGCGCGGGCGCAAGGGAACTAGGGATGGGTGTCGGCTTTCTAGTTTTATCGATATCTTTTACATTTTAAGCAAAATATTGCACTTAAAAATTCATCGAAGTGTTCAGTTCGGACTCGAACCCAAAACTTTCCACATACAACTGTGGGAGAGCCACACTTCGGCATGAATGGGCCGGCTCCACCGGAGTGATACCACTGCCTCACAGAAAACCGGCGTGAAGCAGCTCCTGTGCTGTGTTTCGCCGAGTGAGGGTACCGGAGGCCCATCGGGGGGGAAGGGGATAAAAGGTTAGCAGCGCCCTTGTGACTCCACTGGTGTTGCATGTGTCCATGGGCGGCGGCAATTGCTTACCAACAGGTGATCCGCCTGCTCGTCTGCTACCTTCACATAAAAAAAAAAAAATAAGCCAACCGAACCCCAAGCCGACTAATTTTGTAATACCAGGCTAAGAAAATGCTGGCTTCCAGAAATAGCGATGCTGGCAACATTGGTGTGAGCAGCTCAGGGTGCTGAGAGGTGTACACCGCAATTTTTTTTTATAGTATAGGAAGGCAAACGAGCAAGCGGGTCACCTGATGGTAAGTGAACACCGCCGCCCATGGACATCAGCTACACCAGAAGGAGTGCGGATGCGTTGCCGGGCCTTTAGGAAGGTATAGGCTCGTTTCTTGAAGATTTGGATGTCGTACCGGTTCGGAAATACCGCTGCTGGGCTTTCTACCCAGTGTTTTTTTTATGTGATAGGTAGAAGACGAGCAGGCGGATCACCTGATGGTAAGCAATTGCCGCCGCTCATGGACACTTACAACACCAGTGGAGTTACAAGTGCGCTGCCAACCTTTTATCCCCTTCCCCCCGGGTGGGCCTCCGGTACCCTCACTCACTCGGCGAAACACAGGGGCTGCTTCACGCCGCATCTTATGCATCTTTTACTTCCATCCTGCAAGCATATACCAAGCTCTGACGTCCCACTCTGGACGGCGTGTGAAGGCAAACCAGAGGTGAGAGTCCTGCGGCCCCTGCTGGAGTGCACACCAGCCGACTAAAGCCAAGCCGGGGAAAGGGCCCAGGTCGACTCTCTGGGACATGGGACCCAAGGGACGTCACATCCCATTGGGGAGACTGACTGCACTGATGAGAGTTGTTGAGAGTGGGCGATGGGGTCGTTACTTCCGCACTTATTATTAGTTCTAGCTTTTGCCCGCGACATCGTTCGCGTGGACTTCAGGTTCGTAGAAACCTCAAAAATTGTAGCCTATGTGTTATTCTGATGAATAAGCTATATTGTGGTAAAGTTTCGTTCAAATCCATTCAGTAGTTTTTACGTGAAAGAGTAACAAACATCCATACATCCATACTTACAAACTTTCGCCTTTATAATAGTAGTAGGATTGTTCATTATTTTGACTTCTCACTAGTATCAACAAGTTAGTCGTGGTACTAACGACTTAGAGAAAGTATCAAAATAGAGTAGCTAAGCGTGTATCACCGTAAGGGACAGATATCTATGTAACCCGGCCAAATGAAAAATAACTACAAAATGGCGGATCGATGTGACTGAAGATTACTTCAGTACGGTAGCCTGTTATCTCTTACTACGACTGAATTTGGTTGGTTATTACGGTAGTAAAAATACGAACAAAAATCGCACTTAATTACTATGGGTTACTATGGCAACTAGCTTTGCTGGGCGCAGTTCACAACTGACAGAACTTAGCCTATCAAAAAAAAGTGGAACTCTGCCAAAGAAAAAAATCATGATTCTGTCTCTTTTACTCTTAGCGATTTCTGTATATAGTTGTTCCGTTTACACGAATATTATTATTTGCGTGTCCAGTCCATATGATACTTGGTCCTTGACTAACGAGCATAACAAAAGACTTTATTTGTTTATTTTTTCCATTCACAGTCCCATACAAATTAAAACCCAGACGTGACTGCTCCAATAACTTTTGCTACTTCAACAAATAAACATTTGATTACAAAAATACCTTATTGTCAAAAGCCCTACCTAATCCTTTTTTCTTGACAAAAGTTTAATCATATCGCATACAAATTTAAACTTTACAGCTTCAACATAAGTTCCTATTTCCATTGTAACTATCCATTTAATTCCGTAATCGTTATTAAGTACATCTGCTACTGGTTTTGTTGAAAACAGTCACAATTTTGAACCTTATTTCTACAAACATAGGTTTTTTATTTAGTTTTTTATTGCATACACAAATGTTAGAATTATATTTGTACAAATATAGACCTTATTCCAAAAATGATACAGATGGAAATGAAGCTTGTTTCGTCATACGTGCCCCATCGATAGAAATAGCGGATTTTATCGACTTAATCCCTTCTCTAGAGGCGAAGGCACGGACCTATAAAATGGGTCTTATTTATCCAATTATATTATGGTCATGAGCCATATCCTGTTTGAATACCTTTGGTCCGTCTGTGTGTAAGTATAGGAAGTTTTTTTTTTGTGATACCGGGTGATCTCGGGGTCCCAGGTTCGATTCCTGGGTCGAGGAAAAGTATTACGAATTTTTCGAACATAGCTCGGGTTTGTGATCACCGCACCGCATTAGGCAAGCGTGTTGATTAAGCTTAATCCCGTCATAGTAGCGATGACTTGATTTATACGATGGAGGCCTTTGCCCTGCAGTGGGACAGTATACAGGCTGATACTTTACTCTATCAAATAATGTATGAAACAGCAATTTTTTTTCGCTTGGGACGGTCATATTTTGGCAGTGAAGTCTTTACACGGTAGGTATATGTTTATACCGTTAAGTATTATTGCATATTTTTTTACGTTGTAGGTATATCCGTTAACATAAAAAATCTTGGTAAAAAAAGTTAAGAGACAACTAAACAAAGTGTATCTGTGAACACCATCCCTTTAACCACATCGAGGGGTGAAAGGCTATTTGTTTTAAGCGACACTTTGGGCGATATTGAGTTATATACATATTCGGAATCAGCGAATTTTTCTGCGTCGATTGAGCTGGGTTTCATAATTAATAGACGACTTTTTTGGCGCTTCAAACAATGAAAATTTTGGCCTCATTTTAGAACAGTGATGTATGAAACGCCAAAAATCGGTATCATTTTTAGGGACCATGGATATGAACCATACACAAACGCGATTAAAATCCGCTTAAACATGTTTTGCAATCACAATAATAGTACTCAATGGCGGTTTAAAGCGTTTTTCCTGTAACTACTTTTTGCTAAAACTGTGACTTAAATCATTATGAATTCCACCAAAAGTCATCTTAGCTGTCACTTAAAACATTATGCTTTATTCAAAAAAACATGTGACAAGGCGTTTCAACCTTTTTGTTTTTTATCCACTTTCATCATATCATGTCGTTTAAATCATTATCGTCCTTATCAAAATTTTATTAGCATGTCGTTTCAGAAATTTATCCGCATTCTTGAAATTAAATAAGTGTCGGTCAAACATACCCTACATTTAAGCTTAGTTATTTGAAACACTTATCAAACCTCAAAATTGTGATATCTATGTCCATTCAGACATTGAAATATTATTATGGTACTATTTAGCCACGACGGATCAAACCATTTTTGTTCGCCGCCGACGTCTTTCCCACCACTTGCGCCGAGTGCTTAAAAGTCTGTCGCGAACCGTGATAACGAATGTATGTATGCGCTAGTGCTGGAATAAGTGCTGAAGGCTGATTTAAAAGTCTGGGTATGTGGCTGTCTCATGGGACGACCTGGCCGTGGTGGAGGGTACTTCTCCCCCAGCCAGTCAGTTGCCCGGTGAGGCATTCTTGAGTGTTCTGAGCGTGGTTTTGGGCCGCTCAGTACACCACGCTCAGTAATTCTCGCCGGGGACCTCAACGCAAAATCTGTCGCGTAGGGGAACCTGACCACGGATCAGTGGGGTCGCATCCTGCAGAAGTGGGCGGTGGCGAGTGTTCTCACCCTCCTAAATAGCGGCTTAACCCATGCGTGGGTGCAGCGGAACAGCGGATTCGGTGGTGGACATCACTTTTGCCACCCCGTCCATAGCCGCAGTGCACCGCTGACTGGCGGGTGGACGACGCCGGGTCGCTGTTCGACCAGCGATACATAAGTTTTGGGGTCGGCAGGGCGCTAGGGGCACAGAGGCCAACGAGAAGGCCTTCTCCTTTCCCGTGCTGGGTGCTGCCCAAATCGGATAAGGACAATGCCAATGGCTCCTGGATGAGGTGAGGAAGCTGCTGGAAAGAAGTAGCTTCCCACCTCACCGCGACATCTAGAGGACGTGGGCTTCAACCTCTAAGGCTTAGTATGGATTCAGGGCGGGCCAGTCTACGGTTGACGCCCTGAAACGTTTGAAAAGAGAGACGGAGGAGGCCGCTGAAGAGGGGAAGGGAGTTGTTGCTGTATCCTTAGACATAAAAAATGCGTACAACTCTCTCCCTACGACGCACAATACTGGAGACACTCTGCTATTTTCGAGTGCCTCAGTACTTGACCATCCTCATCGAGAATTATCTTGATGAACCTGAGGTCATGTACGTGGACAAATCAGGCGTCGCCCGGCGACGCATCGTAGAGACCGTTTTCCACAGGGGTTCCTCCTTGGGCCCCTAATCTGGAACATCGGGTATGACTGGGTCCTGCGCGGCCATCTCCTTTGGGACATGGGTATCATCTGCATACCAGATGACACCTTGTCACGTCTCGGGGAGACCTTTGAAAAAGCCGCGGCGGACTCAGTCATAGAGAGGGTGCGGTGCCTGGTTCGCCGTAAAAAAGACCGAGGTGATCTGTTTCCGCGGGCTGGTAATAGGCTTCGCTCCATCAGGCACATTGCTATCTGAGGTCCCCAGGTTCCGGCGAGGTCAAGGCGAGTTGCGTTATCTCGGCTTCACCCTGGACCCGCGACTCCTCAGGGTAGCTCAGGTAGTAGGGTAGTAGTATACACGCTTTCGTGGCTGCTGCTGAACCTGCGCGGACCAGGATCCAGGCACCGACGGCTCTAAGCCGGCATCCTGCGATCAATGGCGCTAAATGGGGCGCCAGTCTGATCGGATTCCCTAGCAAAATCGGAATACCTTCCTTTCTTGCGGGGGCCTCAGCGGGTGATGGCGCAGCGGATCGCTCGAGCTTACCGAACGGTAAGTTTCGGTGCAGCCTGTTTGCTCGCTGAGACCTCTCTCTCGTCGTACTCGCCGGCGTATATAAGTAGCGGGCAGTAGGGGAGTCTACTGCCCCGTCAAGCGGGAGGCCGTGCGGAAGGAAGCTTGTCAGGTCCTCCTGAGGCGATGGTCTGAGCACCTCGTACGGCCGGAGAACGCTCGACGCGCTCGCCCCGGTCTTGGACCGGTGGCTGGAGCGGAGCCACGGTGTCGTCTCCTTCCGGATGGTGCAGGTAATAACCGGGTATGGTTGCTTTGGCGTCACACACCCTAACTGGTGTGTGCGTCGGAAGCTCCGCAGCGCTATGCATTAGTGGCGAGGGTCGGCCAAGACCTCTCACTGGCTAGTATAGCGAGAGCTATACTAGCGAGTGATGAGGCCTGGAAGGACTTCGCTGCCTTTAGCGAGCACGTGATGGCAGCGAAGGAGGCGGTGGAGCGTAAGCGAGTGGCATCTTCTCGCCCCCGCGCTCAGAAGAGCAAGGAGGGGGAGAAGACGACGCCAATATGTACGTCTCCTCCCTCTCCGTGAAAGGTGTCCGCCGGTGACAACTGATAAGTGATATCAACTGATAAGATTTGTGAAAACTTTTAATAATAACACATAATTTTGTTTTTGATTTAAAGAAAACATCGTCTCCACTAACATCTAAACTTAAAAATAAGAAATAATTTCATGGTATCATTGACCATTCTTTATAAAGTTATAGAAGTAAATGCTATTTAATACAAGTGCAGTTGTTTCAAATTGTTGTTTAATCTATTTTAATTTGACCCTGAAATATTTAATTTTGGAGTTTAAACCAAATAGATTTTACCCTATCCAATTAGTAAAATGTTTGTTACATCATTTCGCCTTACTCTGAAATACAGTGCAAGTAACACTTAAATCAATTTGCTTGCAGCTGTCAACAGAATAAAGTGTCATGTCGGTTCAATCATTTTGCCTTACTCTACTAAGTGGGCATTTTGTATTAAGTGACATTTTTTTTCGAAGATATTATCATTATAAAGTAAACAATGTAACCAGAATTTGGGCCTTTTAAAACTAAACTGATTTGTAAAACTTGCAGGCAAAAATATCAAATAGTTTAGATTTTATGATTTTTTTTCCGAAATCGAAAACTTTAAAACGCTCTCCTGTAAAGTTGCAAAAATGTCGCTTAAAACAAATAGCCTTTCACCCCTCGACATCTTTTATCAACCATTCTGAACAACAATTACTTTTAGAAATTCGTCGAAATTTTTTTCGCCTCTCCACATAAAATAACCAAGTCACGTGACCATCTTTGTTTGAAAAGTAGATTCATTTTTCAAGCGAATTTCTTAAAGTCATTAAATAAAATATGTTGTTCTTAATGTTCAGAAGAAGACCAGGTTAATGTACAGACAGCCACACATCAGGTTACCACAAACTGTCAAATTTTCTCAATTGATATTCAACCTAATTGGTTTGACAGTAAGATGAGAGTCGCTTGAAGAAATTTGACAGTTTTGTATACTTTCATGTGTGGCTGTACGTACATATTAATATGTTAATGTTCACAGATACAACCTGTATAGTTAAGAAAGACACAGTTATCTTAAAAACTAAAATAAATTTTAAGTCTAAATCTAGCTTATATACAGTGTTGCCACCACACAAAAAGCCGGTCAGTGTTACCAGCCCGGAAAATTAGCACAGTTATGTCTTACACCACAGGTTATAAATATAAAGGTGTGTCGCAGGGTCTGTTAGAAGGAATATTGTTGCAAATGTCAAAACTTTTTGATTTTTTTTATGAGAAATGTGTCAAAAAGTTTTTTAAAAAAATTTTGTTCAAAAATATCCGAACAAAGGGTGTTTATGTTAATTTTTATTTATTTATTTATCCTTTTTTGCACACCAACAGGCTTATAAACATTGTGTGTTTGTTCATACAAATACAAGATTACGATAGCCAGGAACGTATCCCAGCACACCCAGACTCTATGCAATTTAAAATTAGTTGGTGATCCAAATTGGCTCGACCGGGAGCTGTACCCAGTATCTTCCGCGCCACTTAGAGTGGATAGGTGGACAATCATACGGATTACCTGATGGTTAATGCGTTGCCAACCGTTTCCCCCCAAATAGATTGAGACAATATCACATAGGTACAGTCGGCCACACATCAGGTAACCACAAACTGTCAAATTTCCTCAATTGATTTTCAACCTATTCTGTATGACGGTAAGATGAGAGTCGATTGAAGAAATTTGACAGTTATGTATACCTTGAGGTGTGACTGTACGTACATTGTCCTGGTCCCAAACTAAGGTTTTCCCTTGTGCTATGGAAACCAGAAACAACGGAGGAACCACAAACACCAATGACAATATTTCAGATTTTCAGAGCTTAAGGGGCTATACGAATGAAACTAGCGCCGCTAACCTATTTACACTGATTGTGACGAAAATACGATATATTTAAAGAAAGCAAAACATTACAGACTTAGATAAAAGTAAATTGAATTTTTCAAGATGCAATACAATAAATAAAACACGCGAGAAGTACTTAACAATAATGTTAATTATTGCTAAAAACGGCCACTTTTAGCAATATTTGGCATTATAGTTACTTGTCGCGTGTTAAATATGTATTGCATTGCATCTTGAAAAATCCAATTTACTTCGATCTAAGTCTGGTAATGTTTTGCTTCTTAAAAAATATCGCATTTTCGCCACAATCAGTGTAAGGTTGGCGGCGCTAGTTTCATTCGTGTAGTCCTTTAACATCAGGTGTGATCGATGCCAAAAGTCTTGTCTGTCGTAGAATAGATAAAAAACCGGCCAAGTGCGAGTCGGGCTCGCGCACAAAGGGTTCCGTAGCAGCAAATATAATAAACTTAACCAAAATTACAGTTAAATCAACCTATCTCAAAAACTATAAGAGATACTTTGATCAAACCAAAAATCGTTGAAAGAGTTAATTAGCATGCATCACCTCTATTTTTTTTAGAATTTTATACCCCGTAGTTATAAAATAGAGGGGGGGGGACATACTTTTTACGACTTTGAGAGCTGATATCTCAAAAACCGTTCACTTTAAGAAAAATGTTTTTTAGAAAACTTTATATCATTTTAAAATACCTTTCCATTGATACCCCACACGGGTATGTACATCGAAAAAAAAAATTTCATCCCTCAGTTACATGTATGGGGGGCCCCACCCCCAATTCTTTTTTTACTATTTAGTGTCATATTTTTGTAGCGGTTCATACAACACATATTCCCATCAAATTTCATCACTGTAGTACTTATAGTTTCCGAGTAAATCGGCTGTGACAGATGGACAGACGGACAGACGGACAGACGGACAGACGGACAGACGGACAGACGGACATGACGAAACTATAAGGGTTCCGTTTTTGCCATTTTGGCTACGGAACCCTAAAAATGATATTTTTAACAAGCTCAGTCACCGACCAATTTCCAAAGGAACGTATCTCTTTGATCACTTGACATTGGCAAAATTAACTGTGGCCTGAACACAATACAGGCCAATAAACAAAAAAAAAAAAGATATTTTTAAACAAAATTTCATAATTTGCAACAAATATAACTTAGTCTCACTAGAGGGCATGAAAACACTGAAAAACTGAAATCGGAAGACCCATCTAAGGAGTAAGCATGGGGCTGGAGTGCTAGTCACCGGACGAATCGCCACACACTTGCTACTTGCGACTAAAATAAATAATAACAGGTCTAAAGAGAAGGTGTGACTGAAAACCAGACGCCTGTCCTGCGACAGCATAAGCTGAGTCACTACCCTTTGCTCAACCTATTTGTTGATTTGTACCTATAGTATTAAGACAAATATTGTAAACTGTTAGTGTATTTTGAGCAATAAATTGTTTTTTATTTATTTAAATGCTTCCTGCGTGTATTTTCCCCAATGACTACCACCTAATTTTTTTAAAAGCTAGACTAAAATGTATAATAACAGGTCTAAATGCTTCCTGTGTTCGTTTTCTCTAAGAGTACAACCTCAAAAAATATAAAAAGTCTAAGCTAGAGTGAAAAGGCTACTTTTGGGTAAGCTCGCTTAATTGTAGGCTTCTTCTCAACTCCTAAAAAACATTATTAACCTAATTTACTAGCTGAATCTACAATCTTAACACTTTTAAGCTTTTTTCGCCCTGGTGTTTATCAAACCAAAATTAGCCTTAGTGGCCCAATTGGAATTGCGTTTTTAATAATTTTACTATTTTATACTTCTTCATAATCAAACTTAAGTAGTTAAGGAGAACTCTGTGTCCTGGCACAGTCAATTCAATGCTCTAAAAGAAGGATCCGAATTTTTATTTGAAATAATTAAAAACAATTGTATCCATTGCGAGGCATTTATATTTTGACTCTATAAAAGTGGGTTAGCTAATGGTAAGTGATCATCCACCCTCCCATGAATATCTGCGAGACTAGAGGAATCACTTATGCGTTTATTTGGTGATTGTTAGTCGCAAGTGTGTGGCGTAAAGGGTCAATGGCCAAGCTTAGGGTTATTGAGACTCAAGCATCAGGTCTTAAATTTGTTATTATCCGGCTATTTTAAACGCAATTTCCTAATATACCATTTTTTTACTAATAGTCACCGTGTTTTGTCCTTACTACAGTTATATCAAATTTGATGGCTTATTTTTTAATTACGCTAATTTATATTAGACAAAGCGCAAGCCTCAACTTACAATGCGATTAGTCGCAGTCGCACCTTTGTGACGATATATATTTTTATTAGTCATATTTCTTAGTATTTAAGTTGCTTGCGCTAAAATATTAAAACGAAGCCGTAAATAATATTTCGAATGTTTACAATTACGTTTAAAATAGCACAGAAGTTATGACGTTGTAAATTGGTGTTTTGTTTTGTTTCATTTAGAGTGGGAGGGAAAATTAGTAACCAATATCAAATGGTTTTCATTGTATTGTTTTTTTTTATTTTTTATAGATGCTTTTGTTTGTTATTTGTATGTTTATTAACTTTAAGTTTCTTGCAATTGATTGTTTCCCAAATAAATAAATATTGCATTAAAATATGAAAAAACTCCGGCAAAAGTGACAAAAAATAGTTTTTCCTTCTGATTGCATTACAATTCTGAAGAAAATTTTATTTAAGTAAGCGTTTAAAAGTATTTATTTAATTTAATAAACAGTTTTGGTTGAATCTACCCATTATTCTTTAAATAATAGTATTTTTATTAGGATTACTTTTTTCTTATTTAAATAAATATATTAGTAATATTTTTGAAGAAACTGTAACTAAAAACGATTTTTTTTCCCTTGACAATTGGAGCTTTTTTATTTTAAATTAGAAATTAACTTTTTTAGTTATTAACTTGAATACTGAATATAATTTAAGTAACTTAATTTTTATCACCATTAATTATTTTTGTTTTTAACTTTTTTCTTCGTTTAAATCAACTTTTCATTTTGCCTCACCGTTTTTTTTGTATTTTTTTTAAACAAAACACCAAAATACACCACCAAAGAGGGTAAGACTGCGGGGACCACACCACTGGAGGACGCCCTCCTACTCACAGCCTCAGCAGATGCCTCAGTCTCATA
The DNA here is from genome assembly GCA_014851415.1 of Cnaphalocrocis medinalis. Taxonomy (NCBI): domain Eukaryota; kingdom Metazoa; phylum Arthropoda; class Insecta; order Lepidoptera; family Crambidae; genus Cnaphalocrocis; species Cnaphalocrocis medinalis. The sequence goes on from CM026296.1 coordinate 12,594,925, forward strand.
AAAAGGCCCTCAGGCAATTGAGCCAGTCGGTTATTGTTCAGTTTCCTGAAATGACACACAAAATTCGGGACTTTCTCTAGATATGACTAAAAGTATTTATACTTACTTAAGAAAAAATAATACTAAGGTACAGTTTCAATAGAAAAGTCCATTCCAGAAATGTGATTTCTAACGGGGCGGGTTAAAGCATTTTTTTACTTTTTTTTTATCTTTTTTTTTGTTTTATTTTTTGGATTGATTGAGTAAATTCATGTTTTTTTTAAAGAATAAATTTATTTTCATCAGTATAAATCTGATACTTATATAATAATATACCTGATGTCAATCATTATCCCTTACATATTTGGACTTTTCTATTGAAACATATTTTTAGGTACAGCGTGTTTACTATAGGTACCTAATTGATAAGAATAAATAAAGAAAAATTGTTACATCATCATTTTAAATAAAAAAAAAAATTAATTTTCCTAACAACCTGTATGTACAAATCAATTTCTACTATTTGTGGCAAAAAATCAGTATTTTAAATGTTTAGGCAATTTGTGTTGTGACTTATTTCGAATACTTACAGTCTCTCCAAGCCGTTTAGCTCCAGAAACGCGTCGCGTTCAATTGTGTGGATTTGGTTTTCTGATAATTGTCTGAAAACAAAAAAAAAAACTGTTTTTTTTTTCTACTGGATTAGTTTAAGATATTGGGAGATCGTTTAATAGGGGACAAGAAACAATGCCATATTCAAATATATCACATATTACATCCAGACTCTGAACAAATACAAGTCTTTATCACACGAATGTTTGTCCAGGGTGGGGTCGAACCCACATCCTTTGGCAGGGTCACTACCACATGCGCCATCGGGCAAGTCATAAGTCGGTTATAAATATATATATATATATATATTTTATGTTATAGGTAGCAGACGAGCAGGCGGATCACCTGATGGTAAGCAATTGCCGCCGCTCATGGACATATTTTTTAACGTATGACAATTTGTAAGTGCTGTGTACAGTCAGCCACACATCCGGTTACCACAACCTGTCAAATTTTCCTCAAAGGATATTCAAGCTTTAACAGTAAGTTAACGCCCCGTTGGTCTAGTGATTTAAGTACCGGGCCGTGATCTCGGGGTCCCGGGTTCGATTCCCGGGTCGAGCAAAAGTATGTTTCGAATTTTTCAAACATAGCTCGGGTTTGTGATCACCAATCCGCATTAGGCAAGCGTGGTGATTAAGCCTAATCCCATCATAATAGCGATGACTTGATTTCTATGATGGAGGCCTTTGCCCTGCAGTGGGACAGTATATAGGCTGATACTTTACTTTAAGAGTCAATTGAAAAAAAAATACAGTTTTGTATACTTTGTGTGGCTCTATGTACAAGCCTATGTAAATTGAATAATACTTACAATATTTTCAGGTCCTTCATGTTTTGAAAGTCGCTTTGGAACACGATCGTGATGTTGTTTCCTTGCAAATCTCTGAAACAAAGAGAAAAAAAACTGTCAAAATCGTTTTCACTCATTTTAGAAATTTAGACCTTATAAAATAGGGATTTATCGGTAATTTTAAAGGGGTAAATCACCACTTTAAAATTATCGGTTGGAGCGACTGGAATTTATTCAATTTATTTTTGTAAATAAATAAAAAAACTAAAATTTATTTTATTTTATTTTTCAATAATACACACAATAGTATTTAAGAGAAATGAAATAACCTAATTAAAATTTTTAAACATAAACAATCCAAATGGAGTTAGTTATCGTCATATTTTGGACAATCCTCACAATATATTTTTATAAATATTTGTAACCTAAGTGTTAGCGAGGTATAAGCTATATTAGGTTGTAAATTACTTATAAATAAATCTTTATTAAGGGTTATTTCCATTGTAAAATTGTATTTGCATGCTATTTTGTCAATAATTTTTATTTTCGGTATAAAAATTCTTTGCAATGGGGTATGGGAGGGTATGGGAAAAAAAAACCAAACATGTCCTAAATCGAAAACCATTTCGAGGCATTTGTCTTTTATACAATATTTTATTGCTTTTAAAATTTAAAAGCATAAGATCAATGATATTTTCAATAAAATCGCGTTTGACCTTCATCTGACCCAAGGTCAGCAGAATTTTCAGCCATACTGCACTAACAAGATAAAATAAATGCTACATTAGGCGACATCTACTGTGATTGACACTTAGTCTATCGGAACAAGCAACAGTTGGCGCTAGTTGTAATACAATAAAACCTTACCAACCGTTTGACATTTATTTGAAAGGTGATATAAAATTGATTAGAGATACCTCTCTGTTTTTTGTTTTACCGAAATGTTGTCAGCCAGTGATGTAAAATTCCCCCGATCAAAAGGGATTTTGCCCGCAATTAACATTTTACATATTACTTATTTGCCCCGATTTGGGGAAAAAAGCACGTGGTAACACTTAATATGGTGTAGCGTATTTGTGACGTCACAAGTGCGCTTGAATTTAAAATGTTTAAAAATTAATTAAAACATAACTACTGTCTTGATTACAAAAATATTCAAATTGATTACTTGAAATAGTAAAAGGTATTGAAATAAAATATAAAAAAGATACCTAAAAATTTGTTCCCATACCCCATTTATTCTTTAGTAAATATTGCACTTAAAAAAAATCATCGCAGTGTACAGGTGGGACTCGAACCCACAACCTTCCACAGACTAGGCAGATGTGCTTCGAGTTTACACCATCTTAGTCCCTTACTAAGCCGACGAATTTTGTAAGTGCTTAACTCGTCATGAGCCTCGCATGAGCATAGTCTGTGGAAGGTTGTGGGTTCGAGTCCCACCTGTACACTCCGATGATTTTTTAAAGTGCAATATTTATTTTGACAATGACTGAATATGTATGAGTTACACTAACATACTCATACATGCCCAATCCCTCCTATCTCCCAAGTGCCATTGACGTCATCATCCCTTTGATCAGTTACCGCCGACCGCATCAAAGTGCCGTAAGTGCGACTAAGTGCTAAGTGCTTAAGTGACGGCGGCCCTTGCGAATGTGTTTAGAGCTTTAAGATATAGTTAACTTATGCTTGAGCTACCTTGCCGTGATATTATAATGTTAAGGGGCTATACGAATGAAACTAGTAAAGTATCAGCCTATATCTGTCCCACTGCAGGGCAAAGGCCTCCATCATAGGAATCAAGTTATCGCTACTATGATGGGATTAGGCTTAATCACCACGCTTGCCTAATGCGGATTGGTGATCACAAACCCGAGCTATGTTTGAAAAATTCGCAACATATTTTTGCTCGACCCGGGAATCGAACCCGGGACCCCGAGATCACGGCCCGGTACTTAAACCACTAGACCAACGGGGCGTAATGAAACTAGCGCCACCAACCAATTTACACTGATTGTGGCGAAAATACGATATTTATAAGAAAGCAAAACATTACAGACTTAGATAAAAGTAAATTGAATTTTTCAAGATGCAATACAATTTATAAAACACGCGACAAGTAACAATAATGTCAATTATTGCTAAAGGTGGCCGCGGCGCTAGTTTCATTCGTATAACCCCTTAAAGGTTTGGAGGTCCTATCGTTCATTGCATTGTATCCGTAGTACCTACTTATAACGCTTATGATTTTATGGGTGTCTCTAAGTGGTAAAAATATTGTTATATCTATGTATTACAAATAAAAAAACCCATTAAATCCATACCTACGTTACTCCACCCACTTATCGTAAAAGTTACATGGCAATCAAAAGATCATAAATGGCGTCGTTTGGGGTTTAGTCCCCATAAACCACGGACATTTTATGTCGGGTACTATCTGGGTCATTCGGTAATTGGGGCTGACTGTATACCAGGAACCTAGTACCCAGGTTCTGAGCCAGACGGGGGCAAATCAGATTTCTTATAGTCTGCGGCAAGGAACTGTAGTTATGACCTTGAATGCGCAGAAACCAATTGTAGTATGAAGGTAGAAGAACCAGTGGTAGATTATATTATGTTTTGACATTCATAAGGTGTTCTGTTATGGAACTTGAATACAAGCTATTTCTATTTCTATTTTTAATCGAAAGTCTTTTTTATACAAGTGCGCCAAATAACAGGTTATCGCTATTCTTTCATGGCCGCCATACAAACAAGCTAGTTGCATAGAATACATACAAAAACTCTTCAAATTAAAATAGGTATTTTTTTATCTAAATTTCTTTACTCCTAGGTATTTTTTATTATGAGGTGCAGGACGAGCAGGACGAAAAACCTGATGGGAGCGATAAACACCCTTGCCCCAACCCCAGTAGAGTACAAGTGCCGCTGCCGGCAGGCTAATGCAGGTTTTTATTTAACTTAATTTGATTCTTCAATAAAAAAAAATTACATGAATAAATAAAATAATGCTTCATCTCATTATAGAGTGTTATTTCTAGTTTTTTTTTTATGTTATAGGTGGCAAACAAGCAGGATGGATCACCTAATGGTACTCAGCGATTTGCCGCCACCCATAGACACCCAAGCCTACCCGTGGTCTGCCCATATTCTCTTCGGGTCGTGTCGCACTAGTGTCCTATCGAATTAAGAGAGTATGGGAATAGAGAGTGCACCAGTGTTTGTACACACACTTGAGCATGGACTTGGCTATTCGTTATGATTGGCCTGTAGTCTTAGATTAAAATTAAATCATAAACTAAGGCCGCAGTAGCCGAATATCGGTTGGAGAATTTATTTTAAGTAATATTAAAACCAGAATCTCCAACCATTAAGAAAGAAATTAAAATAATTAAATTAACTCGAAATCGTGACACAAAGAAAATAAATTAACCCAAATTAGATACAACTAATTAAAACCAAAATCCAAGATGGCGACGTATCGAGCAGCGAAAGAAAATAAATCATTCGTATTATGAGCAATCAAATCGAATTAGAGATGATTGCTCGATTGTGGCGGGATCTCGAATTACGGCGGACTAGGGATGGGCATTTATCGATAGATTGGTGTTATCGATATCGATGTTTTTTGTTAGTATTTTATCAATTTGTGTTAAATTTTAGTATATGGTCATAACAATAAATATCACGAATGCCGCATGCTAATTTCTCAATATAAGTGAAATAAAAATCAGCTCTTCCATTAATATTTATTGCCTGGTAAATATTCTGTTTAGTTTGAGATTTAAAATGACTAAAATTTATGGTTATTAATTGATACATTTTAATTAATTTGATTCACATGTTAAAGTATTATTATTATACTTATTATTATTTGAAGGCCTGCCATGATAGTGTATGCTGTTGCAGAGTGACCCTATTGGTTACCTAGCAACGTTGTTACTCGGTAATGTCTGATCTGTCCAAACTCGTATCTTCTACCCTGGCTCTGCTAAATTACTTCGAAAGTATTGAAATTAAGATCCAAATTGCAACTTTATGGTGTATCTGTGAAAATTGACACACCTTTCACCAAGTGTTCTACCAACTATTCTGAACATCATTTGTTTTACGACTTTTGGCAACTCGTCGAAAAAAAATATTTTTTAACTTTCATCGATAAGAACCTCGTTTCCCCTCCCTACCAGCGGCCATATTGCAACTGTTTGTAAATCCAGCAATTACGCGTCAATTAAGATTGCGACCTCTAGCCTGCATTAGCTCCCTGGGAGCTGTGGTTGAACTTTGATACACAAGTGCAACGCCGTTATGGCCCAAATGTAGGTACTTTTGAGAGTCACATCTACAAGGTCATAGCGTATTTTTTGACCAAACATTAGTTTGACCGTAGAGCCACTCTTCGGCATAAATTTGCCGGTTGACAGAAGACTGGCGTGAATCAGCGCCTGCGCTATGTTTTGCTGAGTAAGTGAGGATACCGGGGACACAATCAGGGGGAAAAAGGGGTTAAAGAGTAGCGCTCTTGTGACTCTGTTGGTGTTGTCGTTGAGCATGGGCGACTGCTATCGTTTACTATCATGCAATTCTCATATTCGTCTGCCTCCTATCACATTTTCAATTTTTATCGACACAAACCATCGATACTGTCCCCTCCCTATCGGCGGCCATATTGAAACTGTTTGTAAATCCAGTAATTACTCGGCAATTAAGATTGAGACCACTAACCAGCATTAGCTGCCTGGGAACTGTGGTTGTACTGCGAAAGAGAGGGCCTAATTTGAACCAGAGGGCCTAATTTGAAGCTGAAGTTACGAAAGAATCAGAGTCTCCCTTTCACACGTGCAGTGCGCGCTTTTATTTGACTGCGTCAGATTTACGTACTTATTTTTCTCGTTTTTTAATAATGGAACATATTAATAAATAAAACATAAATGTAAGTAGGTAATTCAAATTTAAACAGAATTTAAAGACCCCTTTTATTGTTTAAATATGAATGAATCATTCTTAAAATACGTGCAGTAGTTAAAAGGAAATGAATTTGACCAATCCATTCATTACTCCCGCCATTTTGGATCGTGGGCGCGCAAAATTTTTACAGATTAAAAATTAAAAGAGGAACCGAATATTCCATTTCAGAACATATTGCTTTCAGCAATAAAGTTGAAATTTCTTTGCATTACTAATATTGTTTGGGGACTTATATTTCATTTTAAATTACTTTTAAGCTACAGCGATAAAGACCATTTTCGTGTAATATTGTTGTATTGACAATAACTCATTAAACGGAAAGTTATTTATCTTTTGTTTTGACCGGACAAAATTAAAAAGTTCATCATGTTTGGCTGCTAACAAACTATAATAAAGACGTAGATACACTAGTGACAAATAATAATTAAAACAAGAACGCTGGTTGCTTCCAGAAAGCGGTTACAACCGGGATCTAGGTACTACTATTATCGCAAGTCATAACACCAAAATTTGTAGAACAAACAAAAAGGAAAAAAAACTATTATACAGTGAACCTGTATCTGTGAACGTTTACATCCCTTTTAAATGATTTTGACTTATTTAAATGATAGGTGACAGACGAGCAGACGGATCACCTGATGGTTAGCGATTGCCACCCCCCACAGACATCTGTAGGTAACACCAGTAGAGTCACAAGTATGCTGCCAATAGTGGGTTTACAGTTTATAGGTTTATAGGGAACCTCTGTGGATCAGGGGTCACTTCCCATAGAAGCCGTCAAGCGACGTGTTGACGTGTTGACGTAAGGATTCACGTCGCAGTTGTTTTACGTTGGTTGTAGCTTCTATTCTTTCTTCTTTCTTCACTCACCAGACGAAAAACAGCGTACCTACTTCACGCCAGTTTTCTGTGAGGCCGTGGTATCATTTCGGTGGAATCAGCCCATTCATACCAAAGCGTGTCTCTCCCACGGTTAAAAGATACACCGTGTATTAAAACCAGAAAGCAATAATTTAATATAACTTTTTTTATTTGCCTTCTGCGACGCTGTATAAAACGATTTACGTTTTTATTTTCCTACGAAAACCAATTTTTCATAGCCACTCTAAAACCCACGGTGTAACTACGCCCTTACCGTAAACATTTAAAAACTCTTTTATAAACTGCGAATACTGCCAACACCACTCACTCTGTTCAGAACCTTTTGAGGCAAAGAATAAAGTTCAAACTCCCATATCCCGGATGCAGTTTGTAAATTCGAACTAAATGGAACTGGCCGGTGATAAATTAGGTTTTGCAAATGGCCGCGCGGGAAATTTGAAATTCGAATTGGACAGACGTTTGAATATTGAATCGAGAGGTTTTGTCGGAGCTAATTTTTTATGGGAGGATGAAATAACTTTATTTACGGCTTTTACCGTAGTTTTTGAGTTACGTATATTTTTTTAAATCATAATAGAGTGTAAAAAAGTAGGTATCAGCCTATTATACCGTCCCAGTAGGTAATAGGGCAAAGAACTCCATCATAGAAATCAAGTCATCGCTACTATGATGGGATTAGGCTTAATCACCACGCTTGCCTAATGCGGTGCGGTGATCACAAACCCGAGCTATACGTATAAGGAACTTTTTGCTAGACCCGGGAATCGAAACCGGGACCCTTTGATCACGGCCCGGTACTTAATCCACTAGACCAACGTTTACTATTTAATTTATGAATAAAAACCAACACGTTTAGTTTAAGCTATCCATACTAATATTATAAATGGGAAAGTGTGTCTGTCTGTATGTTTGTCTTTCTTTCACGGCACAAACGGAGCGACGAATTGACGTGATTTTTTAAATGGAGATAGTTGAAGGGACGGAGAGTAACATGGGCTACTTTTTGCCCCTCTCTAACCTTTTACTTTAACTATGGGAGAGCTACGCTTCGGCATGAATGGGCCGGGCCGGCTCGACCGGAGTGATACCACTGCCTCACAGAAAACCGGCGTCAAGCAGCCCCTGTGCTGTGTTTCGCTGAGTGAGTGAGGGTACCAGAGGCCCACCCGGGGGGGGAGGGGATAAAAGGTTGGCAGCGCACTTGTAACTCCACTGCACTGGTGTGGCAAGTGTCCATGAGCGGCGGCAATCAGGTGATCCGCCTGCTCGTCTGCTACCTATCACATAAAAAAACCCATTTTAGGGAAGTGGGGAGCGCGAGCGAAGCCGCGGGCCAAAGCTAGTCTCAATATATTTTAGCTCTTTTCCCGTAAGAGTAAACCCTATTGTAGAGTTACAGATTAAAAAATGAGCAACATAAACCAGTATGAAATCTAGATGGAAACACAATAGCTGGCCGGGGAATCGAACGGCTATATTTATGTGTCGGACAGGCAATAGGCTTGGTAACTGATACTCCTTTATTTTATTTTTAAAATAAAGTAGGTTGGTAACAGATATTTTTAAGCCTGTCCCACTCCGCGTGTAGATATCGAACTTGCAAGTACATGCGGCGTCCCCTCCGGAGGGGCAAATTAGTAGAAAATCACGAACGAGCGGCGACGCACGCGCGACAGTTGCTTGCGATAGAAAGAGAACGCACTTCTAGGTATGAATAATGGTAGGCATTGAACGCTGGACGGTCGGAATTTCAACGTTATGTTATGGTAGCCTGAGTCTTCATTTCCATAAACGGTTTTTAGAAGTGGGCTTTCTGTACATGTACTATTAAGTAGGTATTCTGTGCCCCCGACGCAAAACCGACGGGGTGTTATAAGTTTGACGTGTCTGTGTGTGTGTTTGTCTATGGCATCGTAGCTCCTAAACAAATTAACCAATTTTGATTTGTTTTTTTTTTTTGTTTGAAAGATGAATAAAGAGTCCGAGTGTTCATAGCTAAATATTGGATAAAACTCGATCCAAGATGGCCGTCGGCACAAAGATATGGATTGTATGTTTTAACACAACTCTCACAATATGGGTATCATATAAAAGGGCTTGAGTAGCCGAATATTTTTATTTAGGTATTATGACAAAATTCAAATCCAAGATAGCTGCCGTCAGAAAATGAGTTTCGGGGTTTTTTAGGGTTCCGTAGTCAAATCAAATCAAATCAAATCAAAATCACTTTATTCAATTTAAGTCCTTTACAGAACATTTATGAATGTCAAATTTTATAATCTACTGCTGATTCGGAAGGTCAATTTCTACCGAGAAGAATCAGCAAGAAACTCAGTAGAACTTAATCTTTTCAAATTTGTTATCATAAAATTTTTAAAGAATTAAATAAAATTTAAATTTCATAATACATAACACTGTGTAGGTGAACAGTTTATCATTTCCACAAATTCTTGTCATTTAGGTATTCTTCAATTGTATAATAGGCATTTGCCATCAAATAAGATTTAACTTTAGATTTAAATTTATATATGGGTAAATCAACAAGGGTTTGTGGTAATTTGTTAAAAATTTTAATGCTCATTCCGACAAATGAATTACCAATTTTATGAAGTCTGAGATTTGGAACAGCAAGTTTGTGTTTATTTCTGGTGTTTAGGCTATGCTTATCAGATTTCTTCGGTAATAAATTGAGATTTTTATAAACATACATTATACAGTCAAAAATATACTGTGATGCTAATGTTAAGATGTTGATTTCTTTGAACAAATTTCTAAGCGAGGTCTAAGTCCGTATATGGCCCTGACGGCTCGCTTCTGTAGCACAAATATGGCTTGAATGTCAGCCGCAGTTCCCCACAAGAGTAGACCATAAGACATGACGCTATGGAAATAACTGAAATATACAAGTCTTGCTGCTTCAATATCGGTCAGTTGTCTTATTTTTCTGACTGCATATGCAGCTGAACTGAGTCTTCCAGCCAGAGCTGCAATATGAGGGCCCCATTGTAATTTTGAATCTAACCTAATGCCCAGAAATACGGTAGAATTAATAACTTCAACATCTTCATTGTTCATATTGATCCTAGTGCTGACCTGTCTTACGTTGGGCAATGTAAATTTAACACATTTAGTTTTTTTAGCGTTTAGAAGCAAATTGTTTACAGTGAACCAATTTAGCACTTGGGTGAGAGCATTATTTACATCGTCAAAGTTATCTTTCTGTCTATTAGTTTTAAAAATTAAAGAAGTATCATCTGCAAATAATACTATGTCACACAAGTCTTTAGTAAGGTAAGGAAGGTCATTTACATATATAATAAACAGTAAGGGCCCTAATATCGAGCCCTGGGGCACTCCCATGTGTAAGAGGGCACCGGAAGAGTCAATTCCATTAACATTGACTTTTTGAATTCTATCACTTAGGTATGACCGTATTAAGCTCAAAGAGCTGTCTGTGAGACCGTAATGCTTTAGCTTCATTAATAATGTTTGGTGATTAACGCAGTCAAATGCTTTAGAAAGGTCGCAAAATATACCTACAGCATCTTGCTTATTTTGCCATGCATCAAAAATGTGCTTGATGAGTGCAACTCCTGCATCAGTAGTAGATCTGCCCTTAGTAAATCCAAATTGTTTATTATGTAATAATTTATTGAGATTAAAATGACCCAATAATTGATTGAATATAAATTTTTCAAATATTTTACTAAGGGCTGGTAGGATGGATATCGGTCTATAATTAGATGGGTCACTTCTATCACCTGATTTGAACAGTGGTAGAACCTTGCTATATTTCATCAAATTTGGAAATTGACCGATATCTACGCATTCATTAAATATAACAGCTAAATAAGGGGCAATAATGTTTATTATAGTTCTTAATATTTCTACTGATATACCCCACAAATCTTCTGTTTTCTTTATATTTATATCTTTAAAAGTTTTAAGTATAGTTTCCGAGTTGATGTGGTGGAAACTAAAAGAAGTTAAACACTCATCTACACTCGATCGAAGATGACAATAAGCAAGCTGAGGGCTAGAATTTAAATGACTAGTAGTAATAAGGGGTACATTAGAGAAGAAGGATTCAAACGCCTTTGCCACTTCAACATCCTCATTAAGTTGTTTATTATCAATTTTTAGAGAGTACTTGTGATCTTGAGTAGTATTTTTACAAGTTTTTTTAATCATATTCCAAGTGGTCTTTATTTTATTACTAGAATTTCTAATTTTTTCTTTTAAGTAATTAGCCTTTGCCATTGCACATACTTTTTTAAATAGTTTAGAGTAGTTTCTAACATATTCAATTATTTGAGGATCATTCGTGTTTGCTTTAGTATCATATAATTTGAATAAAGTGCGTCTACTTTTAAAGATGCCTTTGGTAGCCCAATCACTAAATTTAGTTTTAGTGTTATCTACTTGGACTTTTTTCTTTGTAAAAATTATTTCAAATTCCTTTTGAATGACATTAAATAAAGTATTGTACAGCTCATCAATATTACTGTTCTTACCAGCTTGCATCAGGGAAACCTTGTGTTCAACATTTCCCTTAAATTTTTCCACACGACTGGTGGTGATTGGCCTATAGACAAAAACGGAGGGAGCAGTTGCATGACGGTGTTCAAAAACAGCTATCTGTCCCGTATGGTCAGAATTGACAAAATTAATTATTGATTTTTCAATTACCTTACAGTTACAAAAGATATTATCAATGCAAGTAGCTGAAGTGGGGGTAACGCGTGTAGGTTCAACAAAAAGGTGGCGCAAATTAAAAGATTTAAATAGATTCAGAAGCATACCCGAGCTTTGACTGTTTTCTAATAGGTTAATATTGAAATCCCCACATACAATTACTTGCTTGTTGCAATTAGTTACTTTCCTCGATACATCTTCCATGGCAGATTCAAAATCATGATAGTTACCAGAAGGAGGTCTGTATACACAAATAATGATAAACCGTTCAATCTCTACACAGGATAGTTCAATAGTTCGTTCAGTTGAAAGTGCGACTATATCTTTACGTTCCTTTGCTTTTAATGTATTGTGCAACAAATAAGTGACCCACCTCTAATAGCCGACTTTCTTGTGAACGCACTTATGACTGTATAATTATCAATATTAATAATAAGTTCATGTTGCCTCAACCAGTGTTCAGTTACACAGAGGACATGTATATTCATTGTATTTAAAAAAAGTTCCAATTCCAGTTCTTTACCGGAGAAGCCCTGTATATTTTGATGAATAATATTTAAATTATTAGACTTCCCCTTTGTCCCTAAATCTAATTTGCAAGAGGTATTCTCTATTGTCTCAAAATCACATTTAAATTACTTGGAACTAATTCCAATGTCTGATTACACATGTCAGGTTTTTTCTGCTCAATAGGAGCAGGTATGGTAGCCAAATTTTTGGCTGAACAATCTAAATAATAAGATAGCGAAATAGCTATTAGTCGTTTATAGTGTTTATTAAGATAGTAATTATCTTTCGTCAAATAAAAGTATTTTTTAATATAATTATTTATGTCAATAACATGAATTTTATTTACATTATATGTCAAAGTATGTAATGTCATATTTATATTATACCTATGATTATTTTCCACTTCTACTAGGAACCCTTATAGTTTCGTCATGTCTGTCCGTCCGTCTGTTTGTCTGTCTGTCCGTCCGTCAGTCTGTCTGTCTGTCTGTCATGACTCGTTCTCCGCCGTTGTTGCAACCGATTGCCACGAAAATTGATAGAGAGACATATTTTGATGATCCAAAAATTGATTTTTAATATTATCGAAAAATAGATAATTATATTTGGGCTTTAACCACGTGTTCTGCCAACCATTCTGAACAACAAATTGTTCAACGACGTTTGAAAATCCAGAGTAATAAATGTATTTTCTTTCTTTCATTCAAAATTCGTCAAACATTTTTTCGACTTCTCATACATAATGAACAACTCACGTGATCGACTTTGTATGAAAAGTCGGTTTTTTTATGTGATGATCCAAAAAAAAAGTATATAAGCAACGTAATTATGACACCACTAGTGTTGCAGGTGTCCATGGATGACGGTAATCGCTTACCATCAGGTGATCCGTCGGCTCGTCTGCCACCTATATAATAAAAAAAGTCATAGAAAAAATGTTGTTCAGGGTGCTTGGTAGAAAACGTGGTTAAGGGGATGTAAATTTTCACAGATACACCCTGTATAATATTATAGTATGCACTACTCCTGACAATAAGTCTGACGTCACGACGAAGCTCATTATAACTGCGTCTTGAGCTTTGAGCTTTCAGTAAGCTCGCCGACAGCGGCATAAATAATGTCGAGAGAGTTTTCCGTCTAGCTTCAAGTTCTTTGTTGAGCTTTTAGAAGCTAATTCGTGACTACGAATAAGGATAGAATAAAGTGTGACGAAAAGCAAAAAAAAAAACTGAACGCCATTTTGAAAGTATTTTACTTTTGAAATTGGCGGAACCGTATACAATAAGTCAATTTTGATTTTTTTTTGATGGGTGGCAGACGAACAGGCGGATCATCTGATGGTAAGCGATTGCCGCCGCCCATAGACAACTGCAACACCAGTTAGGTTTAGGTTTAAAGATTCTTTATTTCTCAATAAAAACATATTGTCACTTACTTGAGAACATAAAAATACAGTAAAGTAAATAGTAATTTTACAATAGTTCGCGCCGATTAATAAAAGAAAAGTATCTTAATCGGCGCGAACTATTGTTCCAATGCACACAATGTACTACAATACCAAATATTATATAGTCCGAGGCAAGAAAGTGTAGTTATGACCTTGAGTGCGCAGAAACCAATTTTGATAGAAAGTCTTCTTTTTTACAAGTGCGCTAAATAACGGTCATCGCTATACCCTCGTGCCCCCAGCTATACCTACGTTAGAACACAATAACATAGTAACAAAATTATATAAATCAAAATAAAGAATACAAAAACATGTTTTTTTTAAATAATAATTTAATAATTGTTCCAAATTGAATTGAATGGTCCCCATCCGATAGTTTCGGTTACGGTTAGCTTAAGAACCAGATTATTAGTAGACGTTTTCCACTCATCGGTACCTATCTAGACTGAAATTAATGAACGCAGGAATTTCAGGCGAGTTTCAGGAGAGTTTAAACGCTTTCAGACAGTTTCCCACTTAGCGTTCAAAAACGCAAGTTGTATTCATGGACTGAATGTAAATGGAACGGGTAGTTTGGTGTTTTAACTTAGAATCCTAAGGGCCTCGTTTCACCACCTCCGAGTAAAGTGTCAAGTAATTTAATTTGTCAATTATAGTGGGTTAGTTTAATTTAAATATTTTTTTCAATACAAATACCAGGGGCCAATTTTCTCCGAACCCACTATAGGTAATTGACAAGTAAATTGCTTGACACTTTTTTTTTTATGTGATAGGTAGCAGACGAGCGGGCGGATCACCTGATAGTAAGCAATTGCCGCGGCTCATGGACACTTGCAACACCAGTGGAGTTACAAGTGCGCTGCCAACCTTTTATCCCCTTCCCCCCGGGTGGGCCTCCGGTACCCTCACTCACTCGGCGAAACACTGCACAGAGGCTGCTTCACCCCGGTTTTCTGTAAGGCAGTGGTATTACTCCGGTCGAGCCGGCCCATTCATGCCGAAGCGTGGCTCTCCCACAGCTAACTCGGGTTACTTTACTCGGAGGTGGTGAACGAGGCCCTAATCCTAACTAATATTATTAATACGAAAGTAACTCTGTCTGTCTGTTACTCTTTCACACCATCACTACTTGGTTATGTTATACGGCGGATTACACGATCCGGCTGCGACATACAGGATGTATATGAGAACATTTACATCCCTTTAACCATGTGTTTTGCCAAACATTCTGAACAACATTTTTGTTCTATGACTTTTGATAATTCGAACAAAAAAATTTCCTCTTTTTATACAGAGTCGGTCACGAGACTTGGTCATTTTATACGGGGAGTCGAAAAAATTTTGATGATTTTCGAAAAGTTGTGTTTGATAGAACACAAAATAAATGTATAACTACTACATATACGTTATTGTGTAGCTAAGTGCACAGAAACTCAGCACCAAACACCCGAGTGAAAGTTGCACTCCGTACCGAAATAACCTTTATTATTGCACAACCAATTGAGATGTGGTGTTGATGTAAACAAATTGTTTTAGTCCTGACTCACATAATAATTATGCTTAGCCATAAATAAACTCAAGCTAATTTAAACGATCGCGGAAGCTTAAAGTTTAGCAGGTCGACGTAACAAGGCATTTGAATACATTGAATTTCATATGTAATCATCATCATCATCAGCAACTCACAAACGTCCACTGCTGGACATAGGTCTCCCCTAATGCACGCCACCGCTCCCGATTCTCATCCAGCCCACACCAGCCAGCCTTGGAACGTCATCATCCCATCTTGTCGCAGGCGTCCAACACTACGCTTACCGAGTCGCGGTCTCCACTCAAGGACTTTACGGCTCCAACGGCTGTCAGTTCTGCGGCTAATGTGACCAGCCTACTGCCACTTTAGTTTGCTAATGCGGTGGGCTATGTCGGTGACTCTGGTTCTCTGTCGGATTACATCATTTCTGATGCGGTCCTTCAAAGATACTCCGAGCATAGCCCTTTCCATAGCTCTTTGAGCGACTTTGAACCGGTGGATTAGTCCCGCCGTGAGTGTCCACGTCTCGGCACCGTAAGTCATGACCGGGAGGACGCACTCATATCTAATACACACTATTTAAATTGTAATTCGGGACAGCAGTTCCACTGTCTACCAACAGATGGTGCTGGGCGTCGAGTGCATAGCGTTAGTGTTTTGTCTTTTCGGTTGTATCGTGACTCTAAAATTTATCTCTACAAAAAAGTACAGATAATAACGCAACCCCACTCACGCAGCGAAACAGCGCATGCATTGCTTCACGCCGGTTTTCTGTGAGGACGTGGTACTCCGGTCGAGGCGGCCCATTCATGCCGAAGCGTGGCTCTCCCACTGTGCCAATATCATAAAAAAAAATTGGAAGTATCATCTCAGAAATCATAAAACTATCGATTGTATTGGCGTTATCAGAACTATTGCTCAAATTTCTCTATCTATACTGTTGATATTTCTTTTACAGCCATCTCTAGTCTGGGTGTGAACTAGCAAACTGTAGACGCTGGAAAGTCGCCAATACTAACTAAGGCTTATTCCAAAACTATCCAAGTTTTAGACTTGCACCTAACAGTTCACTGAAATAAAAGGAGTTATAGATTTTTTTTATACTAGAGGCGACAACCAAGCAAGCGGGTTACTTGTTGGTAAGTAATCATACTGAAATTAGACGCCTACAGAATACTTATGATGGAACTGAAACGTGGCCGCTTACAATGGGCCGCTTAAGAAGGCTCAAAGTCACTCAGAGGGCAATGGAGAGGGCTATGCTCGAAATGTCCTTGCGTGATCGTGTCAGAAATGATGAGATCTAAGGTCACGGACATAGCCCAAAGAATTGCGTGGCTGAAGTGGCAATGGGCAGGGCACATTGCGAGGAGAACAGACGGCCGTTGGGGTGGAAAGGTCCTTGAGTGGAGGCCACGCGCAGGAGGCCGCAGCCGTGGCAGACCTCCCACCAGGTGGACCGACGATCTGGTGAAGGTCGCGGGAGTCCCTTGGATGCGGGTGGCACAGGACCGATCTGTGTGGAGAACTTTGGGGGAGGCCTATGTCCAGCAGTGGACGTCTATTGGCTGAAATGATGATGATGAGAATACTTATGACGTAGGACAAAAGTTCATGACGACCCGTTTAGCGTAATGGTTTGAGCGCCAGTTGAGACACGAGAGGGTCGTGGGGTCGTTTCCCGCACCAACACAAATGTTTGTTTATGAAACAGATATAATTGTGTTGGGTCTGGGTGTTTGTGGTTCCTTCGTTGTTTGTCGTATCCATTGCACAAGGGAAAACCATAGTTTGGTATGTTATATTATGTGAATGTTGTCTCAATTTATTTATTTATGATGTCGGATTAAGAGTAATGGAAATCAAGTGGAAAAGGCAGGACACCTAGCTAGGCGAGGTGATGGCAGGTGGAGTAAGCTCCTTACTGAATGGTGCCCTAGAATAGGCAAACGAAATCCTGGTCGTCCAGCGTCACGATGGGTCAAATGATATTACAAAAATAGGAGGTCGTACCAGGCCTGTCCCACTCCGCGTGTAGGTATCGAACTTGCAAGTACATGCGGCGTCCCCTCCGGAGGGGAAAATTAGTAGAAAATCACGAACGAGCGGCGACGTACGCGCGACAGTTGCTTGCGATAGAAAGAGAACGCACTTCTTGGTATGAATAATGGTAGGCGTTGAACGCTGGACGGTCGGAATTTCAACGTTATGTTATGGTAGCCTGAGTCTTCATTTCCATAAACGGTTTTTAGGAGTGGGCTTTCTGCACATGTACTATTAAGTATTCTGTAGTCGTACTTGGATCCGAGCAGTACATACTTTATGGTCGACCCGGGACCCCGAGTCCGATTTTTGGTCGTTGAGCCATCGGATTAAGTATATTGGAGTGAGCGACACTAGAATCTGCAGGATGTGTAACGAGGCGGATGAAACCCCTCTACACATAATCACCGAATGCGGACCACTGATGCGTAAACGTAGCATGCATCTGGGAAAGCACATTCTAAGCCCCAATGAAGCTAAGGATCTCAGTCCCAAACAATTAATTCTCTTTCTTAAAAGTGCAGGATTTGAGACTGAAATGTAGCATAGCGGCGATCACAATAGATCAAACTGGTCGCAGTGATACTGGTCTGAATAAGACCTGCATAGCCGCCCGCTTAAAAATAAAAAAGTTTATTGGACAAGAAAGAGTGAGTGAAAAGAACTGACCCGTGGAGTGAACTGTTCAAGTGAACTCATTCACAGACTACAGAATTCTTCAACATTATCTGTGGAACTACAGAGTAGCGGAGCAGTTCAGAGGATGAAGTTGTAGCATTTAAACTAATTAGTTAATTAGTACTACAGTTGGAGCAAGTCTTGAAGTTTGAACTGAATGTATAATGTGTCTGAAAGCCTTGAAAACTGATTTTTATTAAACTAACGATACGATGTAGGTATAATGATTTACGATGTTTTTACAAAATCTCTTACATTGACCTGACTCCGTACTAAGTACCTAGCTTAAGCACTTGCGACGCACTTGTGTTACAGATATAATATTAGCTTTTGCCCGCGGCTTCGCTCGCGCCCCCACTCTCCTAAAATGGGGGGTTAGAAAGAGGTAAAAAGTAGCCTATGTTACTCTCCATCCCTTCAACTATCTCCACTTAAAAAATCACGTCAATTTGTCGCTTCGTTATGCGAAAGAAAGACAGACAGACGCACTTTCCCATTTATAATATTAAGTAGGTATGGAGTGCAAATCCTATTGATTCCTCTGGCTGTGAAGTTGTTAATAAATTGCAAGCATTGGAGTCGCGCCAAGCTGCAAGGAGTGCATTGCGTGCTAACGCCCCGCGGGAGGAGGATCTAGGAAGGTTTTCATTTTTGATTCGGTTATTGGCTGGATTCTCAGGGCTACCCCAGTTTTGAGGGACCGATGGAGCAGTATATCACAACGGTGTTGTATATTTACAAGAATACCATTCCTTATTTTAATAAAATGTAATTATAGTCGAGCCGTTGTATCATGCCCGATTTGACAATATTTGTTTTTTATTTCGCATTTATCCTTGTCATGAGGAACACATTTAAAACCACTTTAAAAAGAAAAACTTCATTTCATAATGTCAAAGGCACTTAATTATCTAATTATTTGTCTTTTATTACTTAAAATAATTTGAGAATAAAAAGAAAACGTAAAATTTCCACTCTGTATTACGCTTTTACAAAGCAACGCCGTTCGACACGTTTTCATAGTGACGTAACCGGTAATACTCACCGCGTATTTTTTAAAATACTAGTCATTTGTCACTTTAAGGTTTTATAACGAGAATACCATCCTTTGACAGTAGGTCTAGGATAGCCTGTGGTTTGTAAGAAGCCTATGTAAGAAGCGTAGATTGGAGATAATTATTTTGTTACTCAGTGTTATTATAAATACAGTTACTTGGTGTTACTAAAATAAATAGACTCAAGCACAATAAGTACTTTTATTAAAGGCCAAACCAAACAAACGGGCCCTATTACCTATTGACATCTGGGCAGCGTTTGGTAGGCTTCGTCAAGTCTTCTCGTCACCTATCCCTCAAAGTCTTCAGTCGAAAGTCTTCGACCAGTGCTACCTCGCGGTCATATTATTGATAACATCTTTTAATATGATTTATGATTACTACTTACTATAAAACGTAGAAGTTTATTTAAGCCATAAGGATTCCTGGACATTTTAATCTCTTAGCCTATCTTCTTCTATACTACCTATTTATAAAGAGATAACTTCTATAGACAACGACAAGGGTTATAGGTAAACCGAAAACACGAAACGCTTGCGCGATGTAATTGAGCACAGCGCCATCTATTGGTTCGTTTCTGAATTACGGTCCCGAAGCGAAGTGAGAGCGGGCCACTATTTTATGTATAATTTTATTACATAATTAGACTTTGACTATTATTTTAACGATACAGACTTTACATTAATTGTTTATGATAAACTGTTACTGTAATTTTAATATATTTTTTTATGTTATGTAATATCTTGAAAATTGTAATGGTCATAATTTGAAACGAGTAATTCTATTGATTGTCTTGCTGAATCTTCTTATATGTCAAGACTATTACAGACGATGGTTGTATGGGATCAATATCTTTAAAATGTTAACTAAAACAAAATTATGACTTGAACGTAGCTAAAAAATATAATTCTACTTTCTCCGTGGTCCTAAAAAGTTGACATCAGCGTTACGGCGCGACCCCACTCGGCGATATATCAAAGTATAGTCGCTGTAATAAGCTGAAATGGCGGAGGCGTCTCGCAATTTACGACTTTATAAATAGTACAGCAGCTATCCTGTACTTTTTGATGTTCAGCTGTAGTAGGTAATAGAAATTTTAATATTCTCTATACAGTTTAAGTCCATACAGACAGACATTTCATCATCATCATCAGTCTGTTGCAGTCCACTGCTGGACATAGGCCTCTCCAAATGCTCGCCACTTTGATCTTCGGCTACTCGCATCCAGCTCCAGCCAGCCCTCTTGCGCAGATCGTCACTCCACCTGGCCTGAGGCCGTCCTACGTCGCGTAGGTCTGTATAGGACGCCTTTTATACATTTATGAATGTCAAATATTATGTTAAGACCGAGACACACACACAGACAGACAGAGAACGAGACAGAGAACTAGAGTCACCGACATAGCCCACCGAATTAGCAAACTAAAGTGGCAGTGGGCTGGTCACATTAGCCGCAGAACTGACAACCGTTGGAGCCATAAAGTCCTTGAGTGGAGACCGCGACTCGGTAAGCGTAGTGTTGGACGCCCTGCTACAAGATGGGATGACGACATTCGAAGGCTGGCTGGAGTGAGCTGGATGAGAGTGGCCGAAAATCGGGAGCGGTGGCGTGCATTGAGGGAGACCTATGTCCAGCAGTGGACGAGCGTGGGTTGCTGATGATGTTAAGACCGGCAGAATTACAGCACCTTATTTTACAGTCCGCTTTTTACTTATCTCTCTAGTTAAGACCTAAACACTATACTTTCGAAACGAGCTACTATAAAAATAGCTCGCACTTTTGGCAGTACATTCTGCGGAGAGGTCTAACAAGCCACGAACAATTCGTTAAGCTGACAGTCGCAGTGCGCTGGAGGACTGCCAACCCCTGCAGTGGCCTAACTATTGAAAAGCAAAGATTAAACGTATAAAGTATCAGTAGCCTATATACTGTCCCACTGCAGGGCAAAGGCCTCCAATATAGCAATTAAGTCATCGCTACTATGATTGGATTAGGCTTAATTTATTTTTAACAAAGTAAAACATTACAGACTTACTCGTAGATGCAAGTAAATAAATTGGATTTTTCAAGATGCAATAGGTACTTACCTCTACAATGACAAGTAACAATAATGTTAATTATTGCTAAAAACTGTCACTTTTCGTCGATATAGCCCCTTTTAAGTGATTTGTTTCCCTAATACGGTAGAATCAAATGAAAATGTCATAAAATTAAAAATGACTTATTCGGAAAATGGTCCATTTTTCGTAAATTTTACTTAAAAACGACGTAAATGAAGACATGGCTGGCTAGATAACGCAAATTGATTCCATTACCGTAACCGCCGATGCTTATCGGTCTCAATTTCAAAAAGACGTCATTTTAAGGATTTTCTCGAGTAGGATGCCCCTCAAAATCAAGTTGTTAGGACAATTCAATTCTGATCTGCCACTACTGTAAGCTGAAGTGGCAGTGGGCTGGCCATAATCCCGCTCCAGCCAGCCCCTCTTGCGCAGATCGTCACTCCATCTGGCCTGAGGCTGACGTTTGTTAGTTCTGCAGCAGATTCTGCTGCAGAACTGACAAACGTTGGGGTAAACGAGTTCTGGAGTGGAGACCGCGTCTTGTTAAACGTAGTGTAGGACGGCCTCAGGCCAGATGGAGTGACGATCTGCGCAAGAGGGGCTGGCTGGAGCGGGATGCGAGTAGCCGAAGATCGATCAAAGTGGCGAGCTTTGGAGAGGCTTATGTCCAGTATTGGACTGCAACAGGCTGATGATAATGATGATGAATTCTAACCGTGGAGCTACGCTTCGAGTGATACCACGGCCTCACAGAAGACCGTGAAGAAGCGTTTGCGATGTGTTTCGTCGATTGAGTGAGAGTACCGGAGGCCCAATTGGGAAGAAAGGGGGTAAAGGTTTTCAGCGCAGACGAGCAGACCGATCACCTGATTAAACCGAAAACACGAAACGCTTGCGCGATGTAAATATACACAGCGCCATCTATTGGTTCATTTCTGAATTACGGTCCCGAAGCGAAGTGAGGGCGGGCCACTAGTTTGATAATAATTTGAGGACAGTCTATCTGTACATTTAATTAGCCTTAATAATTCCTAACGAGTCCTAATTTTCTCGGACTACATAGCCACTTTAGCCCTCTCACCCCCTCGCAATTAATATCAATTAAGGGCGGACCCGGGGGAGGGTATAATGTCGCATTTGTAACGGGGGTGATAGCGTTAGAGACGAGGAAAGCCGAAGGAAATAATGTATCTTTTATTTCTTTTTATTCCTTTAAACTAGCGCCTGCCCTTACTTCGTTTTGGCAGCATTGCTAATATTGATAGCTAATAGCTATAGTTATTCTGCTACGAAATGCTGGAATAACATACCCCCGCCTATAAGAAAGTGTAAAATCCCATCATAGTAGCGATGACTTGTTTCTACCATGTAGGCCTTTGCCCTGCAGTGGGACAGTATATAGGTTGATACTAATAAACAAATAGTTACTTTCCTATCTATATTTAATGTAGGCATTAGTAGGGTGTGTGTAATTGTGTCGCACAAAGTTTAAACCCATTAAAAGCATTGCGTTTCGCCCCGACTTCGCTTACAATTTGTCGCCTCATCAAGCTCCCCATTTGGTGTATTGTTGCAATACAAATAGCGACATTATGCTGCCCCCCGGGATAGCTCGCTAAGTGATGAGCTGATAATGTTTATTTCAAACGAAGTCATTTGAAATGTTTGTTACAGCCCCTGGTTTCGCCCGGATGGACATGTTTTTATGATTTCCCAATATTAAATTCACACAACATCTCGTACCTACATTGACTTGACTCCGTATTAAAGTAGCTTAAGCACTTGTGTTACAGATATCAGGCAATAGAGGATCACAAATATAATACTTAAATACATATATGACACCCAGACACTGAATAAATACAAGTGTTCATCACACGAATGTTTGTCCAGGGTGGGGATCGAGCTCACGACCTTTGGCGTATGAGGCAGGGTCACTACCAAATACGCCAACCGGCCAGCCAATCTTCTGTACCTACTATTTATAAACAGATAACTTCTTAGACAACGACAAGGCTTATAGGTAAACCGAAAACACAAAAGCTTGCGCGATGTAATTGAGCACAGCGCCATCTATTGGTTCATTTCTGAATTATGGTCCCGAAGCGAAGTGAGGGCGGGTCACTAGGAATCTATATAGGTACTTAATACAGGGTGTATCTGTACATATTAACATCCTTTTAACCACGTGTTCTACCAACCATTTTGAACAACATTTGTTCTACGACTTTTGTTAGTAGAATATTATTATGTGGTTAAAGGGATTAAAAAAAAATCAAAAATTATTTATTCAATTTCAGTACTTTACAGAACACTTGGCATTCAAGTTTTATAATCTACCGCTGATTCGGAAGGTCAACAATTTCTACCAAGAATAATCTGCAAGAAACTCAGTAGTACTTACTCTTTTCAAATTTGCAATATGATGGATGTATGTAAATGTTAACAGATATACTTCGTGCCAGATAAACTTGCAATAAAAGTCATTCACCCCACTTGTACCAAGAAGTCGTCAAAATTCGCGATACAGATCGCTTCCCATACTAAACTGTCGATAAAATTACATTTGCCGTGTTTCATAATACCAAACGTCAAAGTTCGGTCTATGTGAAGTTCGCACGTCAAGGACTATGGAACACGGCAAATGTCATTTTATCGACAGTTTAGTATGGAAAGCGATCTGTATCGCGAATTTTGACGACTTCTTGGTAAAAGTGGGGTGAATGACTTTTATTGCAAGTTTATCTGGCACAAAGTATAGGATGTATCATAAATATTTACCAGTATTTTGACTAACTCCATAATATTTCTGACTTCACCAAGCAGCCTATTTCTTTAGCAACTATCTAAATATCCCAAACACAGAACCCGGGACCCAACGATATCCAATTTCTTCAGGAAATTTCCTGGAAAACAGGAAAAAACACCGAAAACGATGCGATATCGGGTTTGCTTTGACATAATGATGGTTCCGTACCGAATCTAAGGCTTTTTTTGTACTATTAATTAAGTAGCCGCCCCCTTCTTGTCCCAGGGCCTAGGCTAGGGGGAGGGGGGCAAATTAGATTTTTTCAAGGTTTTTTTTAATTGATAGGTGGCAGACGAACAGTCGGATCACCTGATTAGCTGAAGCTAGGTGTTTATAAAGAATAAAAAAACTTAAATTAGCTAGGTACCTAGGTTTGTTTCTAAGTTTTTTTTGTGATAGGTGGCAGACGAGCAGACGCAGGCAGACGACCTGATGTTAAGCGATAGACACCTGTAACATCAGCAGAGTACAAGTGCGATGTCGACCTCTGATTCAGAAAAGTTGTTGAACAAGTCATGTCGCTCAGAATGGTTGATAGAACACGTGGTTAAAGGGATGTAAATGTTCACATATACACTCTGTATATTAACCGAAAACACAAAACACAAGCGCGATATAGTCGACACCCAGCGCCATCTATTGGTTGAGTTTGTAACTACTATCCCGAAGCGAAGTTAGGCGACAATAGGTACTCTGATTCATAATCATGTAAAGTAAACTGACAGATGAAAATGACAAGTTTCTATGCATTTTGACATTTTACATGTGTCAATTGAGTGATAATGTATGGGGATGACACATTGACAGCTGTCAGTGTACTTTACATGATTATGAATCAGAGTATAATTTAAGGCTTTTTTGTACTATTAATTAAGTACCCCCCCCCCCTCCCTGTCACAGGGCCTAGTCCAGGGGGAGGGGATTCGATTTTTTCAAGCTTTTTTTTATTTGATAGGTGACAGACAAACAGACGGATCACCTGATTAGCCGAAGCTAGGTGTATAAAAAGAATAAAAAAACTTAAATTAAAACACATAAATTATTTAGCTACCTAGGTTGTTTCTAAGTTATTTTTTGTGATAGGTGGCAGACGAGCAGACGTACCACCTGATGTTAAGCGATAGACACCTGTAACATCAGCAGAGTACAAGTGCGATGTCGACCTCTGATTTCGAAAAGTTGTTGAACAATAAAAGTAATGTTGTTGAGAATGGTTGATAGAACACGTGGTTAAAGGGATGTAAATGTTCACAGATACACTCTGTATGTTAACCGAAAACACGAAATACAAGCGCGATATAGTCAACACCCAGCGCCATCTATTGTTTTTTTTTATGTGATAGTTTAGCAGGCGAGCAGGCGGATCACCTGATGGTAAGCAATTGCCACCGCCCATTGGCACTTGCAACACCAGTGGAGTTACAAGTGCGCTGCCAAAATTTTATCCCCTTCCCCCCCCCAGTGGGCCTCCGGTACCCTCACTCATTCGGCGAAAAACAGCACAGGGGCTGCTTCACGCCGGTTTTCTGTGAGGCAGTGGTATCACTCCGGTCGAGCCGGCCCGGTTGGTTGAGTTTGTAAGTACTATCCCGAAGCGAAGTTAGGCGACTAGTGTAGGTATGATATGTACGATGTAAGAGTACCGTTTTTGTATTCAGCTACTGAACCCTAAAAAAGCGAAAAGACAGGGACATCGAGATTGTCGCCTCGAGACAACGAGGGTGGCCACAAAGTACGTCGTTGCGGGGATATTGCGCGAAATGAGCGCCTCGGGCGCGGGGGTGGCTGTGATGTGGGATATGCCAGGATAACAATAGATTTTTTTTTTTGTGCCTGTCAACCTCATATTTGGAACTCACGGCCGCTTATCATCAGGCGGAGTAAGGACATCTTGATTGACCTCAATAAAAAAAAATGGATTCAGAGTGCTGGTAGCTCGTGGTTTTAATACAATAAATCAATTCACACAACGCGATCAATCTATTTAAATGTTGTTCAGAATGGTTGATAGAACACGTGGCTTAAAGGGATGTAAATGTTCACCGATAAACCCTGTATAGGCTGATACTTTACTTATTATATTGTATTCCTCTGTTGTCTGATATCTGTAACACAAGTGCTTATGCTACTTAATACGGAGTCTGGTCAATGTATGCTGTTGTGTGAGTTTATTTATTTGAATGGGCTTGCCCTTGGATTCATATTGAACCTTAGAGTTGAGTAGAAGCCTACGATGGAGCGGGCTTTCCCTGAAGTAGCCTATTCACTCTATACTCTAAACTGGAATTCAAGACAAAAAAATCTACGACAGATACGTCACTGTCAAATCTGTTAAAGTCACTTATGTAATTTTTAAGTGACGTTTTTAGGTTTCGCCAACCTTTTTGGCATTATTTTTCTTATTAAGCAGACTAAACTGTCCAAGTTTCCATACATAGTTAAAAATGTTGACGGATATACCAAATGTTATCGTTACAGTACCGTTTTTTTATTCAGCTACTGAACCCTAAAAAAGCGAAAAGACAGGGACATCGAGATTGTCGCCTCGAGACAACGAGGGTGGCCACAAAGTACGTCGTTGCGGGGATATTGCTGCGAAATGAGCGCCTCGGGCGCGGGGTGGCTGTGATGTGGGATATACTAGGATAACAATGGAAATATTCTTTTGTGCCTGTCAAACTCTTTGGATCTCACGGTCGCTTACCATCAGGGGCATCAGGTGGAGTGAGGTCATCTTGATTGTCCTCAATATAAAAACAAAAATAGATACCGAATGCTCGAGGTTTGAATATAATAAACACAACATCTCATACATTGACCTGCCTCTGTATTAAGGGGCTATACGAATGAAACTAGCGTCGCCAACCTATTTACACTGATTGTGGCGAAAATATGGTATTTTTGAAGAAAATAAAACATCTTACAGACTTAGATCCGAGTAAATTGGATTTTTCAAGATGCAATACAATTTTTCTAACACGCGACAAGTAACAATAATGATAATTATCGCTAAAAACGGCCACTTTTAGCAATAATTGACATTATTGTTACTTGTCGCGTGTTTTATATATTATATTGCATCTTGAAAAATTCAATTTACTTTTATCTAAGTCTGTAATGTTTCGCTTTCTTAAAAAATATCGTATTTTTGCCACAATCAATGTAAATAGGTTGGCGGCGCTAGTTTCATTCGTATAGCCCCTTAAAAAACTTGAGCACTTGTGTTACAGATATTAGACAAGGAAACAAACATATTTTGTGTGATGATCACTTGTGTTTGTTCAGTGTCTACACGCAGGCACCGTATATTACTTAAATCCCATCCCAGCCTATGATGGGATGATACTTTACTTAACTTTACTTTTAGTCTTCGTTTTATAATAAGACAGTTCTAAATAATCCACAAATCATGGTCACCCTAGCCACAAGAGGTCGTCTCTACCATCTTATAACTTTTCCAGGAGTCTGAAAATGATCGCCGACGCTACGTAGCGATAGAAGAAACTTTTAACGAACTGTACACTGAACTTGAAGGTCCCGGGTTCAGTTCCCAGGCGAGTTAATTTAAAATGAACTTCTTTATAGACTCGTGTCTGGGTGTGTTGCGCCCCGGCTACAGTCTAGGAATAAGTTTGAGGTTAGCTGATCGGTATGTATTTTTTTAAATGATATAGGTGGCAGACAAGCCGACGGATCACCTAATGGTAAGCGATTACCGCCGCCCATGGACACCTGCAACACCAGTGGTGTCACAAGTGCGCTGCTTCTCTTTTAACCTCCCTTCCCCTAGATTGGGCCTCTGGTACCCTCACTCACGCAGCGAAACACAGCGCATGCACTGCTTCACGCCGGTTTTCTGTGAGGACGTGATATTTATTACTATTTTAATAAATTCTCATTTTTTTTTATGTATAATTTTATTTCATATTTTTATTTGACGATTACCCCAACGATACAGACTATACGCATTGTATAATATACTGTTACTTTAATCATAGTAATGTTTTTTTTAATTAGTATCACAATAAAAATTGTAATGATCATAATTTGAAAAGAGTAACTACTGAGTTTCTTGCTGGTTCTTCTCGGTAGAAATCTACTTTCCGAACCAGTGGTAGCTTACATATTTGACATTCATAAACGCTCTGTATGGACTTAAATTGAATAAATCGACATGTCGACATGTCGAAGCGTGGCTCTCCAACGTAAGTTACAATAAGGAAAACCCTTGACTATTTCACATTCAAATCTACAAACGCAACAATAGCCTTTGATTTGATTCCACCTTCGAAAACCCCCTAAGCAGGTAAAATTAAACAAAAATACATAAAAATTACCATAATACAAATTTACATTCACTTTGTCACCCGGATATGTCTACCCTCCGGAAGCTATGGTGGCGCCCTCTGCCTTTGTGTTGCGTTTTGGGGGTTGAAAAAGGTTACATGTCTCATTAAAAGAATATTATTACTGTTTTTTGTGAAAGGGCTGAAGTTCAAAAGGGTTTTCTTGACATGTTATGACTTGAAAGGAAATAAATAAATAAATGCGTCAGACAATCAGACCAATCAACCTGGTCTCAAACTAGGGCAACCCCTGTCTGTACTATGAGTATAGTCCGAGGCAAGAAAGTGTAGTTATGACCTTGAGTGCGCAGAAACCAATTTTGATAGAAAGTCTTCTTTTTTACAAGTGCGCAAAATAACGGTCATCGCTATTCTTTCGTGCCTCCAGCTATACCAGTGACCATAATTGATAGACTGACCGGATGACGCATTTGGTAGTGACCCTGCCTCATACGCCAAAGGTCGTGGGTTCGATCCCCACCCTGGACAAACATTCGTGTGATGAACACTTGTGTTTGTTCAGTGTCTGGGTGTTAAATAGGTAATCGCTTACCATCAGGTGATCCGTCTGTTCGTCTGCCCCCTATCTCATAAAAAAAAATTTAAGTATTATATTTGTGATCCTCTGTTGTCTGATATCTGTAACACAAGTGCTTAAGCTACCTAGTACGGAGTCAGGTCAATGTATGAGATGTTGTGTGAATTTATTATTTATTATAAATTATAAACTAGCGGACGCCCGCGACCACGTCCGCGTGGAAAAGTAACTTTTTACCCTCTTTGTACCCCTTACAAACCCCCTTTTTCGCAAATAAAAGTAGCTATGTTTTTTCGCAGGGTCTAGATCATCTGTATACCAAATTATCATTTAAATCCGTTCAGTAGTTTTGGCGTGAAAGAGTAACAGACAGACAGACAGACAGACAGACAGAGTTACTTTCGCATTTATAATATAGTTAGGACTAGTTAGGATTAACTGGGGCGTCAACCCAGAACACCCAGACATAAGAAAATTTTGGAAATGTAGTGGATACGAATACCTTATTCTAGTAAAAACGGGCAATATTTTCATTCCATCGCAGTCAAACAGAGGCAATCCATATAACGTTAATAATGTTCCCCTCAGAGGACAGACGAGTAGAAAAGAGACGACAATATTTCAAGAAACATTTTTGTATGGAAAAATAGTAAAGTATCAGCCTATATACAGTCCCACTGCAGGGCAATGGCCTCCATCATAGAAATCAAGTCATCGCTACTATGATGGGATTAGGCTTAATCACCACGCTTGCCTCATCATCATCATCAGCCTGTTGCAGTCCACTGCTGGACATAGGCCTCTCCAAATGCTCGCCACTTTGATCGATCTTCGGCTACTCGCATCCAGCTCCAGCCAGTCCCTCTTCGCATAGATCACGTCACTACATCTGGCCTGAGGTCGTCCTACACTACGTTTACCGAGACGCGGTCTCCACTCCAGAACTCGTTTACCCCAACGGTTGTCAGTTCTGTTCGAGGCTTGCCTAATGTAATAAATAGATGGCGCTTCTACGTCTTACTTCAAGAGTTTCGTTCGGTCGAGCAAAAAAAATATGTTTTGAATTTTCGAACATAGCTCGGGTTTGTGATCACCGCACCGCATTAGGCAAGCGTGGTGATTAAGCCTAATCCCGTCATAGCGATGACTTGATTTCTATGATGGAGGCCTTTGCCCTGCAGTGGGACAGTATATAGGCTGAACTTTTTTTAGCACGTTTATGTTAGCTTGGTGGTTAAGGGCCATTTACAAATAGCTTTTTTTTTTATACATACATGGGGCAGACGAACGGACGGATCACCTGATGGTAAGGCTGATACTTTACTTAATTACTTTTATACGTACAGTCAGGCGAAGGTCTTATACAGCGTTGGTGTTGACTGTACTCTATCAATATCGCATCCAATATATGGCACCCCTCACGTAGAGAAGACCGAGATGAGTGTAGAGCTACGAATTTACCAGAAAGGAAGGACTGTGGGAGAGCCACGCTTCAGCATGAATATGCCTTGATCGGAGATACTCATAGAACGCCGGCGAAAGAAAGCCAGAAATGGATGAAATGGAATAAATGGTTGTTGGCTTGGGGGGTGTAGGGCTAGGGCTTGCAAAATATTCCGAAAATTTTCGGTATCCGAATATTCGAATATTTTTCGCGTATTATTCGAATAATTGGAATTAAGAAATAAAATATTAAACTGGCCATAATAATTATATATTAAATTGAAAATGTCTGTCTTAGTTTCCGAGTGCTCAAAATAAAAACAAAATTTGCTTGATGAGGCGGGTAAACTTCTGGAGAGAATAATTTCTTACTGCCTCATCGACCATTTGGAGGAACAGGGTCCAACTTGGGGGGCCACTAATCTATGCGTAGGCTTACCACCACGTGACCCGTCTGCGCGTCTGCCGTCTATCACATAAAAAAAATAACTAATATGTACTTACTTACTTCAAAATTAAAGTTTAAGAATTCAATCATATTATTAGAAACCCGCGCATGTGTTTCGTGTTTTTGGATTAGAAACTATTTATAAATAAGTACTATAGAATACTGCTTGACCCAAAGGTTGACTGCTTAAGTTAGCCTATTGTACGAAGTTTTGTGCAATAAAGTTTTTAACAGTGGGAGAGCCACGCTTCGGCATGAATGGGCCGGCTCGTCCGGAGTGATACCACTGCCTCACAGAAAACCGGCGTGAAGCAGCCCCTGTGCTGTGTTTCGCCGAGTGAGGGTACCGGAGGCCTACCCAGGGGGGAAGGGGATAAAAGGTTGGCAGCGCACTTGTAACTCCACTGGTGTTGCAAGTGTGCATGAGCGGTGGCAATTGCTTACCATCAGGTGATCCGCCTATCGTCGTCGTCTGCTACCTATCACATAAAAAAAAATGTAATATTACATTACGTCTTATCAGAATGGAGGAAAGAAACCGAAAAATATTATGACAGTTCTATTTCTGCCTATCTCTACCCATTCAGAAAAACTTTCATACAATATTACGGAACGCAATCCGACGTCTCGGAAAATAAGGTATATCGGGGGGTGTTTATACAGTAGTGTATTAGCCAATGTGATGTTATGGGACGGTGTATGAGAAATATGTATGAGAGATGTGTATGAGTGGTTGATAGATTGATGGGAGGTATGCCTGGCGGCACGAAAGAATAGCGATGACCGTTATTTTGCGCACTTGTAAAAAAGAATACTTTCTATTACAATTGGTTTCTGCGCACTCAAGGTCATAACTATACTCTGATTCATAATCATGTAAAGTAAACTGACAGATGAAAATGACAAGTTTCTATGCATTTTGAACATTTTGCATGTGTCAAATTGGAGTGATAATAGTATGGGGATGACACATATGACTCTGTCAGTTTACTTTACAATTTACATGAATGAATCGCAGAGTTTACAATTTCTTGCCGCAGACTATACAGACTTAGGCAGGGCCGGATCTCTGTGCTTCTTGGGCTGCAGCCCAGGACACTGGGGTTTCAAGGGGCCCCTCAAATCCCGCTTGAATTCCCTAAACGCTTAACACAGCAATAAGATCGCCCTTTCTACAACTAATACTTGCGTAGGTTTAAGTAATATGTAGGTTAGATATACTTGGGGGCCAAGTAGTTTTAGCCCAGGGCCACACAAATTCACGATCAGGCCCTGGACAAGTTAGGATACCGCCACTCTTTATGTCAAACTACATGTAAAGTACATCTAACGCCATCTCTCTCTCCGCTAACGAACTAACTACTCACAGTATGGCGCGTGCTCTTCTGCTGCCAGCCGCTTCCTTAGGGGAATGTTGCGTTTGCACAAACTACACCTAGCACCATCTGTCTCTCCATTAACGAACTAACTATTCGCAGCCTGTGCGCGCAGCGAGTCTCTCTACTAACGCCATCTGTCGCGGCACCAACTGTCTACTGATATCGTATCTAAGGTACTCACAGCCTGTGCGCGTCGGTGGGCAGCCGCTTGGGCACGTGCAGCAGCGCCCGGTGCGCGCAGTCGGCCGCGGCGGGGCGGCACGCGCACGCCCAGGGACACGCCGACGCGCGCGCCAGCAGCGCCATGACCAGCAGCAAGTCACTATGCTGGCTCTAGCCGTAGAACTGAGGCCCGTCGGCGTGGTGATTGGTTGGTTTTTGTGTGACGTCACAATGTCACTATACCAATGACTTTGAAGTAGGACCGCAGTCTAATAGTATAGTTTTCACAGGCGATAGCCCCCATTATAATACTCAGTATGTGCGCTTCTGTTGACAACCGCTTGGGCGATGCTTTAGCGCCATCTATCTTGTTACTAACGAACCAAGTATTAATAGTAGCTAGCTAGTACTCAGTCTATGTGCATGATCTGTTGGCAGTCGCTTGGGCACGTGCAGCAGCGCCCGGTGCGCGCAGTATGTCTCTCCACTAACGCCATCTGTCTCTCCACTAACGCCATCTGTCTCTCCACTAACGAACTAACTACTCACAGCCTGTGCGCGCAGCGTGTCTCTCTACTAACGCCATCTATCTCTCCACTAACGAACCAACTACTCACAGCCTGTGCGCGTCGGTGGGCAGCCGCTTGGGCACGTGCAGCAGCGCCCGGTGCGCGCAGTATGTCTCTCCACTAACGCCATCTATCTCTCCACTAACGAACTAACTACTCACAGTATGGCGCGTGCTCTTCTGCTGCCAGCCGCTTCTTTGGGCGTTGCCTAAACTACACGTAGCGCCATCTATCCTTTAATTAACGCACTATCTACTCACAGCCTGTAGGACTGAGGCCCGTCAGCATGGTGATTGGTTGTGTGATGTGACAATGTCACTACCAATGACTTTGAAGTTGGACCGTAGTCTAACAGTACAGTTTTCTTAGGCGATAGCCCACCAACCCATTAAATACTCATAGTCTGTGCGCTTCCCTTGCCAGCCGCTTAGGCGTTACTCAAACTACACCCAACGCCATCTGTCTCTCCAACGAACTAACTACTCACAGCCGGTGCGCTACTGTTGACAAACCGCTTCGGGCGTCGTCTCAACTACACGCAGCGCCATCTGGTGTTGTAGTTCCTTCGTTGTTTCTGGTTTCCATAGTACAAGGGAAAACCTTAGTTTGGGACTAGGACAATGTATGTGATGTTGTCTCAATTTATTATTTATTTATTATTTATAAATAGTATTAGAAGAAGATGTATTATTCCATTAGGTACGTCTTATCAGAATCGAGGAAAGAAACCGCAAAATATTATGACAGTTCTATTTCTGCCTATCTCTACCCATTCAGAAAAACTTTCATACAATATTACGGAACGCAATCCGACGTCTCGGAAAATAAGGTATATCGGGGTGTGTTTATACAGTAGTGTATTAGCCAATGTGATGTTATGGGACGGTGTATGAGAAAATATGTATGAGAGATGTGTATGAGTGGTTGATAGATTGATGGGAGGTATAGCTGGCGGCACCAAAGAATAGCGATGACCGCTATTTTACGCACTTGTAAAAAAGAATACTTTCTTTTAAAATTGGTTTCTGCGCACTCAAGGTCATAACTATACTCTGATTCATAATCATGTAAAGTAAACTGACAGATGAAAATGACAAGTTTCTATGCATTTTGACATTTTGCATGTGTCAAATTGAGTGATAATGTATGGGGATGACACATTGACATCTGTCAGTTTACTTTACAATTTACATGATGAATCGCAGAGTTTACAATTTCTTGCCGCAGACTATACAGACTTAGGCAGGGCCGTGTCCATCCTGTGCTTCTTGGGCTGCAGCCCATGACCCCGGGGTTCAAGCCCCCCCCCCCCCCCAGATCCCGCTAAAAGTCCCTAAACGCTTAACACAGCAATAAGATCGCCCTTTCTACAACTAATACTTGCGTAGGTTTAAGTAACATGTAGGTTAGATATACTTGGGGGCCAAGTAGTTTCAGCCCAGGGCCCCACAAATTCACGATCAGGCCCTGGACAAGTTAGGATACCGCCACTCTTTATGTCAAACTACATGTAAAGTACATCCAACGCCATCTCTCCCTCCACTAACGAACTAACTACTCACAGTATGGCGCGTGCTCTTCTGCTGCCAGCCGCTTCCTTGGGCGTTGCCTAAACTACACGTAGCGCCATCTATCCTTTAACTAACGCACTAACTACTCACAGCCTGTGCGCGCAGCGTGTCTCTCTACTAACGCCATCTGTCGCGGCACCAACGAACTAGCTACTGATATTTTACTCACAGCCTGTGCGCGTCGGTGGGCAGCCGCTTGGGCACGTGCAGCAGCGCCCGGTGCGCGCAGTCGGCCGCGGCGGGGCGGCACGCGCACGCCCAGGGACACGCCGTCGCGCGCGCCAGCAGCGCCATGACCAGCAGCAGCGCCGCGGTGGTCATGATGGGGGATTACGTCATCGCTGTGGACAAAGAGATGGGAGCGTTAAAAAAAGGACGTAGAACTTTTGAAAGAAATGGTAGCTTAGCATTAATAATTGACTGGCAATGGCGCATTTGGTAGTAACCCTGCCACATACGCCAAAGGTCGTGGGTTCGATCACCACATTCCCTACCCTGGACTAACAATCACTTTTCATTTCAGTGTCTGGGTGTAATCATCATCATCGTCCACTGCTGGACATAGGCCTCCCCCAAAGTTCTCCACACAGATCGGTCCTGCGCCACCCGCATCCAAGGGACTCCCGCGACCTTCACCAGATTGTCGGTCCACCTGATGGGAGGCCTGCCACGTGGCCTCCACTCAAGGACCTTTCCACTCCAACGGCCGTCGGTTTTCGCAATGTGCTCTGCCCATTAATAATAATGATATGTATTTATGCACTTAAATATTATATTTGTGTTTCATCTATATCTGCAGGCTACTTAGTAAACATTTTCATCTCTCAAACAAAGTCGGCAGTACGATTTGTAAAGCCAACATTATCTCGAAGAATTAGTAATCCCAAGTGTTGGACAATGTTGTCGGAATGGTGCTAGAACACCCGTAAAGGGATGTTGTTCAATACCACCCGTATGGACCGAACTCTTCTAAATCAAAACAGGCTGAGTCTAACTTCGTTGTAATATTTGTGCCTCAGTTCTACAGTACGCCATCTAGCGGATTAAGCACGCACGTATTTTGGGCTCATACATCCGGAATTCAACGTTCATAAGTTATATTTAGATGCTGGAATCAAAGCTGCCATTAGCGATAACGGTGAGTGGGTTCGGTTCCCGGGTATCTCCCCACTTTGGTAACGCATCTGTTTTGTATCAAAAGTGGTCAAGAAAGGACTAAATGTTTGTTGCATCAAAAGTTCAATGACTTTCTTAGTCATATTGGAATTATTGAGTTTCTGTCTTGCGTAATAGAGAGTGGGTGTACTTGTATCTTTCGAGTAAAAACTGTGACAAATATACTTGCAGAAAAGGTCATACACCTCTTACGATATAGATCGCTTTCTATAAATGTCATCAACATTATGTATAAATAGCATTATTTAATTAAATTTTAAGTAAAAAATATCAGCCTACCGTCCCACTGCAGGGCAAAGGCCTCCATCATAGAAATCAAGTCATCGCTACTATGATGGGGTTAGGCTTAATCACCACGCTTGCCTAATGCGGTGCGGTGATCACAAACCAGAGCTATGTTCGAAAAATTCGAAACATGTAGGTATTTGCTCGGACCCAAGATTATGGCCAGGTACTTAAGCCACTAGACCAACAGGGCGTTGTGTAGTTGTAGTTTGATCGTGAACATGATTTTTAATTTATGAAATCTAACGAGATCAACCCCACCTCAGGACGACCTCAGGCCAGTGGAGTGACGATCTGCGCAAGGGCTGGCTGGAGCTGGATGATCTATCGAAGATCGATCAAAGTGGCAAGCATTTGGAGAGGCCTATCCAGCAGTGGACTGCAACAGGCTGATGATGATGAACGAGATCAAATTATGTAATTTCCACATGCATGTATACCGTGTTTTATGCAAATATATATTTTGAATCTTGAATCTAAAGTAGGTATGTACGTTTGTATGAAAAACTAGTGGCCCGCCCTCACTTCGCTTCGGGACCGTAATTCAGAAATGAACCAATAGATGGCGCTGTGCTCAGTTACATCGCGCAAGCGTTTCGTGTTTTCGGTTTACCTATAAGCCTTTGTCGCTTGTCTATAGAAGTTATCTCTTTATAAATAGTATAGAAGATACGCTATGGGCGGTTATACGTGCCGCTGAGAGTAGTCCATAAGTAAGTAAGACTAATTCATCATCATCATCATCAGCAGCAACCCACACTTGTCCACTGCTGGACAAAGGTCTCCCGATATCATCCAGCCCACACCAGCCAACCTTCGAATGTCATCTTCCCATCGAATTGAAATTAAATTAAATATTCGAATTGTCGCAGGGCGTCCAACACTACGCTAACCGAGTCGCCAAGTAAGACTAATTTAAAGGAAATTAACTGAAAACCATTTCATTGTGTACCCACAATATATCAGTCCATGAACTTCAAACAAAGCCATGCGTGGGCGCAGCCTCAATTGGCCCAGTCGTTGGCCGCGTAAATCTGATACCGATGGCATCAATTGCTGCCGACCTTCCTATTGGGGGCAATTGATTGGTTTATGGGCCTGGTGCGGTGGACATTCTCAGGATGGAGTGATAATTGCTGGGTAGTGTAGCTATTGGAAGTTAACGATAGTGAAAGAAAAAAATATAGTATTGATAGTCTATCAAAAGTGTTGCCACGTGCCAATAGTATCGAAAATATCGATTTTAATTATGGTATAGGTAGCAGACGAGCAGGCGGATCACCTGATGGTGAGCTATTGCCGCCGCTCATGGACACTTGCAACACCAGTGGAGTTACAAGAGCGCTGTCACCTAATATCCCCTCCCCCCCCCGGGTGGGCCTCCGGTACCCTCACTCACTCGGCGAAACACAGCACAGGGGCTGCTTCACGCCGGTTTTCTGTGAGGCAGTGGTATAACTCCGGTTGAGCCGGCCCATTCATGCCGAAGCGTGGCTCTCCCACAGTTAAACATTTCTTAATTTGGACACCATAACACATTATATGCTACAGACAATTCAAGGATTTTCTAAAATAATTACATAATATTATCTTTTCTTTAATATAGAATTCCAAAACCACAACCCATTTCCCACGTCACTTACTATAAGCTGTGCTACTTATAAGTCTTAAAACTTTTTTCTAAATTAATAAACCAAGAATTTTATTAATGAATTCGACTCACAAAAAATTAAAGGCCGGGGTGCCAACGCGATAACAAAAAAGAATTGAGCTGTCAAAAGGTGCATTGTTCAATTGTCAGACGGTTCATGCTTGCCGCTTTTGTGGAAGTATTAGGGATCCGAAGATATTTAGAAAAACGGTACTACAAAATCATGTTTCGTAGATGTCCCTCCTTGGATCCTTGTAGATGTCCAAAGAATTGCGTGGCTGAAGTGGCAATGGGCAGGGCACATTGCGAGGAGAACAGACGGCCGTTGGGGTGGAAAGGTCCTTGAGTGGAGGCCACGCGCAGGAGGCCGCAGCCGTGGCAGGCCTCCCACCAGGTGGACCGACGATCTGGTGAAGGTCGCGGGAGTCCATTGGATGCAGGTGGCACAGGACCGATCTGTGTGGAGAACTTTGGGGGAGGCCTATGTCCAGCAGTGGACGTCTATTGCTGAAATGATGATGATATGTCCCTTCGGTCCTTCCTACCATCTCGGCATACGGACCGAATCTTGGGAGACGCTCACCAGGTACTTGCTAAGGGCTCTTTCCCCGGTGCGTTTCTTCACTCCCTACAAAGTCTGTGTCTTAGCCCATCTCAATGTCACTTCTCCCCAAATGGGGCGTGAAACACAGCACAAGCGACTCGCGCTCGGGCAGTTCCACATCAATCGAACTCCTTCCTAATGTCAAGTTCCGTAGATGTGTGTGTGTTATGTGGCAGACGAGCAGACGGATCACCTGATGGTAAGCGATTGCCGCCGCCCATAAATATCAGCAACGCTAGTAGAGCCACAAGTGCGCTGCCAAGCTTTTTTTTTATATTATAGGAAGGCAAACGAGCAAGCGGGTCACCTGATGGTAAGCTTTAATCCCCTTTCCCCTCAATCGGGCCTGTACCCTCACTCACTCGACGAAACACAGCGTAGGCACGGCTTCACGCCGGTCTTCTATGAAGCCGTGGCATCACTCCAGTCGAATCGGCCCATTCATGCCGAAGCGAGGCCCTCCCACAGTTGACAAACAATTTGACATGACTACGGAACCCTCCATCAAAACACCAACATTCATTTAATAACCAATACAGTGGCTTTGTACCCGGCGGGTGACGGACAGTTTTGACATTTCAATCAAGATGGCCGACCAATGTAGGTCAGGATATTGTACCACGATTTCGTGGTAAATTGTCATCAATAATATATGGTACAGGGTATTTTTGTAACCGTTAAGTACTTTTGCATTGATAGTTTACTTTAATTCATATTTTTTAATCAAAATTACAAATATGAACGTCTATCTTTAAATCTAAAATCTGAAACCAATAAAACGTTTTTTCGTTTTGGACCGTGCTATTTGCCACTTTAATTCTGCCAATGTCAAGTAATTACAGAGAGAAGTTACGTTGTCACAGAATACCTAACTAAACGTGTGTTGAAATTCAACAACAGAAGAGAAAAACAAATGAATGACGGTCATGAAAGTAAACACACTTAAATGGCTGTACTTTGAATTTGGAATTGCTTACCAAAGAGGAGAAAATTGTGATTAAAGTGGCCAGTACAAAAAAAGTCAATTACATTATGACGTAAGGACCTAATATTTAGGAGATTCATATCAAATAACCTTTTACAAAAGAGGTTCAAAACAAAATACTGTAGGTATAGTCCGAGGCAAGAAAGTGTAGTTATGACCTTGAGTGCGCAGAAACCAATTTTGATAGAAAGTCTTCTTTTTTACAAGTGCGCAAAATAACGGTCATCGCTATACTTTCGTGCCTCCAGCTATAAATGCTAAAAATGTGTCAAACACCCGAAATAGGTAAATATGTCAAACAACATTAAAGACAACGGTACTGCGATAACAGAACTCATTATTAACATCATTAGATTTTTACTGTTATTTTGTGAGGTAAGTATTCAGACAACAATAGAAATCGAAATAATCAGAAAAAAAAACATATCTTGATACACATGGGCGTACCCAGCTTCTGGGCCAGATGGGGGCACATCAGATTTTTACAAGCTAGGTGCTAGAAATAACTAGTGGCCCTCCCTAACTTCGCTCCCGGGACCGTATTCAGAAACGAACCAATAGATGGCTCTGGGCCCAATTACAAATCGCGCAAGCGTTCGTGTTTTTCGGTTACCCTAAAAGCCTTGTCCCGTTGCTATAGAGTTAGCTTTTTATAAATAGTTGAAGAATATGATTAGATAATAAAACTTCAATTAAAATAGTAATTTATTTACATAAATCTTTACTAAGTTATAACTAGTTCTTTTTTGTAATAGGTGGCAGACAGAGCATACGGATCACTGATGGTAGCGATGACACCTGCAACACCAGTAGAGTACAAGTGGCGCTACCGATTTTTAGACCCCTTTCGCTTATGGTTTATTTTTATTTTTATAGATCAAAGTAGGTACTTACGTCACATGGAATAGGAAAGGTCTTCATTGAAAGAAAGAAAGAAGAAATGTTTATTTGGAACCAAAATTAAACGGCATTGCTGGCACTTTTTCGCATTAACGCATACAGCGTTAAAAAAACTAGGGTTTTTAATTTTATTATTATGATCATTGATAGATTGATAAGTAGGTCTACTGAATTACAGTACTTAGCCTACGTAGTAATATGTTCATCATTTCAGCCAATAGACGTCCACAGCTGGACATAGGCCTCCCCCAAAGTTGTCCACACAGATCGGTCTGTGCCAACCGCATCCAATGGGCTCCCGCGACCTTCACCAGATCGTCGGTCCACCTGGTGGGAGGCCTGCCACGGCTGCGGCCTCCTGCACGTGGCCTCCACTCAAGGACCTTTCCACCCCAACGGCCGTCTGTTCTCCTCGAAATGTACTTCAGCCACGCAATTCTTTGGCTAATTCCGTGACCTTAGATCTCCTGCGAAGTAATATGTTGAATATTTGTAAATCGTTCGTTTCGTACTCATAAAACAGTTCCACCCTAACCATAAACAATCCCACAGAATAAAAAACCATTCAAAACAATCGGTCACGCCATTTTAAAACGCGACAATATGAATTTCACGCACTATTCAACTACAAAAGCCGTTACTACAAAATGGCGTTAATTCATCTTCAAGCATCCTTGCGTGCCGCCATTTTGATTGACAAAGGAAAAATCACCCCTTTGGAAAATAAAAGAGGTGGCAGAAAGATGTGGGCCCGCTGAGATTTGAACTTTTTTTCATAACCTTTTGGTCATGATTTACAAAAAAATTGGCAGTTAGAATTCCGCTGCAAACTTTTTTTTTTATACTAGAGGCGGGAAACGAGCAAGCGGGTCACCTGCTGGTAAGTAATCACCGCTGCCCATGAACATCTGCGAGATCAGAGAGGTCGCTGATGCGTTGCCGGCCTTTTAAGAAGGAGTACGCTCGTTTCTTGAAGGTCCCTAAGTCATAGCGGTCAGGAAATACTGCCGCAGCTAAACTATTCCACAAGACTGAGGTTCGCGGGAGAAAATTCCTCGAA
Organism: Cnaphalocrocis medinalis; assembly: GCA_014851415.1. Taxonomy (NCBI): domain Eukaryota; kingdom Metazoa; phylum Arthropoda; class Insecta; order Lepidoptera; family Crambidae; genus Cnaphalocrocis; species Cnaphalocrocis medinalis. The sequence goes on from CM026296.1 coordinate 12,636,111, forward strand.
AAACGCACAGTGCTAGAATTGGCCAACCATCAAGATGATGAGGATGGAAAGACAGCCGCTTGCGTGTCAATATGTCAATTGTTATTCTAATCACTTATCTGCAATGTTTTTTATGTTAAAATTTATATAAAATTGGATGAAGCTGCTCTTTATCCTAACTAATAATTTGTAAGGGGTTAAAGGGGGGGGGGGGGGGGGTGGTTAAAATTACTAATAATTAAAAATGCTACCCGAAGATACCTTTTTCCACTCGGACGAAGTCGCGGATGACAGCTAGTTTACAATACGTTTTTCTCTTTATGGTACTCTCTGTAAGACTTTAGGTCGTTTGTTTAGGTCGTAGTCATTCTGAAGTAACGAAGCACGTTCTCACGAGCTTTTCCGTCACTGACGAAAACCATTACGCACACACCTGTAGCACGTAGGTATTTAAAAATCTATACTCTGATTCATAGCTACGCAACACATCCTATAATTTTAAAAATCAATTTCTCAGCTCAGATTTCTGTAACATTTAGTTCTTAAGTTGTGATTTTTGTGCAAAGTAGGTATATCTATTTCCATAAGCTACCATCGCTCTTATAATAGTAAGATCTTAGTAATTTAAAACATTAAAATTGCCTTTTCTTTATGTTTCTTCTTTACGTTACCAGCGCAAAGGTGGCCAACCACCGCCCTAAAGAATACAAGAAACCAATAAACCAGACACCCAAATTCTGCCAATTAAAACCAAACAAAACAACAATGTGCCAATAAACGAACAATACTTGTCAACAACGGACGCGCAACAATGCAACGCCCAGTAGCGTTTCACGGTAAGCCATTTACCGACACACTTACACAATCAGCTGATACCCGGAACGGACGCCATTTTGATTGAGACGTCAATGTCAAAAGTATCCCGCTGGCATAGACTATGCGGACGAGTTTCGTTTAAAAACTTTCTTTTGTATTTTTTTTAAACAAAATCAAAGTTTACATAAGCCTTTTCGAACGAATGAATAGATCTGGTAGCTTATAATGAAGGTGTCCCGTAACGAATGAGAATATACCTGTCTCTTTCAAACAAAAGCGCGTATAGCACGTGTGTGAAAGGGAGGGAAACACTGATTCGGTCGTAACGCCCTCATTAAATTAAATGCGCCAGACAATCACACCAATCAACCTGGTCTCAAACTAGGGCAACCCCTGTATTATGAGTACCAGGTGACGATAATTAACTGGGGGCGTCAACCCAGAACACGCAGACCCAAGAAAACTTAGAAAATGTTTTCCTAAATTGACTTGACCGGGAATCGAACCCGGGACCTTTCGCGCTTCGGGCGAAAACCTTAGCCACTGCGCCATCGAGGCCGTCTAACTAGGCGATGTGGTTTGTTTTTTAACGAAACGAAAGCAGTTCATCATCATCAGCAACCCACACTCGTCCACTGCTGGACATAGGTCTCCCCTAATGCACGCCACCGCTCCCGATTTTCGGCCACTCTCATCCAGCCCACACCAGCCAGCCTTCGAATGTCATCATCCCATCTTGTCGCAGGGCGTCCAACACTACGCTTACCGAGTCGCGGTCTCCACTCAAGGACTTACTTTACGAAACGCGTTGTGGTAAAAATAACTTCATTCATACTTTCTCACTAACAATGTGCCTATACCAGTATGCATAGCGTTTGGCAATTACCAGCTGCAGGGGATACCAGGGGACGCAAAGTGAGATGGACAGGCGACACGCGACTGTGATACACTCGCCTCCACAAATGAGATTGCAATGTTGCAAATGTCAGTGAAAATTATATGGAAACTGTTGATGATCCTTTGCTTGCTACAGAAATTATAAGTAAGAATCACTCGCAGACTACAAACTTTTAATCGGCCGATAGTTTGGTCTGCTTCTTAATCAGTATGAAGATGTATGCAGATGCGCACATTACTGTGATTCAGTATAGGCCGATAAAAAAGTTTGATGCATACGAACCGGCCAACCCGACTAAACTATCGGCCGATAGTAAAGTCTGTAGTCTGCGGGGACTCTAAAGTATTAGCTTATACACTGTCTCACAGCAGGGCAAAATCCTTCATCACAGAAATCAAGTCATCGCTACTATGATGGGATTAGGCTTAATCACCACGCTTGCCTAATGCGGTGCGGTGATCACAAACCCGAGCTATGTTCGAAAAAGTCGAAACATACTTTTGCTCGACCCGACAGACATAGAAGTAGGAAACTATATTTTTTTAATTTGGCTTCATGGTTGAAATACGGGGCTGTGATCGCGAGTTTTTGTCTTGAATTTTTCGAAACGAGCTCGGGTTTGTGATCACCGCACCGCATTAGGCAAGCGTGGTGATTAAGCCTAATCCCATCATAGTAGCGATGACTTTCTGTGAGGCCTTTGGCCTGCAGTGGGACAGTATGCTGGTTACTTTATTTTTGCAGCAAAAATCTGACTTAAATTATAATGTATCGCTTTTGGACTTGCCTGTACCTTGCTAACTCGATTGCCGTCCGCTGATTGGTCGGTGCATCCCGGCTAATTGCGTTATGAGCGCGACTGTACGTCTCCGCGGCTTTACAAATCAAATTGTGGCTGAATGGAGAATGGAATCCTGGACTGTTAATATAATTCTCACAACACCTCATACATTGACCTGACTCCGTACTAAGTAGCTTAAGCACTTGTGTTACAGATATCAGACAACAGAGGATCACAAATATGATACTTAAATATTTAAATAACACTCAGACACTGAACAAACTACAAGTATTCATCACACGAATGTTTGTCCAGGATGGGGATCGAACCCACAACCTTTGGCGTATGAGGCAGGGTCACTACCAAATGCGCCATCCAGCCAGCCAATCAAATAATGAATTCATCTTAGCTTATCCAAAGATGTCGCTTCGGAACCCAGAGTAAACTTACGGCTTACTGGGTACGATAGATTTATTTTTAATGTTAAATGGGTTTGCACTTAACCTCATCTCACCTGATAGAGAGTGACAATGAGGTCTAAGATGTAGCGTGCTTTCCCAGAAGAAGCCTATTCACTCTCGACTTAAAGACACCCAAATTGTAGCTCTCTGGGAATACAGAAGCCGGCAAGTTCCATTCCTTAGCAGTTCGTATTAAGAAAGAAGAAGCGAAACGCTTAGTACGAGCTGGTGGAACTTCCACAGTGTAAGGGTGGATTCTTTTCGTCTTCCGCATTGTCCGGTGTTGCGTGGCTCAAGTGGCAATGGGCAGGGCACATTAAAGACGAACAGACGGCCGTTGGGGTGGAAAGGTCCTTGAGTGGAGGCCGCAGCCGTGGCTGGCCTCCCACCAGGTGGACCGACGATCTAGTGAAGGTCGCGGGAGTCCTTGGATGCGGGTGGCACAGGACCGATCTGTGTGGAGAACTTTGGGGGCCTTTGTCCAGCTGTGGACGTCTATTGGCTGAAATGATGATGATGACGTACAATAGAGTGAGGCTCTTCAATGTTCATACAATTGTTTACGATGCGCATGCGCTACGGTTATACTCTTGTTAGCAGCGGACTTGCGCGATCCATCACAATCAAGTCACAACTTATCTAGGAACGACAGACGCTGAGACTGTGATATATGAGGTTGGTAGCCAGGTTTTGTGGGTGTTATGGGACTTATGGCCTTTCGGGGTTTGTTTTGAACACTGGGAAGGGGTACTTACTGGGTTTTGGGGATCCGGGATCTGATGCACACCACTTATTGTTAGTCACAGCACAGCATAATGGTTTTCACAAGTCGCGGTGCGGAGTTGCGTGCGCGCTGTCGATCGGGTGGTTGGCGCGAGAGTGTGGGAGTGGGCGGGGTGCGGAAGGATACGGGAAACAGGAATGGCTGCGTTCAAAAATCCCGATTCTTAAGGAGCCGATTCTGTCACCGCTTTTTTACTCTATTTAAATTTTGGCGCTAACAGGGTTCTGTGGTTAAATGGAAAGAAACTGAACCCATAACTCGACGGCTTCTATGGCACAGTGGCTTAGGTGTTCGCCCGAAGCGCGAAGGTCCCAAAAGAAACTACATGTTCTAATTTTTTTTGAGTTCGGGTGTTCTTTGTTGTAAAAGTAAAGTACAAATATATGTTTCGAATTATACGAACATGGCTCGGGTTTGTGATCACCGCACCGCATTAGGCAAGCGTGGTGATTAAGCCTAATCCCATCATAGTAGCGATGACTTGATTTCTGTGAGGCCTTTGCCCTGCAGTGGGACAGTATAGGCTGATACTTTACCTCTGTTGTCTGATATCTGTAACACAAGTGCTTTAGCTACTTACTACAAAGTCAGGTCATGAGATAAAAAAAGTCCTGTCAAATTTGAAACGCCTGGCGACACCAAGACGTGCGGACAGACAACCGATTATAATATATACGGCTTAGATAACGTCGGAAACGAGTGATAACAGAATTTAGGGTAGGTATGCTTAGGATTAAATTTGATTAAATGCATGCATTAAGTACACAGCCGTCACAGGTCCCTCCACCAGCCCATGGTCCTTCCTACCGTCTCGGCATACGGACCGAATCTTGGGAGACGCTCACCAGGTACTTGCTAAGGGCTCTTTCCCCGGTGCGTTTCTTTACTCCCTACAAAGTACACAGCCGTCAGTCGGGTTACACAATCTGTCGAATTTCCTCAATTGATAAAGAAGCTTTGGTATGAATGGGCTCGATCGAAGTGATACCACGGCCTCACAGAAGACCTGCGTGAAGTAGCAACTGCGCTGTTTCGTTGAGTGAGTAGAGGAGGGCGTTGTATGAACGAACCGTTTACCTAAACTGTTTTTGTACGTGAACGATTCAACTAGTTTATAGTTCACAGATAAACTAGTTTATTCGTCGAATGGTTGACGAGTCAGTTGTCGTGTCGCGAGCGTCTGGCCGTTCGTTCACGTTCACTAATCGTTTATGTGATGAAGTAGTCTTTTCGACGACGACGTCGTCGTCAAAAAGACGTAACTAGTCGAAAATTAGACTGTTTTTTAAACTAGTTTATCGTCGACGGTAAACGGTCTCGTTGCGTCGACTGTAAAATCGTCGACGACCCACCACTATGAGTGAGCGAGGGTACAGGCCCAATTGGATGAAAGAGGATTAAGGTACGCAACGCACTTGTGACTCTACTGGTGTTGCAGGTGATTACGGGCGGCGGCAAACGCTTACCGTTAGGTGATCCGTATGCTCGTCTGCCACCTTGATAGGTTATATGATGGCGCATTTGGTAGTGACCCTGCCTCATACGCCAAAGGTCGTGGGTGCGATCCCCACCCTGGACAAACATTCGTGTGATGAACACTTGTGTTTTATGTTCAGTGTTTAACTGTTTAAGTAATATTTGATGATCCTCTGTTGTCTGATATCTGTAACACAAGTGCTTAAGCTACTTAGTACGGAATCAGGTCAATGTATGAGATGTTGTGTGAATTTATTATTATGACTAGAGGCACGCCTTCACTTCGCTTCGGGAACGTAATTCAGAAATGAACTAATAGATGGCGCTGTGTCCAATTACATCGCGCAAGCGTTTCGTGTTTTCGGTTTACCTATAAGCCTTGTCGTTGTCTATAGAAGTTATCTCTTTATAAATAGTATATGTAGATAGAAGATATATGATATACAACAGTAGCAATATTTACTTCATCACCGCATCTGACGTCACAACATCATCAATAAGCGATGACTAATGATGATGGAACAAAAAGACGCAAGCATTCAGATGGTATCTCTCGGGTCGGGTTACTGCCAGAGGTGGGTAACCTTTGGCACTGTTTATAGTAAGTAAATTTAAAAAGGGCTTTTTTATGTGATAGATGACAGACAGACGAGCAGACGGATCACCTGATGGTAAGTAATTGAGTGCATGTGTGTCCTTTGCTGCAATAAACGATTTATCAATAAACGATTTATCAACGATTCACAGAAAATCGGCGTGAAGCAGCTCCTATGCTGTGTTTCGCCGAGTGAGTGAGGGTACCGGAGGCCCATCGGGGGGAAGGGGATAAAAGGTTAGCAGCGCACTTGTGACTCCACTGGTGTTGCATATGTCCATGAGTGGCGGCAATTGCTTACCATCAGGTGATCCGCCTGCTCGTCTGCTACCTATCACATAAAAAAAATCTATCTATCAATTACCGCTACCCATAGACTCCAGCAAACGCAGTAGTCGCAACCCTCTTTCCCCCCGATTGGACATCCCGGTACCCTCACTCACACTGCACACTCACTGTGCAGAATGATATTGTAATGCAAAATTGTTTAGTCTTAAAATTGTAGTTATTTTAACGTCGTAATAAGCCTTTTAATAGGCATAAAACAATTGATTTTCCATTGTGTCTGCTGTCTGTGCGTTACGACGTTAATACCGTTGTCACGATTTAAATCTTTGGAAGCCCTCATAATTGGCTACACGCATAAACCCCCTTTAGCATGTTAGATCATCAAATTAAAAGAGATGACCTCAAGGCGCGCCCACCTGCTGCCATCCCCTATTGCTACAATGGTGGTGTTCTAACGTGTCCCCTCTGTGGGCGCACATTTAGTGCTAAGATTGGCTACGCATGTCACTATAAGGCACACCAGAGGGCAAGAATACCTTAGATCCTCAATGTACCTAAGTACAAAAAGTGGTCGCCGTAGCCGAAATCGGCTGGGGGAGGCATCATCATCAAATTAAGCAATCAGAAATGTATAAGTATTTCTTTACGCTCTAAACTCAACTCACTCCAGTTTTGAGTGACACACAAATAAAACATAACCCGTTTGATTCAATTAGACCCTCATAATCTAAAATAATTACTGTAATAATTGACAGCCACACTTAACTTCTAATTAACCAAAAAAAAAAACTATTAACGTTCCATTTTTCAATTTTTTTTCCTTCAAATGAATAACGGGCGAATGTCAAAACAACAAGAGATTACTGTCTTTAAGATTGTTATCGAGGAAGCCTTATTAGTTCAACAAAAAGGCTAAAAAAACACTATTGAGTAACGAGTGACAGCCAAATAGCTTATAGATTGTATCACGCCGTTTAGGCAGGGGTGGAGAACATTTTTAGAATCATTTTTGTTAAACCTACATGGAGATTATATGTCAAAGCCAACAAGTCGTCTTCTTAGATCAGTGTAATTTTCAGAATCTTTAAGCCACACCATTTATTTAATTTTATCTTTAATTTAGCATTTAGGTGTCTTACCAACAGTTCATTAGTGTATAACTTAACTTTGGAAACTATTAATTGCTAATGTGTTATCTATTATAAGTTAAATTTATCATGTAAATTAGAAGCTGTATGTTTCCTTAAAAATAAATAAATAAACACGGCATGGCGAATTTTAAATAAAGGTCGTGGGTTCGATCCCCACCCTGGACAAACATTCGTGTTATGAACATTTGTGTTTGTTCAGTCTGGGTGTTATTTAAATATTTAAGTATTATATTTGCGATTATCTGTTGTCTGATATCTGTAACACAAGTGCTTAAGCTACTTAGTACGAAGAGATCAATGCATGAAAATGTTGTGTGATTTTTTCTTTTGAAACGGTGAAATTAGTTTGTAGGTAAGTACTTTTGTATGAAAATGTTACGCAAATCATATGATTTTGATTGGAAGGTTGCGCCCCCCTGCCTCGGCTATGCGATGGCATGTGGGGTTCGTTAGCCGGTTCGATTCCCGGCCATAGAAGCTGCCGTCTATTCCCTTTGGTGTAGAAATTTATAACATTTCTGAAGAAATATTTGAAGTTAATCTGACGAGAATGCTCTGCTTATAAATACCAGTTTTGTTACTTTCTTTTTTTAAGTGATTGGAGGCAGACTAGCAAACGGATCACCTGATGGTAAGCGATTGCCGCTGCCCATAGACACCTGCAACACCAGTAGTTACAAGTGCGCTGCCATCTTTTAACCCCCTTTCCCCTAATTGGGCCTCCGGTACTCACTGCTTTACGCCGGTCTTCTGTGAGGCTGTGGTCACTCACGGTCAAGCCGGCCCATCATGCCGAAGCGTGGCTTTCCCACAGTCAATCGATCCTTTAATCTCGCTGAACATTCTACCACGACACAAAATTATTTTAGTTACAATATGGACGGGGTTCGGGCACTGCATAAACAATTTGGAGAAAAAACCGTGACATTGGTGTTAAAAGTTCAAACTATCGATTGTACAAAGCACACAAGCAGGCGGTTCGTCATTATTCCGGTAGATGGCACTATGCATTTTTACATTGCGCAAGCATTGTGTTGTCACCGTAATAATGACCCCAAGCCGCCTGCCTAGGTTTGTCAGGTTCTAAACATGAATTCAGGTTACACAGACGGAACTGATATTTTCATTCGACCGTCTACCTGCCTGGACCTTGAGGGTGCCTTGTACAGTGGCCAGCACATCAAGTTACTACAATCTGTCAAATTTCCTCAGTTGATATGAACCAAACACGTTTGACATAAAAGTGAGGTTCGATTGAAAAAATTTGACAGATTGTAGTAACTTGATGTGCTGGCCACCGTACATCGATAATTTTATCGACCTCAGCACACCACTAGTGACTGATTTATGAGTCTTGTCCAGCGTACGCGCAGGGCATCCAAAGTGACATTCCAACTCTAATCCTTTGACGTTTTTTGTCGACCATCTGGGGTTCCAAATACGGTGTGAGCTGCTTTCGTTTAGTTTTTAAAAGGTAAGAAGTGAAGAAAAAAGTATACCATAGCAAAGGCACAAAATAATTACACACAGAAGGTAGACTCAGACTGATTTTGAATTTAGAAGAGTTCGTTGACATATGCTAGGGTTTTTGCCCGGCATGAGGACATAAGCGCGCGGCCTCTACCACAGACCTCGACAGTTCGACAATCTTATGTCATAGAGTAGGGTTAATGTGGTCGAAAAGGCGTATTTCCCCGTTAGTGCGCATGCGTGAGTACATGACACGTTTTTAGCTCTTAGTGGGCAGCCTACTTTCTGTGTGTAATTATTTTGTGGCAAAGGCCTCCATAGAAATCAAGTCATCGCTACTATGATGGGATTACACCTCGTTGGTCTAGTGGTTTAAGTACCGGGCCGTGATCTCGGAGTCTTTTTCAAATCCCTGTACAAAATGATCTCTCCGGCCAACCGAAAATAAGTCGTTTCGAGTAGTCAAAGATCAATCAAAGTGGCGAGCTTTAGGGGAGGAGATATCCAGCCACTATTGAACATAGGCCTATCGCCTACCCCTCGCCACCATCATCATCAGTCTGTTGCAGTCCACTGACTGCAACAGCCTGATGATGATGTTGAGGTACAAAATGAACTAGTCACGTGACCTACTATGTATGAAAAGTTGTTTTTTTTATATGTATTTCGAAAAGTCTTGAAACAAAATGTACTGTAACGATGGTAAACTCCTTTGATACTGGCCGCCGTTTATGGCTGATTTTATAATGGTAATCTGTCATGCATTGAAAAATAAACAGACACGCTCTCGGGAGCGCATTCGGATCTGAGTGAGGATATCGCGATGAGTTAGAGTAAGGAGGGTCCAGACCTCACGTTATAGTAGGGTCTTGCAGGAAGTATCCTCCCAGATTGTGGTAGTAGAGTTTGTGAAATTAACCTAGCTTATTATTTTCAGAAAAGCAACTAAAGATATTTCGCAACAATACCGCCTCCACCTCATTGCAACAGTACTTACTTAGGTCACTTCACAATAATTGATAGAAGACTTGGTTAAAGGGATGTAAATGTTCACAGATAGACCCTGTAAGTATACATATAGAAATTTTCGTCCAAAACCAAATTCATCAACCTTAGAAACGCGCGTCCCGTTTCACGCTTCGTTAAATTTTAATATATCTCCGCGCAAAGCTCGCGTGTAAAGGAACGCAACAATGACCCCGGTAATGTGCCATAAAATCGGTTTGCCTTACGTACAGACAGCCACACATCAGGTTACCAGGATCTGTCAAATTTCCTCAATTGATATTCAACCTAATGTGTATGACAGTAAGATGAGAGTCGATTGAAGAAATTTGACAGTTTTGTATACTTTGATGTGTGGCTGTACGTACAGAACCGTACGTAAAGTTACTACAAAAAGTCTTTATAATTCCGATTGCACCTTAATGCCAAGGTAATTGGGTTGAATATCAATTTTGAGGAAGACAGAAGTTAGTTGCTCGAGTGGTTGTCTATACGCGTGTCTTATTGCATCTAATCCTTTTGGAATTTTAAGCTGTCCTTTATATATCTTTTTTTATGTGATAGTGGCAAATGAGCAGACGGATCACCTGATGGTAGGCGATTGCCGCCGCCCAGACACCTACAACTACAGTAGTCACAAGTGCTGTTGTCAACCTATGTATAACCGCTCTTTCGCCCAAAAAATGTACCAAAATTTTTAAACAATAAAACACAATATTAGTATATTTCACAAGTAATGCATTTGATTAATTCGGTTGTTTAATGCGATTGCCAAGTCAATAAATGAATAACAACCGACTTGGCAAAACATGTATCTCACAACTTTTTACGGTAGTAGACTTGTTTTTTTTGACAAGTATTGTTTTTGATGGGATACTTTTTGCTCAACCCGGGACCCCCAGATCACGGTAACTTAAACCACTAAACCATAGAGGCCTTTGTGATACATGATTTAGCTGACAAGTTAACTCAAATAGAAAGATTTCACCGAGCTTTACAAAGTTCTGTCGTAACTTTTAATTGCTGAGTTACAAAGCTCTTAATCCAGATAAGCTCACGTGAATAAAAGCACAAAGCTATCGTGATGTTGCGCACGCGCCGACTACGGTATAAGAATATGATAAGACAATAATGACAGAGGCTATTCAATGTATAACCAAAGTCAAAGTATTTTTATTTGTCCTGCAGTGGGACAGTATTATAAGCTGATACTTACTTTTTTTCAGGTGGCAGACGAGCAGACAGATCACCTGATGGTAAGCGATTGCCGCCGCTCATTAGACTCCTGCAACACGTAGTCACAAGTGCGCTGCCAACCTTTAACCTTCTTCCCACTAATTGGGCCTCCGGTACCCTCACTCACTCAGCGAAGCAGCGCAGGCGCTGCTTCACGCCGGTCTTCTGTGAGGCCGTCGCGAGCCGGCCCAGTCATGCCGAAGCGTGGCTCTTAGCCGGAACGTCAAGCAGTGAGAGCATACAAGGTACTTAACAATAAACGTTGCGTTAGTTCCCGGTTTAATATTTTATAAGATTAAGATAAATACCATTGTGTTTTCATTTACAATGCTTATCTGGATTAGACGCCATTTAAATAACTTAGCAATTTCGACATAACAAGACTTAGTGGAATTTACATAAGCTTAAAATTTTTCTGTTTAAATTTACGTTTCTTAGGTTTATAGGTACATCATCATCATAATCATTTCAGCCAATAGACGTTCACTGCTGGACATAGGCCTCCCCCAAAGTTCTCCCACACAGATCGGTCCTGAGCCACCCGCATCCAAGGGACTCCCGCGACCTTCACTAGATCGTCGGTCCACCTGGTGGGAGGCCTGGCCTTTAAATTTACCTTTCTTAAATATACACCGTTAAATTTTAGTCGCTTTTAACTCGAAAAGGCCCCGATGGCCTAATGGTTTATATGGAGTACAATTCCCGGGTCGAACAAAAAGTATGTAACGAATATTTCGAACATAGCTCGGGTTTGTGATCACCGCATTAGGCGAGCGTGGTGATTAAGCCTAATCCCATCATAGTAGCGATGACTTGATTTCTATGATGGAGGCCTTTGCCCTGTAGTGGGACAGTATATAGGCTGATACTTTACTTTAGGTTTTTTGTTGAGCAACGTACTTATAGTATACACCGTTACCGTGAGAAAGCCACGCTTCGGCATGAATAACCCGGCTCGACCGGAGTGAGACAGACACTGAAGACCCGGCGTGAAGCAGCGCCTGCGATGTGTGAGTGAGGGTACCGGAGGCCCAATTGGGGGAGAGGGGGTTAAAGGTTGACTGCATGCTTGGGGCCCACTATAACAGGGGATGCGGGTGTCCATAGGCGGCGGTAATAGCTTACTGATAAACCGTCTGCTCGTCTACCACCTATCACTTAAATAAAATAACCTAGGACCTAGATCTCTTGTCGATAATACTTTAATTCGTTTTATTTCGACATCACGTATACAGTCAACTTAACCTAATTTCACGTTTTGTCTCATCCGTTCCTATTAGGAGAGAAGGGGAGGCAGATAGTGTCTTCGGAGTCGATGCGTAGGCCCATCTCCTAATTCTCAGGGGTCAGATTCTAAGGCCCAAGTTCGACGAACTCGTCACTACTTTGTTAGGGTTAACTCTCCTTAAAAATGAGGTCTCCACACATCTATTTTGATATTATTTATCTATATCCCGTTGATCTGGAGGTTTAAGTATCGGGCCGTAATAACGGGATTTCGAATTTGATTCCTGGGTCGAGCAAAAGTATGTTCCGAATTTTTCGAACATAATTTTCGTGTTTGTGATCACCGCACCGCATTAGGCACGCGTGGTGATTAAGCCTAATCCCATCATAGTAGCGATGACTTGATTTCTTGATTTTATTTTTTGACTTGGTGCTTATTAAATATTTTTTTAATTATTATTCTTATAACGGAGATCTTTGTCCTGCAAGCGAAAGTACCTCTGTCTGAAATTTGTTATGCAGATGGCCTAGACCTTGAGTAAGAACATAGGTTACTTTTAATTGCGAAAAGGGGATTGTAAGGAGTTAAAAGGGGGGTGGAGGGTGAAATTATTAAATAATTAAAAATGTTACCCAAAGATACTACGGCTGCTAGTACCTATTTTATACTTTTATTTTTTCAGTATAACCTACTTCGTGCCAGATTCAAGTTCAATTCTTCATTGCAAGTTTTGCAATAAAAGTCATTCACGCCACTTGCCACTTGTACCAAGAAGTCGTCAAAATTCGCGATTCAGATCGCTTTCCATACTAAACTGTCGATAAAATTACATTTGCCGTGTTTCATAGTCCTTGACGTGCGAACTTCACATAGACCGAACTTTGACGTTTGGTATTATGAAACACGGCAAATTGGGTATTTGACAATTTTTTTTTATGTGTTTAATCAAAAGACGCCTCAATTTAAGAAACATCGTTGAAAGAATCACTTGATTCTCATTTGAATTACCTGAGATATCACAACTTTAAGAGCACGTATTTTGGGCAAACCCAAAAACGCTCTATACAAATGGCTATTGAATCGTGACGTCACGATTCAACCTTCTGTATGCGCGTCTAGTAAATTTTATATGGTAGCTATATCAAATGTTTCGTTTAAGTATATGGTTTTATAACAAAAGTTGATGAAAAATGTACGGGTAGTTCAATGATATAATTTTTTTTTTTTTAATTTTATACTTTAAAAATGGACTTGCCCATGAAACTTTCAATGCTCACAAAACCAGCTAGATGTTATAATTTTTAACTGAAAAATGTTGGGCCATTGGTTCTTATTTACCAATATTTTGATAGAGTATCAATATTTTTTACTAAATCGAGATTAGTCAAATACCCAATTGTAATTATACCGACAGTTTAGTATGGGAAGCGATCTGGAGACCTATTTTTGAATTTTCGCTTCGTCCAAACAAAACTACTCGTTTTGCAAGTCACGTCGTCTCGTGAGTCGCATGATTCATAATTTTCCCTATTTTTGAAATCACTCGCTTAGTGTGTCGCCAATCTTGTCAAAGTATAGTCCTTTTCACGAAAAGAGTCCCCCGGATTTTTGATGAACTAAAATGACATGGCAGTCTACGTAATGAGTGGGAAAGAGATAGAAAGCCTATTTGTATGACAAGTGGCGCCGCTCCAGGGGACTTTTTTCGTAAAATGGACTTATAGTGTTAACTCGTTAATATTTGACGTAAATGCGACCACTCGCCTAGCGGAGAAACGAGTGGTTTACACCACTCGTTGCAAATCGCTCGTTTTCGAATGATTCAAAAATGCGGATGTCAAAATCATGCGAGTCACACATTTTTTAGTGAGACGACAATTCAAAAATAGTCTCCTGTATCGCGAATTTTGACGACTTCTTGGTACAAGTGGGGTGAATGACTTTTATTACAAGTTTATCTGGCAAGAAGTATAGGTATGTCACCGTTGACAGCCCTAGTTCTAATAGAGGATGCCATCACGAGTTCGAGGGGTGCCTCACAATGGCCTCTCCTGGGACATAATTGTGTTGGTATTTTAATAATTCAATGAAACTGCCATGGAGAGGGTTTCGTGCCTTTTTCAAGGGGAAGGGGGGAGGGAAAGCAATAATTTGAATAATAAATAAAATTGATACAATGCCGTTTTTTAAGTGAGTGACAGACGAGCAGACGGATCACCTGATGGTAAGCGTGGTGGAGTCACAAAAGCGCTCTAACCTTTCAAGCCCGTTCTGATTGGGTCTCCGGTACCCTCACTCACTCAGCGAAACACATCGCAGGCGCTGCTTCACGCCGGTCTTTTGTGAGGCCGTGGTCACTCCGATCGAGCCGACCCATTCATGCCGAAGCGTGGCACTCCCACAGACATACATTTTAAGTGGTGTTATATATATTTATGACGACACGTTTAGCCTAATAGTTTGAGCGCCGTTTTAGACGCAAGGGTCGCGGGTTCGATTCCCGCACCAACAAGGGAGAACCTTAGTTTGGGACTAGGACAATGTATGTGATGTTGTCTCAATTTTATTTAAGTATAGTTACCTACTGGATCAATACATTTTTATACAAACATTATACTCAAGTTTTTATTACCCATCAGAAACCTTCCGACAACAACTTAAAACCAAAATCGTTAATTCGAAACCACAAAAACCCAAGCAAAAATGAAAAAACCACACATACATCAAACCCCGTCACGCTACATCCCAGATTGTGGCCGAAAATGCGAAAAAAAAAGTTTTTTTCGCTATTTTTTTACTCTACGCGTTATCTCTACATGTGACATGGTTGCGGTAGAGTAGGATGGCGCCTATTTTAGACGGATTTAAGCTTGGACTGCTCTACAAGATATTAAAGTATCAGCCTATATACTGTCCCACTGCAGGGCAAAGGCCTCCATCATAGAAATCAAGTTATCACTACTATGATGGGATTAGGCTTAATCACCACGCTTGCCTAATGCGGTGCGGTGATCACAAACCCGAGCTATGTTCGAAAAATTCGAAACATACTTTTGCTCGACCCGGGAATCGAACCCGGGACCCCGAGATCACGGACCGGTACTGAAACCACTAGACCAACAGGGCGTTTACTATTTACACCGTTCAATTTGAGTCGTTTTAATCCCGAAGCTATTGTAATAGGTAACATGAGTAAAGCCCATTTAGCATGTTAAATCATCAAAATAAGCAAAATAAAAATCAGCTGTTTGATACAAAAACAACCGGCCAAGAGCGTGTCGGACACGCACATGAAAGGGTTCCGTAGCCAGAAGATGGGCCAATCCTATTTATTTTCATACTTTGTAGGTAGTTATTTCCATACATTGCCATTTAGTTAGGGCAACTGCACGTCATAAGTTGTACTGTAAAAACTATGTATGATACAGAGTCTGCTATAGTTTTCGTTGAAAGTACGGGGGACGGGACGCTCTAATTTTAACTTTGTATTGATATATCTCGAGACTGGGGAGTTTGACCCACATGCTTTCAAGGCAATTATTGTTGTTTTTAAAGATACCTTTTTAACGATACCACACATACATCTCTCCACCAATTTTCGTGGCAATCGGTGCAGAAACGGCGGAGAACGAGCCAGGACAGACGGACGCGGACGGACAGACATGACGAAACTATAAGGGTTCCTAGTTGACTACGGAACCCTAAAGAATCAGCTGTTCGATACAAAAAAATAATATTCACAAGGCGATAATATACCTACTTATACGGCAATAATATGGCAGGCAATGTGATAGGTGGCAGACGAGCAGACGGATCACCTGATTTTAAGTGATTGCTGTCGCCCATTAGGAAAGACACCCTAAAAACAAGTAGGTACGCAGCTTTTAACCCACTTTCCCCCTGATTGGGCTTCCGGTGCTCTCACTCACTCGCCAAAACAGGGCAGGCGTTGCTTCACGCTGTGGTATCACTCTGGTCGAGCCGGCCCATTCATGCCGAAGCGTGTCTCTCCCACTGTTAAAGCCTTTCTCATAAACAAACATAGCTTGCAATGGAAAACCATCTCAACCCCCAGCCTCCAATTTTTTGCGCTATCCGACCGTTTTTGTAACTTTTTTTGTCTCTAATCTCGCATCTACACACAATGGGAGATGGTCCGTAATTTGTTATTCACCGCATATTGTCTATCGGAGCCCTATCTGGGACGGATGTTAAATAATATGAAATGTTTATTATCTCTATAACAATATATTTAATCAGTTGGGTCTTTGTTTTTGGTTATACTATCAAATATTTAGTCAGTAGTAGTTAAGGGGCTATACGAATGAAACTAGCGCCGCCAACCTATTTACACTGATTGTGGCGAAAATATGATATTTTTGAAGAAAATAAAACATTACAGACTTAGATCCAAGTAAATTGGATTTTTCAAGATGCAACACAATGTTTCTAACACGCGACAAGTAACAATAATGTTAAATATTGCTAAAAACGGCCACTTTTAGCAATAATTGACATTATTGTTACTTGTCGCGTGTTTTATATATTGTATTGCATCTTGAAAAATTCAATTTACTTTTATCTAAGTCTGTAATGTTTCGCTTTCTTAAAAAATACCTATCGTATTTTCGCCACAATCAGTGTAAATAGGTTGGCGGCGCTAGTTTCATTCGTGTAGCCCCTTAAGTTTGGTTGGTCTTTATTTATAGGGTTCTGTATCCAAATGGCTAAAAGATGTCCATGGGCGGCGGAGATCACTTACCATTACCATCAGTTGAGCCGTCTGCTCCTTTGTCCGCTGTAATGTAAAAAAACAAATGGCAAAAAATGGAACCCTTATAGATTCGTCATATCTGTCTGTCTAACCGTCTGTATGTCACAGCCATTTTATTCCGAAATTATTTAAGAGTTATACTGAGGTGGCTTAAGATGAAAGAGAGTTGTTATCCTAATTTATGACTGTTGAAACTTCGCCATCATGCATTTTCAATGTGATAGGTGGCAGACGAGCAGACGGATCACCTGATGGTAAGCGATTGCAGCCAATAGATACCTGCAACACGTAGTCACAAGTGCGCTACCAACCTTTAACCCCTATCCCCCAATTGGGCCTCCGGTGCCCTCTCTCACTCGACAAAACACAGCGCCGACGCTAAGTACTTTACGCCAAGTTGGAAGAGAGTAGGTATAGTCTGCGGCATGAAACAATAGTGATGACCTTGAATGCTCAGAAAACAATTTTAGTAGAAAGTCTTCTTTTTTAGAAGTGCGCAAACTAACGGTCATCGCTATTCTTTCGTGCCGCCAGCTATAGTATACTCTGTTTTTAAATTATGTAGAGTAAACTGACAGATGTCAATCTATCATCCTTAAACATTATCACTAAATTTGACAGATGCAAAATGTCAAAATGTATGGAAACTTGCCATTTGCATCTGTCAGTTTACTCAACATAATTGAAAATCAGAGTATAGAGAGTATACGCCAAGTTGTAGTTCCCCTAATTTTTTGCCATTTTAAATTCCGCCATATTGCCCTACAGATGTCCGGTCTCCCATGATTCAGTGGTCAGTATTTGACCTGAGCTCAGCCCCTACGATTAGCGGCACGTGGCGACCCGGGTTCACAAATGAGGGGCTGTCCTATATTGCAGCATGCATTAGCAAATTGTATGCAATAATGATTAAAATAAAATGAATGAGTTTGGATGTATGAGTGATTTGAGTAAATGTATGAGTTTCTGTGTTTTTCTATGAGTGGGAGTTGTCATGTTAACTTAAATGTAAAATAAGCGTTATGTGGTGGGTATATTATACCCGATAATCTGGACATATTTAAGGCAAGAGTGAACAGGCATCTTCTAGGCAAACGCGTGTCATCCTAGACCTCATCGTCACTTTCCATTAGGTGCGATTGTGGTCAAGCGTTGGTTTGACCTGCAAACCTTCAAAAGCGAGCGTACTCCTTCTTAAAAAGTCGGCAGCACATTTGCGACTCCCCTAGTGTTGCCCGAGGTGTCCATAGGCGTGCCCTGTGAGAATACTGCCAAGGTATTACCGGCCTGTCGTAAGAGGCGACTAAACGGGCTTCGGAGTACGTGAGCATACACTGGGGAGTGGCTTGCTCAGTGTCACGACTCCAGGAGGGAAGAAATCCTACCGGGTGACCTGGTAGGTCGCGCATTTGGGAAGGGCTGCATTGCGCCAAACAATTTGGCTCAAAGTGGCGAGCGCGATTTGCGGTACGGTCCAGTCCCGGCTGTGGGGTATCCGACCGCGATTGTGCTGAGATAGACACCCCAGGGGTTTTGGTTAAGGTTAGAGTCCCACACACCACCTTGTCCCTCACATGTGGCAAGGTGAAGGCCATGATGGTTTCCCCTGGGAAAAGAAAAGATGTCCATAGGCGGCGGTAATCGCTTACTATCAAGTGATCCGTCTGTTCGTCTGCCACCTACCTCATAAAAAAAGCACCAGGTGATCTGTCTGCTTGTCTGCCACTTAACATATAAAACCCACCTGTCTTCAGTTCACTTGGGAACTTATTAACAGCGATTAACAAATGCATGTTAACTTGATTAGAGCTGGTTAACAATGTTAGTTTGTTGGGTAAATCATGTGCTTTAACGTAATCAAGAGAAGCTTTCAGATGTTCGTATTTAGTGAGAAATAAGGCCTAACTGCCGCACTCAGAGACGTCATTTAACCTTAATGCGCATATCATCTTAATTATGGATCTAGGTATAAAAACAAAAGGTCAATTATTAGTTAAGTGACAATAATAGTTTAATTAGGTAGTAGCTGCGTGAGTTAGGGTACCGGAGGCCCAATACAGGGGAAGGGGGTTTAAAAGGTAAACAGCGCACTCGTAACACCATTCACACATCATAAAAAAAAATTAACGTCTCTAAATAATAACAACATAAATAACTTGACGATTTTTTTTTATCTCCATTCATCAGTCACCAATTTAAAACAATTGGACCTGGGTACGGCCGGTTTCTGAATTGAGAATTTGAAGTTAAGCACTACTTAAGCACACACTTTGACAGTTGTTCCATACTTCAAACGTCAAAGTTGAATAAGAGACTGATAGAGACAGTGAGAGAGAAGACCAGTGCGTACGGCTTTCTGAATTGCCGAACGCATCAGCGACCTCTCTGATCAAAGAGAGATTCATGGCTACTAACAGGCGACCCGATTGGTCGTTTTTCGCTTTTAGCGTGAAATGTAAAAAAGAGTAAAGTCCTCCAGTTCGCTTGTGACCACGGCTGTTGTAACGCAGTCGAAACGTCAAGCAGTAAGTGCTAGAATGTACCTACTTATTAATTTTAGTCGCGTTTAGTCCCGTTTATATAAAGTATTTGTATGTCCATCCTCTGTAAGTATTACTCTGCCATCACATAAAGTTAATAGCCAAATTCTTTTACAGTTCAAAAACTTTGTATGAAAGGCCCTTCCCTTTCTTAAGGTACGGTCCCTATGTATGGGAGTGTATGGGTGTGTATTGGAGTGTGAATGAGGGATGGTCCTTTGTGGAGACGCTGACAGGTGTAATCTGATATTGAGATAGTTTTTATATTTTGAGAGGAAAAACTTCGGATATTTTTGGTTCAATTTTGAAGGTGATGTTGAGGACGTCATTCGAGTTAGTTTATGTTAAAAGGATGTACATCTGGGAATGTGTTTTAACAACCATTCTGTAGCGCTACCATGACTTAACATCGAAAACTGCCATAACGTAAACTATTGCTCTGTCTCTTTCAAACGCATCACAATGAAAGAGACAAAGGGATAGTTTTCGATAGCTTAGTAGTAAACTTAGTAACTTAGTATTTCAAACTCATGGTAAGGCTACTGAACAACATTAATTTTCTCAATGACTTTTAAAATTCGTTAGAAAACCATTTAGCTTTTCATACTCTGGAAGATGAGAAATCTAGAAGTTGGCGCTCTTATAAAACACGCGAGAAGTAACAATAATGTTAATTATTGCTAAAAACGGCCACTTTTAGCAATATTTGACATTATAGTTACTTGTCGCGTGTTAGAAATATTGTATTGCATCTTGAAAAATCCAATTTACTTGGATCTAAGTCTGTAATGTTTTGCTTTCTTAAACAATATCGTATTTTCGCCACAATCAGTGTAAATAAATAAATAAATAATAAATTGAGACAACATCACATACATTGTACTGGTCCCAAACTAAGGTTTTCCCTTGTACTATGGAAACCAGAAACAACGAAGGAACCACATACACCCAGACCCAACACAAATATCTGTTTCATCAACAAACATTTGTGTTGGTGCGGGAATCGAACCCGCGACCCTTGCGTCTCAACCGGCGCTCAAACCATTGCACCAAGCGGGTCGTCAAAATAGGTTGGCGGCGCTAGTTTCATTCGTATAGCCCCTTAACGCAAAAAATACGAGAAAACCGTCCGAATCACCTCACCAATTTTAACCCTTAAAACTTCAAAATGGACACAGCTTGATCTTTTTAACCCCTGCTGCCATTTTGTTGGACAACTAGTTAACACTAAAACACTACGGACCCTCATCTCGGATTACGGGGGTCGCCACGACCCCTATGATGAAGTAATGCAAAATAAGGAGGGTTGGACGTTCACTGTGTAGAGGTATTTTGGCCATAGTATATAGAAATAACGGTGAAGAATTCTCAATGAGCTCCCACCGGCGCGCACCAAGAGTTTTAGCTCCTCGTTCCTGCCCCAAACCATCAAGTCATGGAATGCCCTTCCAGTTCAAGTGTTTCCTCCTTCTTACAATCCTGAGTTTTTTTGGCGGGGTGTGAAACGGCATCTCAGCAGGCCTTCAGGGTGAGAGTGACAGACTCAATGGACACTTTGTCTGTTCTTTTGTGCCTGTCAATCTCATATTTGGATCTCACGGCCGCTTACCATCAGGCGGAGTGGGGTCATCTTGACTGTCCTCAATATATAAAAAAAATCGCACGTGAAAAACTCGCTAGATGGCGTAACGTACTGTTAGGCTAACATCAACGTCATTGGTTGTTTGGTGACATTTTGATATTTCACATTATTGAGCGACTTTTTGTCCAAGGAAACGTTGGGGGTGGTTCCCTCAATCTTTCCTTGATGTTCCATGACATTGGACTTTTCCCCCCAATTGGGTCTCCTCACTCACTCGACGAGCCACAGCGCAGGCGCTGCTTCACGCTGGTCCTCTGTGAGGCCGTGGTTTCACTCCGGTCAACCCCGCCCATTAAGGCCGAAGCGTGGCTCTCCCACAGTTAAAATCTATTCTATTATATTATAAATATAGTGGCCCGCCCTCACTTCGCTTCGGGACCGTAATTCAGAAATGAACCAATAGATGGCGCTGTGTCCAATTACATCGCGCAAGCGTTTCGTGTTTTCGGTTTACCTATAAGCCTGGTCGTTGTCTTTAGAAGTCATCTCTTTATAAATAGTATAGATTACATTCTAACTTGCTCTCTGTACTTTAATCTACTGTGTCGTATTGCATTACTGGGCGTGAGTCTGGGCCGAACTAGCTCAAACCGGTTTGCAATGAAAGCGAGATTCTGCATGCGTAGTCTGATAGGATTCTTGTTAGGAGCTTTTAGCAATGCCCTTCATACTAACATTTAATATATGTAAGTATAGAATAGAATAAAAAAATATTTATTCAGCAGCAAACTTACAGCTAATAACAATAAAATCTTAATTCAATATCTTCTATATCAATCTTCTATCTTCTTCTATACTATTTATAAAGAAGTTAAATCTCATATTACATGCCAGGGCTTATAGCAAAACTGAAAACACGAAACACATGCGCGATACAATCAACGCCCAGCGCCATCTATTGGTAGATAATGGAACTACTGCCCCGAAACGAAGTGAGGGCGGGCCACTAGTAAATAAATATTCTATATCGAATTTTTCGAACATAGCTCGGGTTTGTGATCACCGCACCGCATTAGGCAAGCGTGGTGATTAAGCCTAATTCCTTCATAGTAGCGATAACTTGATTTCTATGATGGAGGCCTTTGCCCTGCAGTGGGACAGTATATAGGCTGATACTTTACTTTACTTTACATCATAGTAGCGATGACTTGATTTCTATGAATTTCTATGTATTTTCGGGAATGTGTATCATGTGAAAAAATCAATAGATGGCGTATTGTTAGACTGAGGTTCAAACAGGCCCAACTTCAATGTCATTGTTGTTTAGTGACATTTTGACATCTCACATGAAAAATAATAACCAATCAACGTATAGATGGACCTCAGTTCTTCCAGTACGCCATCTAGCGGATATACACACGATATCCCCCATTGATTTATATTGACATGCGTCCGTCTGTACTAAGGAACTCTCCGCAATATTTCATTAACCCCAAAAGATCTTAAAAGCGAAAAATGTAAGAAATACTCAACACAAAGACGAAAATCTTTCACCATAGCTATTCCAGTTTCTTAAAAACAACACACCGTTTAAATACGAGCCAAAGCAAACAAAATGTTAGACTTTCCATCCGTCCATCTGTCTGTCATCAGATTTATATATAGATGGACATTTATTTGGAAGAAATAATGGGAAGTGGCAATGATTGACAATATCTTGAAGACGTGGTTTCCGTTAAATTTGGAAAACGCTTTAAAAATGTTTGTATACTTAAGTTAAATAAGACTTAAGAGCGTTAGCCACACTTAAGTCAAAATCATTGATTTCCGATGGAGAATAAAATGATAATCTATACAGTTTGTAAATAAGATATTGATGTCAAATTATTGCAGATTTCATAATCTAATGCATAATTTCAAAATATTTTCAAATGATCGTTTAGTTTTCTCGTTAGAACAGTTTTAATACAATCCCTTTTTGAAACTTGTGGTCGAAGGTCTACGCAAATGCTCGATAATAGTAAAACTATAAACGACAAACTTATGACAATATTTCTATTAAAAGAACAATAACATATATTAGGGCATGGCTACAAAACAATAGTGATTACTGTAAGTTTTCATACAAGAAAAGTGTACTCAAAAGTATCATTGTTAGTAATTTTTCGAGTTATTAGACGTATTAGTTTAGGATGAAATAAAAGGTATTCTTGATTTTTTTTAAACCTAATAAATGAAGAAATTTACGCTTTAAAACGTGGTATTTTTTTAACTTTAATAACTTGTTTTTTTATTTTATTATGAATCATTTAGTACTACTATATAATCGGCGCAGAATCGCACCAGCGCTCAGTGCCGGCCGAGGCCTTTCCGAGGTAGGACCTATGTCGCTCCCGGTCACCGCGTGCTACGTAAAATTTTATTTGAAATTGGAGATTTTTTGACGCGACTGAGACGGATTGATACTTTTTGTTTTAAGAATATTAATTTGTTTTAACCAAACTAAATTTTGGTGAGTACGAAGGTAAAGAAATGCAATTCTAGTAACTTCCATAGATTAATATATTATATTCTTTACATTTTACATAATAATATAAAATGTGATATAAAAGGCGCTATTCGGGGAAGAAAAGGAAAAGTTATGGTACTTAATTTGCCAAAGCTAATGAAGCTAAAACGTAAGTTACCGCGAATCCACTTTTAATGACATAGCTGGTCATAATCTATTCACATTTTTCTTTTACGATGATTTCATTACGTTTATTGCTAAAGGCAGAAAAGAGAAGGTCAAATACATGAGAATACCACCGAAGAATTGGAAATAGTTGAATCGCAAACTACAGAAACATGACTATGATTTTAAAGTAGAATTTCATCATCATCATCATCAGCAACCCACACTCGTCCACTGCTGGACATAGGTCTCCTCTAATGCACGCCACCGCTCCCGATTTTCAGCCACTCTCATCCAGCCCGCACCAGCCAGCCTTCGAATGTCATCATCCCATCTTGTCGCAGGACGTCCAACACTTAACCGAGTCGCGGTCTCCACTCAAGGACTTTACGGCTCCAACGGTTGTCAGTTCTGCGGCTAATGTGACCAACCCACTGCCGCTTCAGTTTGCTAATTCGGTGGGCTATGTCGGTGACTCAGGTTCTCTGTCGGATTACATCATTTCTGATGCGGTTCTTCAGAGATACTCCGAGCATAGCCCTTTCCATAGCTTTTTGAGCGACTTTGAACCGGGTGGATTAGTCCAGCCACGTCCACGTCTCGGCACCGTAAGTCATGACCGCGAGGACGCACTGGTCGAAGACTTTCGACTTAAGACTTTGAGGGATGGGTGACGAGAAGACTTGACGAAGCCTACCAAATGCTGCCCAGCCTAGCTGAATTCTTCTATTGGCTTCTCTCTCGAAGTTGTTTCTGCCTAATTGGAGCGTTTATCTTAGATAGACATATTCCTGGACAATTTCGAGAGGTACTCCATTAACAGCGACCGGTCCCGGATCAACGAGCTCGTTGAAAATGACCTTGGTTTTATCCAAGTTCATCCGAAGATCGAAGTGATTGGAAGATTCAGCCAGGCTGCTCGCCTGTAGGCCATGTAAGGTTTCCGTCAAGATGACGATGTCGTCTGCAAATCGTAGGTGTGACATGTACCCGCCATTAATATTGATTCCGCGCTCTTTCCAGTTTAGCGTTTTGAACAAGTCCTGCAGCGCAGCGGAGACGAGTTTCGAAGATATAACATCTCTTTGTCTCACACCACGTCGTAGCAAGACAGGCTCGGTTTGGCCATTTTGGATTACTACGGACATATTAGCGACGTTATACAGACACCACAACACCTCGTGCCAAGTCGATATCGCCAATCGACTTGGCACCTCTGCCAGGCCTCGAGAACAGACCAGGTCTCGACGGAGTTAAAAGCTTTTTCATAGTCCACAAATGCCATGCACAGGGGCTTGTTATATTATTTGGTCTTCTGTATAACCTGTCTCACTGTGTGAATATGGTCTATGGTGCTAAAACCGTCGGAACCCGGCTTGCTCTGCAGGTTGAGCTTCGTCAAGTCTTCGTGTAAGGCGATTCGAAATGACTCTTGAGAACAACTTATAGACGTGACTTTGGTCGATAGTTCTTCAGTAAGGTTTTGTCGCCTTTCTTGAAGAACAATATGACCAAGCTCCGCGGCCACGCCCTAGGAGTTCTCCCGAAGAAAATAACCGAGTTAAATATACGTCAAAGTTCCTTCAACACCGGCTTGCCGGCAACTTTCAGAAGCTCGGTGTGACTCCGTCTTTTCCCGGGGCTTTTCCATTTTTAAGTTGTCCAAGAGCTGCCTCGATCTCCTCCAAGCTGATGTCGGGTAGATCCTCCGTCGCATGGCGGGTTAATGTGGCTCTTGAATCCTTCTCATCCGACGTAGGGTGGGGTGAGTGCGACGCGTATAACTGGCTATAGAAGGTGTAAACTTCTGAATAAGTTTCTGGCTTTGATGTGACGACTCCTCGATTTGTTTTGGTTAACTTCGACAGGTGGCTCCTGTCAAGCTGTTGTACGAAGACTTTGGACCCCCCTGGTTCTGCTCAATTGCTCTCTGTATTGAGAGTGAATTGGAGCTTCGGAGGTCACGTCTTAACAGCTTGGAGATGGACTTATTTAGAGCCCGTTGTTCTGCCGAAGTGACTGATGGATCTTTCCGCCTCTTGTCCATTAAATCCAGAGTATAGACCGCTTGCTACTCACAGAACTTTGTGCCCTCGTCCCGAAGGATTTCCACCACTTGGTCGAATTCTTCGTCGATATATATACGTCAATTGTGGTTTCCAAGGCAGTGAATCGATTTTCCAATTTCAGTTGGAAGGCATCGGATCCAGCGAGTGATTGGAGCAGATTTGGCCGGAGCGTGGACTTCATCAACCGAGAACGTTCAAGCTTGAAATTGATATTCAAAGTGCCTCTGAGAAGTCGGTGATCACTTCCGGTTTTAAACCTATTGATCACTGAGACATCTCTGAATATTCGCTTAATGTCCGATATATATTATGAAGTCGATCTCATTTTTAGTCATAGTATCTGGGCTCTGCCACGTCCATTTCCTCTGGGGCTGTTTCTTAAAGAATTGATCCCAGAAAGGGATCAAATTGAGGGTTTGCAACTGTTTTATAATGTATAAATACAACTGTTTTATAATGTATAATGTTCTTTTATATGAAATGATTTATTAAACAAAATATGATATCTTTAAGTATTTAATTGCTTACCTGTCCTGAGTAAAAAAGGTAGGTAGGTATCTAAATGATATACCTATTTTTTTATTTTTCTTAAATCAAAAAATCAAAAGAATAACAATAAATCAACGTTGGATTTATTTTATTTTATTTAACTTGCAATTTAATTTTACAACAATACAGTAATTTACTTTGCTATAAAGCGAAAGGATCAAAATTTGTCAGTCTAACTATAAAGAAAACGTACGCGGCAACTCTATGCAAACAGTAACACATGCTTATGTGTGAGTGAAATTTTGCAAATCAAAACCGAAACATGACATTCCGCACTAGCCGAGAACGCTCTTAAGGGGCTATACGAACGAAACTAACGCCGCCAACCTATTTACACTGATTGTGGCGAAAATATGATATTTTTGAAGAAAATAAAACATTACAGACTTAGATCCAAGTAAATTGAATATTATAAAACACGCGACAAGTAACAATAACGTCAATTATTGCTAAAAGTGGCCCTTTTTAGCAATAATTAACATTATTGTTACTTGTCGCGTGTTAGAAATATTGTATTGCATCTTGAAAAATCCAATTTACTTGGATCTAAGTCTGTAATATTTTATTTTCTTCAAAAATATCATATTTTCGCCACAATCAGTGTAAATAGGTTGGCGGCGCTAGTTTCATTCGTATAGCCCCTTAAGCACTTGTGTTACAGATATCAGACAACAGAGGATCACAAATAATTCAATTACTTACCTACCTACATAATTGTTTATTTATAAAAACCAAGTTTTCACTACAATAAACATTTTAACAATTCAATAAGTGGAATGCAGTAATATTGTTAAATATTTACATTTCACGTAATTTTAATCATAACATAACATTCCTTAACTAATAGCTGAAGTTGTAGCAACTACAGCTGTCTGTACTGAGTGAGTGAGGGTATTGCAGGCCCAATCCGGGGAGAAAGGGGGTGAAAGGTTGGCAGCGCATTTATCCATACTAATCCATACTAATATTATAAATGCGAAAGTAACTCTGTCTGTCTGTCTGTCTGTCTGTCCGTCTGTCTGTTACTCTTTCACGCCAAAACTACTGAACGGATTTAAATGAAATTTGGTATACAGATGATCTAGACCTTGAGTAAGGACATAGGCTACCTTTTATTGCGAAAAGGGGGTTGTAAGGGGTTAAAAGGGGGGTAAAAAGTTACTTTTCCACGCGGACCGAAGTCGCGGGCGGCCGCTAGTATTATAAATGCGAAAGTAACTCTGTCTGTCTGTCTGTCTGTCTGTCTGTCTGTCTGTCTGCTACTCTTTCACGCCAAAACTACTCAACGGATTTAGATGAAATTTGGTATACAGATAATCTAGACCCTGAGAAAGGACATAGGCTACTTTTTATTGCGAAAAGGGGGTTGTAAGGGGTTGAAAGGGGGGTAAAAAGTTACTTTTCCACGCGGACGGAGTCGCGGGCGGCCGCTAGTGACTTATATTCCATCGCTTACCATCAAGTGATTGGTCTGCTCATCCGCTATCTATGCTAATTATAAAGAGATAACTTCTATAGACAACGACAAGGCTTATACGTAAACCGAAAACACGAAACGCTTGCGCGATGTAATTGGACACAGCGCCATCTATTGGTTCATTTCTGAATTACGGTCCCGAAGCGAAGTGAGGGCGGGCCACTAGTTTATCACATAAATTGATTTCCTGGAATATCTTTGACATACAGGGTGTATCTGAGCGGTGTATCTAAGAGAAAAATATTTGCTCTTTAATATTATTTCTAAAGTCGCATAAAAAATTCTAACTTTTCATACAAAGTCGGTCACGTGACTTAATCATTTTGTAATGAAAGGCGAAAAAAATACCATGAACTTCGAAACTTTCGACAACAAGGCTATAAAGCCAGAATTTACGTCTATAGTATAGCGCCTTGATCTTGGCAGGCGCACTCCCGTGCACCCAGATCAGAGGGCCATAACATCCAGACTCGAACACTGAATGAAGAAATAAAGTGAGTCATGCAAGTACGCTATAAAATGTAAGTAGATAAGATACTACGAAGTGCATCGTAGAGATTGCATACCAGATGGAGATATAAAACTGCATTATTTATTATCTATACTATTTATAAAGAGATTACTTCCATAGGACGCCACAATGCTTATAGGTAACCTGAGACGAAACACTGGTGCGATGTAATCGACACGTAGCGCCATCTATGGGCAAGAATTTGAACTATTACTAAAATAGCAAAACTATGTCCCGAAACGAAGTGATGGCTATATAGTCTATGGATATAACTAAAACAGGACAGTAAAAAAGTATCAGCCTATATACTGTCCCACTGCAGGGCAAAGGCCTCCATCATAGAAATCAAGTCATCGCTACTATGATGGGATTAGGCTTAATCACCACGCTTGCCTAATGCGGTGCGGTGATCACAAACCCGAGCTATGTCGAGAAAATTCAAATCAACTTTTGCTCGATCCGGGTTCGATAATAGTCAAATAGTTTATTTTTAACATTACCACGCTTTGCCATGGGCCGGGTCGATCAGAGTGATACCACGGCCTCAGAGAAGACCGTGAGATGAAGAGTGAGCGATGGCGGAGGCACTAAGGTTTTATCTTGTGGTATGGAATGGCAAGCATTGCCCACCTTAAACCTCATCTTCACTTAAAGGTATATAATCTTCTATACTATTTATAAAGAGATAACTTCTACAGACAACGACAAGGCTTATAGGTAAACCGAAAACACGAAACGCTTGCGCGATGTAATTGGACACAGCGCCATCTATCGGTTCATTTCTGAATTACGGTCCCGAAGCGAAGTGAGGGCGGGCCACTAGTAGTATAATAATAATCCAATTCTGTCGTAGTATAAAAAAAAACAATATCCACGGCAGTAGGTACTATATAGTCCGAATTTTGATAGAAAGTCTTCTTTTTTACAAGTGCGCAAAATAACGGTCATCGCTATACTTTCATGCCTCCAGCTATACACCTAGACTCAACACAAATATCTGTTTCATCAACCAACATTTGTGTTGGTGCAGGAATCGAACCCGCGACCGTTGCGTCAGCTGGCGCTCAAACTACTCTGCTAAACGGATCGTTAAATAGTAAGTATGAGTTAATATAGCAAGTCCAGCAATGTGATTGAGTCTTTACGCACAAACGTTCAGACAAAGCGTTAAGCGCAACAAGGCGTGCGTGGGCGCATATAAACAAGTTCTGTTAAGGGCAGGCTGTTCCCAACATGTCTTCTTTGGTGGGCTGTTCTAAATTGAATAGGTACACAGACTAAGGAGAAGATACTAATATTGAGGTTGCCTGGAAGAGATCGCTCATAGTGATAAGGCCGCCTTTGTTGTACATTAAGTACTCCTGTTATAACCAGTTTTAAGTTTTATACCTCTGTTTTGTGTGCAATAAAAAGCATATGATCATTCATTCATTCATTGAATGAATTAACGAATGAATACGGTGACATATTATGACACGGCAGGAATAAACACTTAAGTCATACTTATCTCAGTAACTGACTTACCACTTCGTTGCTTTCGGTGTCGAAACACTGGGCCCGTGGGGTCCCGATGCTCTCTCTTTCTTCCGAGACTCAGCTAAGCGCTTAGTTGAATTTGGAGACCCAAAGGCTGGCAGCTACTTCGCCCAGCGAATTTCCATCGCTATCCAACGAGGTAATGCTGCCAGCATTTTGGGGACATTGCCACAGGGGCCTACTCTGATTTCATTTTTCTTTTTGGTAGTTTTTTAGCTTTAGATTCCAGTTATTGTTTTCTTGTGTATCCATATTATTTTGTTCAATAAATAAACTACTTATACCTACTGGCTTAAGTGCTTTTGGTCGCTTTGTCTGCCACCGTAATCGTAAGTTGATCAATGGGGACTTACCGTAAAATTATAAAATTATTTTAAGGATCTATCTGTCTAACTCATGGACGTAAAGTGATATTATAATAACGCTATTTGACAGTCGCGAAACGCAACCGTGCTTATGGTAGCAATAAGTATAGTCTGCCGCAAGCAAGTGTAGTTATGACCTTGAGTGCGCAGAAACCAATTTTCATAGAAAGTCTTCTTTTTTAAAAGTGCGCAAAATAACGGTCATCGCTATACTTTCGTGCCTCCAGCAATAGCATATAATCGTAGCTTATGTATAAGTTATCCGTAATATTGTGAGCGAAACATACCCTCAGCACAACCCTTAGTGTGTAGGTGCCATAAAAAGTTTCTTACCTGAAAAATAAAGAAAAAATCGAATTAATTTTACTGTGGGGGTTAAGTTTATTAGTCAAATCTACACACTCACACAGACATACACACATATATGTTCTTTCACGTAGGTACCTGCATACACAGAACACAGTGCATTATTGCGGCGATAGTATAAATGGACGACCCGGTTGGTTCAGTGGTAGTGAATGCTGCGTCTGGGCCAAGGGTTGTGGGTTCGATCCCCGCACAGTACAAACATTTGTGTGCATGAACATGTCTGTTTGTATTGGTCTGGGTGTTTTCTATGTATTATAAGTATGTATTTACAAAAGAAAAGTATTATATGTATATATTTGTAATCCCACTGTTGGTTCTGATATCTGTAACACAGGTGCTTGAGCTACCTATCTCAGAGTCAGACCAATGTATGTGATGTAGTGAAATATTATTATTCTCTTAAGAATAAATTGCAAAGAATTTCTAAAACAGATAAAATGTATGAGACATTGTGTGAATTTAACGCAGTCATACAGTGTCTTCCCCTTAAAGACGGGAGTTAATCACAGCACCCCGGCCCTTTACGGCGTCATATCGTTCTCGTAAAAGTATACAACTTACAGACTGAGATATCCCCGGCGACTATGCGCTTAGTGAACAAAGATATAACATAGTGTGTATCTGTGAACATTTACATCCTTTTAACCAGGTGTTTTACCAACCATTCTGAACAATATTTGAATAGAAGAATAGAACAAGTTTATTTGGCACCAAAAATACAGATAATATATTATGTTGTACTTAAGTACAGTTAAAAATTGGTCTTGACTTTTGAAAATTCGTATAAAAAAATCTAAATCCGCTTACATCATAGAGTACATATGGTTGGTTATAAAACATGGGGAACTCGTTATAATTTTTATTTTTGTTACAGCAGGTTCGATTTGTATAATTGGTAGTACAGCCACCCTGTGGTGTACTGTGGAAAGTTGTGGGTTCGAGTCCCACCTGAACCCTCCGAGGAATTTTTCAATAAAGTCGTGAAATTCTTGAGGAACTATTACCTTTCCATAGTAGGTATTAAAACCCACTGGTGGGCTAGCTACCATCCATACTATACTATTTATATAGGTACTTACTATACTATCCATACTTCCATACTAATATTATAAATGCGAAAGTAACTCTGTCTGTCTGTATGTCTGTCTGTCTGCTACTCTTTCACGCCAAAACTACTCAACGAATTTAAATGAAATTTGGTATTCAGATAATCTAGACCCTGAGAAAGGACATAGGCTACTTTTTATTGCGAAAAGGGGGTTGTAAGGGGTTGAAAGGGGGGTAAAAAGTTACTTTTCCACGCGGACGGAGTCGCAGGCGGTCACTAGTAATATCATAAATGGGAAAGTGTGTCTGCCTGTCTGTAAGTTTGTCTTTCTTTCACGTCAAAACGGAGCGACGGAGTGACGTGATTTTTTAAGCGGAGATAGTTGAAGGGATGGAGAGTAACATAGGATAATTTTGCCCCTCCGTGCTATTCCGAATTTAACGCGAGTACTTAGTTCCATAAAAATTGGTTGTCATCTTTTGACTTTCTTTCCTATACGCGCCTGCGCCGATCCGATAACAGACAACCATTATCCAAAACACCAAACCACACAATTCCACGTTTAAAAAACAAACGGAAACCAAGATGGCGGTAAAAAATACGCTATAAACGTGTCAGAGCTACCGTTCCGTTTTGAAGGGGAGGTAAATCTCTCCGCGGACTAAACGCGGGCTGCTAATGAGTTTGTAATGAGTAGGGGTGTGCTGGCACGTGATATTTGTAACTGTTATTTTTATCATGTGACGGAACGCACGTAGAACTCGGATGAGGCTGGCTGGGTACCGTAGACAGCGACAAGAAAGGCCTATACCTACAGGGTGTATCTGAGAACATTTATGTTGTTCATACAATGGTTTATAGAACAGTGGTTAGAGGGATGTGTCTAAATATTCACAGATACCTCCTGTATATACTTAGTAGCAGTGGGTGGATGTAGGCTGATATGATATTATGATGATAACTAGGAACACCTAGTATAAAACATGCTATTAATTCTTTGTCGTTTTAATCCCGAAGACACAGAACAGATATTTGTCTTGGGTCTGGGTGTTTACCTATCTGTTTCATCAACAAACATTTGTGTTGGTGCGGGAACCGAACCCGCGACCCTTACGTCTCAAGCGCTCAAACCATTGAACTAAACGGGTCGACCACCGCCTCATCATCAGCAACCCACGGTCGTCCACTGCTGGACATAGGTCTCCCCTAATGCACGCCACCGCTCCCGATGTTCGGCCACTCTCATCCAGCCCACTCCAGTCAGCCTTCGAATGTCGTCATCCCATCTTGTAGCAGGGCGTCCAACACTACGTTTGCCGAGTCGCGGTCTCCACTCAAGGACTTTATGGCTCCAACGGTTGACAGTTCTGCGGCTAATGTGACCAGCCCATTGCTACTCCTCACCGCCTCATACGAGGAGATTATTATTGCTTAAGTATAAAATCTCAGTAATCAAATTTAACTGTAGGTATAATATTGAAATCTCAACAGCTTATATTCCTTGTACACAGCATACAGTTTAGCAATTATAATTAATTTATTTAAATGCCGAAGCATATCGTAAAATTTACATACGTTAACATTTGAAGTGTTAAATTGCATTGGAGTAACGATTTATTTATTGCACGATGTAAGGTTTACACTGTCATGTTAAATATCCATTTGGTTATCTCTGAATTCATCACAGAGTTATTTTAAGCAAAGATTTAAATCTTTGATTTTAAGGGGCTATATGGAAAAAACTAGCGCCGCCAACATATTTACACTGATTGTGGCGAAAATATGGTATTTTTGAAGAAAATAAAACATTACAGACTTAGATCCAAAGAAATTGGATTTTTCAAGATGCAATACAATATTTCTAACACGCGAAAAGTACTAATAATGTTAATTATTGCTAAAAGTGGCCGTTTGTAGCTATAATTAACATTATTGGTACATGTCTTAGAACTTGCGTGTTAGAAATATTGTATTGCATCTTGAAAAATTCAATTTACTTATATCTAAGTCTGTAATGTTTTGCTTTCTTAAAAAATATCGTATTTTCGCCACAATCAGTGTAAATAGGATGGCGGCGCTAGTTTCGTTCGTATAGCCCCTTAAGTACCCCTTTTCCCGAAGTGTCACTAAATTTTGTGTCACTAGTGTGTGAATAGTGAATACCCGCATAGGACTCTACAGCCACGAGCGCTGCTGTAAAGTCACACGGCTGATGCTGCTTAAATCATCTGGTAAAGATGCGAAGGCCTATGATGATGAGTGTGTGAAAAGTCGGACCCATGGGTGTACCCAGCTTCTGGGCCAGAGGGAAGCAAATCAGACTTTTTGTAAGGAGCTTATAAAGAATAAAAAACTTAAGGGGCTATACGAATGAAACTAGCGCCGCCAACCTACGAGTATTTACACTGATTGTGGCGCAAATACGATATTTTTTAAGAAAACAAAACATTACAGACTTAGATAAAAGTAGATTGAATTTTTCAAGATGTAATAAGATATTTTTAACGGGCGACAAGTAACAATAATGTTCATTATTGCTAAAAGTGGCAGTTTTTTAGCATTATTGAACTTTATTGTTCCTTGACACGTGTAAAACATATTGTTTGCATCTCGAAAAAATCGATTTACTTGCATCTATGAGCTGAATTTATGAGATGTTGTGTGAGGTTATATGTTAATTTTTTTTCTGATTTATCTATAAGTTACTTTTCCTGGTGTACCAAATTAGTAGTAGTATGTATTAGTATGTGTTTCATCCGCCTAGCTAGGGGTTTGCATTTGTTAATCACTGGATTAATGTCTAGCAGAAAGTACGGTCAGCCACACATAAGGCTACCACAAACTGTCAAAGTTCCCCAATTGATATTCAACCTAATGTGTGTGACAGTAAGATGGGAGTCGATTGAAGAAATTTAACAGTTTCGTATACTTTGTGTGTGGTTGTATGTACGTACATCGTTAATTCCCGTCTATAATAATAATAAATCTAAATCTATTCAATGGAAGCCTATTTGAGTATGAATTATGATGTCCTAGATACCTTCAGCGATAGCTGACTCAAAGGTTCTTTGAAAGTTAAATCAACGGTTGCTTACTCGAATATCTAGTGAAATATTCACGATACCGAATACTATACAGGGTTACAGCACAAGCGACTCGCGGTGTTTCACGCCCCATTTGGGGAGAAGTGACATTGAGATGGGCTAAAGACACAGACTTTGTAGGGAGGAAACGCACCGGGGAAAGAGCCCTTAGCAAGTACCTGGTGAGCGTCTCCCAAGATTCGGTCCGTCGGTCCGGTCGGAAGGACCATGGGACCATGGGCTGGAGGAGGAACCTGTGTCTATACAGGGTTATACTTGCGCGAAATAATATATATCTACCTAGTATTAGGTTACTTTCGCAAATACCTTACTTATACAGGGTTACGCTTGCGTAAAATAATATTGACTGGATAGCCGAGCGGCGTACGCTGCGGTCCATTATGTCAAAGGAGACCGGTTCAAATCTGGGCTAGAATATCTGAATCAACTTTTTTTTGCGTAAAATAATATTTATATTATTTGTAAAGAAGTGTTCTTTATAAATAATACGCCTACCTCGATGGTGCAGTGGCTAAGGTGTTCACTCGAAGCGCGAAAGGTCCCGGGTTCGATTCCCGGTCAAGTCAATTTAGGAAACTACATTTTCTAAGTTGTCTTGGGTCTGGGTGTTCTAGGGTGACATCCCCAGTTAATTATCGTCACCTGGTACTCATAGTCTAGTTGCCTTAGTTTGAGACCAGGTTGATTGGTGTGATTGTCTGGCGCATTTATTTATTTATAATTTATTTAATATAGATACTGATAACTGTTTCGGAACATAAGTTCCATTCTTATTATTATTATGTACCTACCAATAGATGGCGCTGGGAGTTGATTGCATCGCGCTATACATCCCGAGTTTCCTGCCTCATACGCTAAAGATCGTTGGTTCAAAAATCAAATGAAAATTCTGGTACCTAGATCTAACAACCAACACTGTATCTAATTCAGAATAACCCTGTATCTAAGTTATTATATTTTATTAGTTTACAAAACCCGGAAATTAAGCAGTCTGTTATGTAATACAGTGTCTGATTGATAGTATTTGCAGGCCAGTTAATTAGCGATAGACAAACAGACCAGCCTTGGTTAATTGAGATTAGAGATTTGCATCTGTCTCAGGCAATAGTTGCTATAAATGTTATATAATACATTTACAATAAACAGTTACAGAGTAGATCAAAATATTGATAAAGTAAAGAAAGTATCAGCCTATTATACTGTACCACTGCAGGGCAAAGGCCTCCATCATAGAAATCAAGTCATCGCTACTATGATGGGATTAGGCTTAATCACCACGCTTGCCTAATGCGGTGCGGTGAACACAAACCCGAGCTATGTTCGAAAAATTCGAAACATACTTTTTGCTCGACCCGGGACGCCGAGATCTGGTACTTAAAGCACTAAACCAATGGGGGCATTTTAAATAAAATATTGATTGAAAAAGACTATATTTTTTATGATAGGTGTGAAAGAGACGAGACGGATCGCCCAAAAGTAAGCAACTTATTTACTTACTAATAACATGAATAAGACGACCTAGAATAAGTAAGACGGGCTTGATGAATAGGCCTTTTCGACCGGGATGATACCACGGTCTCAAAGAAGACCGGGGTGAAGCGGTCCTGCACTGTGTTTCGTCGAATGATTGAGGGTACCAGAGGCCCGTTTGAAGGCCTACAGGTGAACCAACTGCTCGTCTGCCACTTACTTTATAAAAAATATATAACAGTGACAAAGAGCTGCTACTTTTACCTGCGCTCTTTTCTCGTCACTACCGAATCGTAACATAACAGTGTTGTTTTTAGCTCACTTCCGTAGCGGGGTGATTTTTGACACCCGTGCGATCATAATTACGGCTGGAATTTGTATCTATAGACACTTACCTACTAGTACCTAAAGGTAGGCCTTTGCATCTTGACAGATGGTTTATGACAGGGAAGGTCCTCTTAGTCTAGTGGCTTAGGTACCGGGCCGAGATCTTGGGGTCCCAGGTCGAGCAAAAAGTATTCCGTTAAAATTTTCTGAACATAGCTCGGGTTTGTGATCGCCAATCCGCATTAGGCAAGCGTGGGGTTGATTTCTATGATGGAGGCCTTTTTTCAGCTGTATTTTACAAAATTTTTGACTTTCTAAAAGCCATAAAACAAATGTTGTTCCGAATGGTTGATAGTACACGTGGTTAAAGGGATGTAAATGTTCACAACAACACCCTGTTTTCCTTCATATCCGTCATACCTTAACGCATAACTTATTCATATTCGTAAACGATGAAATATGATAATGACTCCAAAATTCTCAGCCACTCCATGTGGATGTAATTATAACATCGTTAAAGATATTTAAACTCTCATTAATCAAAGACAAGGGATTATTAATGGATGAAAAGTCGAGACGAATGTCAAATAATGCTTTTAATAAAGTTTGAGTTTATTATTTTACCAGCAGAGTTAGTTTTTTTGTATATTGAAGATAATCGAGATGACTTCACTCCGCCTGATGGTAAGCGGCCGTGAGATCCAAATATGAGATTGACAGACACAAAAAAACAAAGTGTCCATTGAGTCTGTCACTCTCACCCTTTTTATTTACCTCATTCTTAGCTTTTTTTTTAACAATTTTCTTAATTTTGGTTAGTGGACTGTGGGAGGTGGTATGAGGAAAATATTGTAATAAAAACTTTGGCGATTAAAAAGAGTAGCTGGCGATTTTCTTGCCGGATCTTCTCGTCAGAATCAACTTTCCGATACCGGTGGTAGAATCGCATTATGTCTATTTATTTTTTTAGTCTATCCTATGTAACAGCATATATATTTAATTGTATTTCAATTGTATATTTTCTTAAAATAAATTATTTTTAATATTTTTGGATGTATGACGATTTGTAAGTGCTGTATGCAAATAAAGAATATTTTTGACTTTGACTTGACTTTGAAGGCCTGCTGAGATGCCGTTTCACGCCCCGCCTAAAAACCCAGAATCGTAAGAAGTAGGAAAGTGCGTCTGTCTGTCTGTCTGTATGTATGTAGGTATTTTGTCTTTCTATCACGTCAAAACGGAGTGAGTAACAAATTGACGTGATTTTTAAGTGGAGATAGTTGTATATTATTGTAAAGTTTCATTGAATCCATTCTTTTTTTTTAGTTTATTTTATTTTTATTACTTTTTTTTTGTTTTGTGTTAATTGTATTTTCTCGTGTTTGTGTCAAATTGTCCGAAGTATAGGTAATAAATAATGTGTTGTGGTGACCAGATTATTAAATGTATTTTATTTCTTTCTTTCAACTTTTTTTTTTATGTGATAGGTAGCAGACGAGCAGGCGGATCACCTGATGGTAAGCAATTGCCGCCGCCCAACTTTTTTAAACTCGATAAAAACCTTCCAAAAACAGACCCGCCCTTCCTAGTTACTAACTCAGTGAGTTTATCACTAAATATAATCAGGATTTATTAGTGGGCATGTTCTGTTGAT
This sequence comes from Cnaphalocrocis medinalis, assembly GCA_014851415.1. Taxonomy (NCBI): domain Eukaryota; kingdom Metazoa; phylum Arthropoda; class Insecta; order Lepidoptera; family Crambidae; genus Cnaphalocrocis; species Cnaphalocrocis medinalis. Next base: position 12,674,328 of record CM026296.1, read on the forward strand.
TTATGTGAGTCTTTTATCTACAGTAATGGGTTCCGGCTTTAGGAGTCCGCGGGGTAACAATTAGACCCTTTGTAGGAATCGTGATTACATAAATCCGTGAAGAAACGAGCGTACTCCTTCTTAAAAGGCCGGCAACGCATCAGCGACCTCTCTGATCTCGCAGATGTTCATGGGCGGCGGTGATTACTTACCAGCAGGTGACCCGCTTGCTCGTTTGCCGCCTCTAGTATATAAAAAAAAAATCCACATAACTGACCAAATCCAGGCCGATTTTGTATGGGGAGTCGAAAAAAATTTAATGAATTTCAAAAAGTTGTTTAACAAATTATATATTACTAGCGGCCGCCCGCGACTTCGTACGCGTGGAAAAGTAATTTTTTACCCCCCTTTCAACCCTTTACAACCCCCTTTTCGCAATAAAAAGTAGCCTATGTCCTTTCTCAGGGTCTAGGTCATCTGTATACCAAATTTCATTTAAATCCGTTGAGTAGTTTTGGCGTGAAAGAGTAACAGACAGACAGACAGAGATACTTTCGCATTTATAATATTAGTATGGATTTTTTTATGTGATAGGTAGCAGATGAGCAGGCGGATCACCTGATGGTAAGCAATTGCCGCCGCCCATGGACACCTGCAACACCAGTGGAATTACAAGTGCGTCACCAACCTTTTATCCCCTTCCCCCCCCCCGTGTGGGCCTCCGGTACCCTCACTCACTCAGCGAAACACAGCACAGGGGCTTCTTCACGCCGGTTTTCTGTGAGGCAGTGGTATCACTCCGGTCGAGCCGGCCTATTCATGCCGAAGCGTGACTCTCACACAGTTAAATGCCATTATGATCGCCTACCTTTTCTCTAACGAAGATCTTCTTGGATGGGTTAGGCTTAATCACCACGCCTGCCTAATTCGGATTGGTGATCACAAACCCGAGCTATATAAGTAATGCAAAAATTTCGAAACATACTTTTTGTTCGACACGGAAATCGAACCCAGGTGGCTTATAACGAAGACGTCCCGTAACGAATGAGAATATACCTGTCACATTCAAACAAAAGCGCGCACAGCGCGTGTGAAAGAGAGGGGAGCTCCGATTCGGGTGTAACGTCCACTTCAAATTAGACCCTCTGGACTTCGAGATCAGGGAGCAGTAGACCAATGGGGCGTACGGAACCAAAAATGTAAGTCCTGGTTATTTTTTATGACATTAAACAAACTGCATTCGCACAGTATAGTATCTAACCGTGAGAGAGCCACTTCGGCATGAATGGACTGACTCGACCGGAGTGATACCACGGCCTTACAGAACACCGGCGTAAAGCAGTGAATACGCTGTTTCGCCGAGTGAGTGAGGGTACCGGAGGCCCAATTGGGAAGAAAAGGGGTTAAAGGTCGGCCGGGCACTTGTGACTCTACTGGTTTTGCAGGTATCTATGGGCGGCGGCAATCGCTTACCATATGGTGATCCGCTGCTCGTCTGCCACTTATCACATAAAAAAGTATAGTATAAAAATAAGCAAAAGTTATAATTGACTGGCCGGATGGCGCATTAGACCCTGGACAAACATTCGTGTGATGAACACTTGTGTTTGTTCAGTGTCTGGGTGTAATGATTATATTTGTGTTTCCTCTGTTGTCTGATATCTGTAAGTTCTGTAACACAAGTGCTTCTTAGTACGGAGTCAGGTCAATGTCTGTATGAATGATCCGTCACGTGTGCCACCTAAAAACACGCACCCAGCATTTATACTCTGATTCATAATCATGTAAAGTAAACTGACATAATATGTCAATGTGTCATCCCCATACATTATCACTCAATTTGACACATGCAAAATGTCAAAATGCATAGAAACTTGTCATTGAGATCTGTCAGTTTACTTATTATTATTATAGACGGGAATTAACGCGACGTAATTTTTTAAGCACATAATTATGTACTTACTGCTTGACGTTTCGGCTGGGGCCCCAGCAGACGACGCCGCGCACCGCCAGTTCGCTTGTGACCACGGCTGTTGTAACGCAGCCGAAACGTCAAGCAGTAAGTACATAATTATGTGTTTAAAAAATTACGTCGCGTTAATTCCCGTCTATAATAATAATAGTTATAATGCAACGCGAAAATTTAAAGAACTATTTGTCAGTTTACTTTACATGATTATGAATCAGAGTATAGAGTTGCCTCTCTACACTTAATTTAACTGTGTCAGAAGTCATAATAATTTATTTTATCTAATTATACATATCTAAACGAGTAATCCTTACACTTGTTGATTTTTGTACAAGCATTAAAAGATTTTATCTGTCTTGTAAAGTTATGATTTATTTCGTGAAACTTTTTAATTTAAATAACTATTTCTAATTTGTTTTTTACACTTTTATGTTAACGCCTTGTTTGGATGTGATCTTGGGGTCCCGGGTCGAGCAAAAGTATGTTTCGAATTTTTCGAACATAGCTCGGGTTTGCGATCACCGCACCGCATTAGGCAAGCGTGGTGATTAAGCCTAATCCCATCATAGTAACGATAACTTGATTTCTATGATGGGGGCCTTTGCCCTGCAGTGGGACAGTACCTATATAGGCTGATACTTTTTTAACACTTTTATGTTAGCTTGTTGGTTAAGGGCCATTGATAAATTGCGTTTTTTTTTAAGATACATGGGGCAGATGAACAGACGGATCACCTGATGGTAAGGTCAGTCAAATCATAGTTGTCTTTACCAACTGAGCTACCAAAGCCATTTACAATTCGATGAATTTGTACAGTAAATTTCTTTCTTAGAACTTTTGATGCCTTACCTATAGTTTCCTTTAAAGCTATTATTTAAAGTAGTTTTTAAAGTTGGGAGCAATTATTTTGTTTCTAGTTACTTTTTATTCCTTTAGGTGGAATATTAGTAAATTGTTTTCAGTCTATTCCTGAAAACAATTACGTAAGCACCTCCATTTTGTTTTAGGAAAAAAAGAAAATTTAATTGTTTAGGTAGTCTATCTTCTTCTATACTATTTATAAAGAGATAACTTCTAACGACAACGACAAGGCTTATAGGTAAACCGAAAACACGAAACGCTTGTGCGATGTAATTGGACACAGCGCCATCTATTAGTTCATTTCTGAATTACGGTCCCGAAGCGAAGTGAGGGCGGGCCACTAGTAGAAATATAAACAAACTGATATAAACAAGATTATTATGAGCTCTCCAACATAATATCTGTCACAACTAACACAATATATCACAAGGTCTGTTACATCATTTCCTGTGTTTGTTTGTCTGTCCGTATGTAGGTACAGTCAGCCACACATCAGGCTACCACAACCTGTCAAATTTCCTCAATTGATATTCAACCTAATGTGTTTGACAGTAAGATGAGAGTCGATTAAAGAAATTGGACAGAAAAAGAAATAAAGACATTTTCTGCAGCGTTCTGCAGACCTTACCTATTTCAGAACTCTGTCAAATTTATTTTTACTAAAAGGTATGACAATGTTTATTGTCATAAAAGTTGTAAGTTTGATGACAATTTGGGACCAGCTTTCTATTTGCGGCAGCAATTGCTCACCATCAGGTGACCCGTCAGCTCGTTTGCCACATAAAAAGTGTGCAGCTACACGTGTCGCCGACTGTACTTCACTAGAACACGCGTGTTTAATTAACGGTATGTTATGACATATGTTTATTCACTGTACATTCATATGTTATGTGACCTATATCGTCATAGGTCACGTTAGGCCGGACGAACACTTGCTACGAAAATAAATAAAAAGGTTCTATATGTACTCTGGTTCAATGATCATGTGGAGTAAACTGACATAATGAAGACAAGTTTCTATGCATTTTGACCAAGGACCAAGCAAAGGACCAAGTATCAATGGACTGGACATGCAAATAATAATATTCGTGTAAACGGAACAACTATATACAGAAATCGCTAAGAGTAAAAGAGACAGAATCATGATTTTTTGTCTTTGTCAGAGTTCCACTTTTTTTTTTGATAGGCTCAGTTCTGTCAGTTGTGAACTGCGCCCAGCAAAGCTAGTTGCCATAGTAACCAAGAGTAATTAAGTGCGATTTTTGTTCGTATTTTTACTACCGTAATAACCAACCAAATTCAGTCGTAGTAAAAGATAACAGGCTACCGTACTGAAGTGATCTTCAGTTCCAATATCTTACGTTTTGACACCCGTCACTCACCATCCGCCATTTTTGCCGCGTCTTTTTCCAATTTTTAAACTAAAATCCATAGAGTATAGTAATAATCATCTCCAGTCGTTCACGTTAGTTCAGCCTAACAATTTCCATTACCACTATCGAAATAATTAACTCCCTCGTATTTCACGCTGATTGCGGGCCTTGATATATTTAATTATAGCTTACATTGTTGGCTAGGTACACGTCAGAAAGCAGCTAAAGCTTTCATTTGTGGGAATGTTTGGACCAATAGGGACGACATTTGGTTCTTATTGAATTATTTTTAATTCAAATGAAATGAAACAAAACTAGATGAAATAAATTGAATTGAAATGAATTACATTTCTTTGCAGAATTATTATTTTGAATTCAAAGGAAATAACTTACTAGGCTGCAGCAGCGACCCAAAGTGAGTCTTAGACTTCGATAATAAGAGCCTGGGCCACCTCTTGCTAGTCACCCTGCCAGTACACCCTGTATATCTCAAAGCATTCGTTTTTCAAAAGTCAAAGTCAAAGCCAAATTGTTTATTGCTTATTAAGTGTACTGGCCGGATGGCGCTTATGGTAGTGACCCTGCCTCATACGCCAAAGGTCGTGGGTGCGATCCCAACTCTGGACAAACATTCGTGTGATGAACACTTGTGTTTGTTTAGTGTCTGGGTGTAATATATGTATTTAAGTATTATATTTGTGTTTCCCATGTTGCCTGATATCTGTAACACAAGTGCTTAAGCTACTTAGTACGGAGTCAGGTCAATGTATGAGATGTGTGTGAATTTATTTATTATTTATCGTCTATATTAGCGGCCGTTCGCGACATCGTCGTACGCGTGGAGTTAGTTACAACACAGGTTAGGACAATCCACACAATATATTTTTATATAAATTGTAGCCTATGTGTTATTCTGATGTACAAGCTATATTATTGTAAAGTTTCATTAAAATCCATTCGGTAGTTTTTGCGAGAAAGAGGAGCAAACATCCATCCATACTTACAAACTTTCACGTTGGATTCTTCACGTTAAATGTATGTACCTACAGCCACACATCAAAGTATACAAAACTGATCAAATTTCTTCAATCGACTCTCATCTTACTGTCACACACGTTAGGTTGAATATCAATTGAAGAAATTGGGCAGGTTGTGGTAACCTGATGTATGTCTGACTGTACAGTCGCCTGCAAAATACATAAGTATAACTCTCCGAGTCCCTAATGTCTATAAACAGCTAAGCTCTTATGCAGTAACAATAAGGTTCATATTTCAATGAGATTGTATTGTCTGACTATCTCACAACATTAAGTCTGACTGTACATTATATTCAAGAGTCTGACTGTACAAACTAAACGAAAAAAACCACAACACGAAGCGTGTCGCCCGGCGTTAATGCGTCTGTCACGTCTTCGATATTGGCTCCTCTTCACTAGTGATGGGAAACGTCGATATCGATAAATATTTATTGTAAAGACTTAATTTAGTCAAATAGGTACTTTCCTCACAACACAACAGGGTCCAAAATTGTGACTTCATTATAAATTTAAAATTAAGTACCATCTGTATGTGTACATTTTGGAATGCAATAAAATATTGAGTACTAGCGGCCGCCCGCGACTTCGTACGCGTGGAGTTAATTATTGACACTTACTGTTATATTTTGGACAATCCACACAATATCCATACTAATATTATAAATGCGAAAGTAACTCTGTCTGTCTGTCTGTCTGTCTGCTACTCTTTCACGCCAAAACTACTCAACGGATTTAAATGAAATTTGGTATACAGATAATCTAGACCCTGAGAAAGGATACTTTTACATAGGCTACTTTTTATTGCGAAAAGGGGGTTGTAAGGGGTTGAAAGGGGGGTAAAAAGTTACTTTTCCACGCGGACGGAGTCGCGGGCGGCCGCTAGTATTTTTATAAATTGTAGCCTATGTGTTATTCTGATGTATAAGCTATATTGTGGTAAAGTTTCATTCAAATCCATTCAGTAGTTTTTACGTGAAAGAGTAACAAACATCCATACATCCATACATCCTTACAAACTTTCGCCTTTATAATAGTAGTAGGATTGAGTTCCTCATAGCATTATTTGGATTACTGTATATGGACTTATTGTACAAGTATGTACAGTAATTACGGAATAACAATACAAAATATATAATATCAATATTTATTTTATTTTACTAGCCATGAACATAGCTTCGAAATATATTGTTTAACACAGGAAAGTTAGGTAACGTCATTAGGGGAACCTCGAAAAAAAATGCCGGTCGGTTGGTGTATCGGTCGGGAAATCCCGGAGAAGACACTTATTCCACAGTTTTGTAGTGTGAGGCAGCAAGTTTCATGAGAAACGTACAGTTATAAGTAAGTGATGGGGGTGGAACTAATTTTTTTTCAAGAACATATTCTTTTCAGTGAAAATGATCGATAACACCAACCACGTGTCCCCTCACTAGCTCTACAAATATTGACGTATCGATCCGCCGAGGGTCCTCAACCAGCTAGTGTTTGCCGAGAGAGTTAATTTTGGGCCACTAAGGGACATAACTTTACACATCTGTATATTTGTCTCAAAGTCAAAGTCAAAGTCAAATATTCTTTATTTGCATAGGCTTGTACACAGCACTTACAAATCGTCATACATAAAGAAAATATTTAAAACTATTTAAAGATAATGTATGATTTAAATGAAATTAAATATATATCTTGATACATAAGATATACTAAAAATAAATAGACATAATGCGATTCTACCACCGGTATCGGAAAGTTGATTCTGACGAGAAGATCCGGCAAGAAACTCGCCAGTTACTCTTTTTAATCGCCAAAATGTTTATTACAATGTTTTCCTCATACCACCTCCTACAGTCCAATACTCAAGATGAAGAAAATGTTAAAGGCTAAGAATGAGGTAAACCAGAGCAGACCAGTCCCCAGAGGCGGCACCTGTACACAAGTATGGACGTATGTGTCAGCCATCATTTCACTCAACCATATCAGAGGGAATGTAATGACCCGCCACATAGCGCCACCACCTCAGGAACGTTTGAGCGTGCATGACCATTCCAATTCTCCTCATAAGATACACAGAATAGTATGCATAATTAAATACTAATAAACTGTAGGACGTGGTGTACAATAACAGGTTGATAGTATCTTGTCAATTATTATTAATCATTAATAGTAAATGTACTCAATTTGTATATAAAATTAAATTCAATGCTGCAATGCCTAATTGATTAAAATTTATATAATAATAATTTCAGTATTAAAATACTGCAAGAAAATACAAATGTACAGGCATGGGGATCATTATACCCAAGAATCCTTATCGTTGAGATAATCTACAATTTTATAGTATCCTTTCTTTATTAAGCAGGCTTTTACATGTGTTTTAAATTTATGAATTGGCAAGTCAATAACATTTTGTGGCAACTTGTTATACATTTTAATACTTAGTCCTACAAATGAACTACTAATCTTGTTATAAAATTTTGGTTGACATTAATATTATTATTGTAATGTTTAAAATGTAATTTAGATATTTTAATTGAATTTTGTTGACATATTATTATTCCTGCGTAAATTGTAATGTATCAAATGTATATACACCTGAAAGGGTAAAATTTAGCTGGTATTTCCGCTAAAGCAAATGCAACTGCTAATTATGTACCTAAATTTATATATACAATAAACTTCATTTCATTTCATTTCATTTCATTTCATTTCATTTCATTTCAATCTTTTGGAGTTTTAGATTTGGAACCGCGAGTCTATGTTTATTTCTTGTATTAAAACCATGACATTCAGATTTTTTCGAAAAAAGATGAATATTCTTTCGCACGTACAAAATGCAGTCTAAAATATATTGAGATGCAACGGTTAAAATGTCAATGTTCTTAAACATTTCCCTAAGTGAATCGCGAGGTCTAAGGTTGTATATAAAACGGATGGCCCTCTTCTGCAATACAAATATAGTCTGTATGTCTGCAGCAGACCCCCACAACAAGAGACCATATGACATTATACTATGAAAATAACTAAAATAAACCAGTCTCGCGGTTTCAATATCAGTCAAATGTCTTATCTTCTTAACCGCATATGCGGCGGAGCTAAGTCTTCCCGCCAAGGCTGCTATGTGAGGACCCCATTGCAATTTGGCATCCATAGTGATGCCCAAAAATACAGTTGAATTAATGACCTCAATACGTTCATTATTCATGATGATGTTAGTGTTGACCTGCCTTACATTGGGCATAGTAAATTTTACACATTTGGTCTTTTTAGCATTGAGAAGCAAGTTGTTAGTGGTGAACCAATGGAGCACTTGTGAGAGGGAGTCATTTACGTCGTCGAACGTATCTTTTCGTCGATCAACATTAAAAATCAACGAAGTATCGTCAGCAAATAAAACTATCTCACAAAGATCTTGTGTAAAGTAAGGAAGGTCATTGATGTATATTAAAAAGAGTAAAGGTCCCAAAATTGAACCCTGGGGGACTCCCATCAATAAAGCAGCGCCTGAAGAATCAGTCCCATTAACATTTACTTTCTGAACTCTGTCAGATAGGTAAGAATTTATCAAACTTAATGAATTCTTTGAAACACCATAATGAGATAGTTTCAACAACAATGTTTGGTGCTTAACGCAATCAAACGCTTTCGATAGGTCACAGAAAACACCTATAGCATCCTGTTTGTTCTCCCATGCATCAAAAATGTGCTTGATAAGTGCAACTCCTGCGTCAGAGGTTGACTTACCTTTAGTGAACCCAAATTGCTTATTATGAAGCAAGTCGTTAACTTTAAAATGAGACAGCAACTGAACGAATATGACTTTTTCAAAAATTTTACTCAGTGCTGGTAATATAGAAACGGGCCTGAAGTTAGAAGGGTCACTTTTATCGCCTGATTTGTACAACGGTATGATTTTGCTGTACTTCATTAAGCTAGGAAATTGACCCTCATCAACACATTTGTTGAATATCATTGCCAAATGAGGTGCAATAAACAGTATTATGTTTCTTAAAATATCTACTGATAGTCCCCAAAGATCTTCAGTCTTTTTCATATTCAGCTCCTTGAAAGTTTTAACTATTATCTCCGGGGTTACATGAGTGAATTTGAAAGGTGTTTTACATTCGCCAACACTTGCTTTAAGCAACGATACAGCAATATCTGAACTCGAATCTAATTTACTTGTTGTTGACACTGGTATGTTGGTGAAGAAGGACTCAAATGCTTTTGCCACTTCAGCATCAGAGTCAAGACATTTGCCGTTGATTTTTAAAGAGAGCTTGTTTTGTTGTGTTTTATTTTTACAAGTCTCTTTGTTAATTACGTTCCATGTGATTTTAATTTTGTTAGTTGCGTTGCTTATTTTGTCTTTAATGTAGTTGGATTTCGCAACTGCACATACCTTCTTAAAGCACTTAGAATAATTCTTAACGTATTCAATAGTAGCGGGATCATTTGAACTAGCCTTAATATCATATAATTCAAACAATTTTCTCCTGCTTATATAAATCCCTGTAGTAGCCCAGTCACTAAATTTGTTTTTAGAATTATTTAATTTAATGGTCTTTTTTGTGAAGATGCCATTAAATTCCTTTTCAACAATTTCGAAAAGGTTGTCATATAACTGATCAACACTGTTTTCGTTACAGGGAATTGAGGATACTTTATTATAAATAGTATCTTTGAATTGTTGAACCCGTCTTTTAGTAATAGGCCTACACGTAAATATAGTAGGCGAATAATTTTGATGGCATTCGATAACAGCCATCTGACCACTGTGATCAGAATTTATGAAATTTATTATAGCCTTTTCCCCTACATTACAATCACAGAAAATGTTGTCTAAACAAGTAGCCGAAGTGGGGGTGACTCTTGTCGGTTCGTTGAAAAGGTGATGCAAATTAAAAGACTTAAAAAGATTCAGAAACCTAATGGTGCTCTGAGAATCCTCTAGGATATTAATATTAAAGTCACCGCACACAATAACTCTTTTACTTGTTGCACAAACCTTTCTTAAGACTTCTTCCATGCTTGATTCGAATGAATCATAATTTGCAGAGGGGGGTCTATAAATGCAGACAATTATATGCTGATCCAGCTCTGCACAAGAAATTTCTATAGTTCGTTCTACAGATAGTGATTCAATGTCTTTACGTTGTTTACACTTGAGATAATTTTTAACAAAATTAGTGACCCTCCTCTTATCGCAGAGTGTCTCGTGAACGAACTGATAAGTTTGTAATTATTAATACTAACAATTAGCTGTTGATGTTGATTTAACCAATGTTCTGTAATACATAGTATATCAACATTTGTTTCTTCTAAAAATAATTCTAACTCTAATTCTTTACCAGGAAGCCCCTGTATGTTCTGGTGAATAAGTTTTAAGTTATTAGGATCTTCCTTGGTCACTAAATTGCTAGAGACCTCCTCTATTGTCTTAGACTTAAATTTAAATGGCTTGGAATACTTTCCAAAGTCTGTTTAAATATTTGATTTATATTAAACGCTAACAACGTAGCTAGTTCTTTTTTCTCATTATAAGGCAAATAAAAAGTTTTGCCAGTCACTATTAAATTATATTTAATAAATTTATTTGTGTCAAAAAACACAAAGTTGTCGCTATGACTATTAACTAAGTTAAATAATGTGGTATTCAGTAAGTGAATACTATTATTTTGTTCTGTTACATATTGTTTGGAGAAAGGGAAAGCACAAATAACAATTTTTTTGACATTAATCCCTTTCAAAATTGAGAACCCTCTAATTATTTCTTTTTTACTTATATTGAGTCCGTTCCCCATCATCAATATAATAATTGTGTTTTTATTGTAATCACAATTTACCACACTGTCTATTATTTGAGTAAATGAAGCATTTGGCATGCAATAATTTGATACTTTACAGTGAAGTATTTTGTGTAAAAGGGGACCATAGCCAACTCCTATGCAGTCTGAGAATACTAGCACTTTGTTGTTTGTATTAACAGTACCAGTATTAGGCATTGTTGATTTCGGTATGACGGTATCCGCCTCTAGCCGGATGTTTGAAACATCTATTACCTGGTTCTGGGCGGCAGAGCTGTCATCCTGGCTGCACTCACCTTGGTCTGTGCCGCTGTTTATAGTGGGAACCTGGGGCTCGTCCGCACCCAGACCGCAGCTGCATTGGTCCATGTATCTGCTAGCGGCGAGGATGTGCTCATTTATCTGCCGCTGGGCAGAGGTGTAATTACCGGTCATACGTTCCAATGACCTTTCCAGACGCCTGAGCTGAGCCTGCAGTTCTTTAACATCAGACTCGTACCTTAGCCTACTTTCATTCAATTTTATACTATACAATTCTAAACTATCAATTAAATCTATCCGCTCCTTTCTTAAAAGTATGTTTTGGTGAAAACATTTTTTCCTTCTAATCAATTTATTGGTTTTCCTAATGTATTTATTTATTTTAATATATTTTTTAATTTTATTTCTACTACTTAACCTGGTATAATTATTATTTAAAGAAAAATTATCAATATGGGAGATTTCGCGTCCAGTAGGGGCAGCAGGTGACCCGATCAACTCCTCATAAAGGCTGTGAGTATGTAAAGCCTCTTGACATTGTTTGTCCTCTTCGTACGATTTGATGGTCCTATTGGCGTCACACAGCTCCACTTCGAGGTCATGAATCCGTGTGAGTGACTGCTCGTATGTGTTCCGGCATTCATCAAAACTGCTGACTATTGAAAGTAGGTGGTCACGTTGAACAGTGACATCCACAAGCTGGGTATGAATATCTGCCATTTCCGTTTTTAATTGGGTATTTAAGTTAATTATTTTCATAGACTCCTCCTCATTCTCCTCACGTTCCCTAAGTAGTTGATTATTGTCCTCCCTTTGTTCCTTTAGTTCCTCAAGGGCACGTCTTAATTTCAATTCCAATTGTTGAGTGGTGGCCTTGCGAGTCATCATTTTGGTAATGTGCACCAATACTCAATCCTGGAATTATTTATAAAGACAGGTGTATAGCAATTATTTAGCTAAGAGTAAATGGTCCAAAAAGAGAAAAAATAATAATTATCAACAACAATTTCTTCTAGTTATGTGGGATAAAAAACAGTTAAAATGTAGGGAGAATGAAATGAGATATTATTTTATTCAAAAGGAATAAAATTTTATTTGGTCGTACTTCTAGTACCTACTGGTAGAAATCAATAGAAAAGACAGTTGGGCAAGATCGCGAAAAGTCGTACACTGCTTCAGAATTATGCCTCGAATTTTAAAGTGTGATTTCCTTAATTTTTTTTGCCTAAATATGTTCTGTTATAATATAACTATTTGTAAATAATAAAAGTTTTCATGCCAAACTATTATTTAATGAGAAATTAATATATTTCTTACTGCTGGGAGAGATTTTAATCCTGTCCGTTACTGTTGGTTATTGGCTCAGTAAATACTCAAAATACGAAATGAATTTAATCTGATCTTTATTATTAAAAGAAAACAAGTATTTTTATTTATTGAACATAAAAATCAGCATGTTAACTTAAAAATACACAAGTTTTATCCATATTTACAGTCCATTACGTTACTTATGGTGAAAATGAAGTCTTAACTTTCTAATAAAATTAATAAAATTGACTTTTTTCATGTGTAACAATGTAAATTATCTGTATTTTGAAAAATACTTAATTTAAATAAAAAATGTATTAACATATTGTAAACTATAATAATAAAATCTTCATTTTTAACAACTTGAGTATGGGGGACAGTCTCGTAACAGGACACATCCATAACTAACAGGACCCAGTAAGATTGGGTTCACATGTCAGCCGGAAAACGCCCACTGCTGAGCAATTTTCTCCCCTTAAGCTAAAAGTTACTCCCCTGGGTTCAAACGTAGGTAGTTTAATATATAATATTAGGATATTTTAGCCTTTTTAAATAGGTACCTACTATGATATTGTTGATAGTGGCTTTGGCGTAGTGGTTGTCGTAGTGGTTTGATTGAACACAATAATTTTAGCTAGAAATTTATTAATAGCAGTATTATTTAAGTAAAATAAGTATAAAGTTCGAGCGATGGTAGCCTAGTGGTTTCCATGCAGGGGGTCCCGGTTCGTATCCTGGCATGCACCTCTGGATTTTTCATATCTATGTGCGTATTCCTACCATAAGCTCGGCGGTGAGGGAAAACATCGTGGGGAAACTTGCACGTTCCGGATAGTTTCTGAAAGTGTAAACATAAATGAGCAAATTTTTTATTTTTATTCTACACCTACATATACAGGTTGTATCTGTAAACATTTTCATCCCTTTAACCACGTGTTCTATCAACCATTCTGAACAACATTTGTTCAACAACTTTTCCAAATTCTTCGAAAAATGTTTCGACTCCCTATACGAAATCACCAAGTCACGTGACCGACTTTGTATGAAAAGTTGATTATTTTTTGCGAATTTCGAAGTCATAGAACAGATGTTGTTCACAATGGGTGTAAATGTTCACAGATACACCTTGTATGTAGGTATAGAACAAAATAAAATTTGCTCATTTTATTTCGCCTGATAACTCACTATCAACTTGATATGAGTAAAATAAAATAAAAAATCAAGTTCACGCCATGTAAGCGCTGCTTTACGTGGTCCTGTCCGTGACTTTTTAGTCCTGCCAATACGTTACCAGCTCTTTGGTATCGGACAGGAGGTAACGGAATTAAGTGCTTGCACACAAAAATAGGAAATTTGAAGAAAACTTATTATCTACCTCACTTTTATTAACACTAAGATATCGGTACTTAAATTTACTTTTGCAATAAAAATATGCGATAAAAATGCGTTACAATATATGGAAACAAATTGGTTTACTTACCGGACAGTGCGCGACCGAAAAAACACAACCTCTCACCAGACGCCGATTCAAAACAGACTGTTGCAACAAAATAGCAGATTTGCCATAGACAACGCATAATTTTTTTTGTGCTTTGTTGCGCAATATTGCCATTTAAATAAATAAAAACTGGTTTACAATATTAAAAAATGGAAATTTTCACAAAAAACGCGGGTAACCGACCCCGGACATGTCCGGTTGGTCGAAATCCCGGGGACAGGTTTTAATTAAACTTTTTTCAATGAAAACTCTATTTATGACCACATCCTACTTAAGAAATGGGTAAAAGCTCGCACAAAACTTTAAATATAATAACCTCAGAGCTACCTGTGTAGTCATTTAATTGGTCAAAATCGCTTATGAACATAGTGTTTTTTTAGGGGACAGTACTACACGAGTAATTTTCAAATTTTTAAACTCATTTTTTCTTATTATAATGTAGCTTTTTTTTACAACATATTTTAATGAATATGACATGCCTATTTCATTAAATATCATATAAAGTGGTTACAATTCCTACATAACTTTTTAAAGCCCGGTAATCCTACAATTTCACTTGAGGACACATGAAAAAGTCAAATGTACGAATTTTCGCGTTTTTGCCCAGTTATGTAAATGTTATTGTCAGATTTACCCAAGCAAAAGTATGCTTAATAGATAGGTAAGTATTGTTATGATTCTGGAACAAGAACGATCATTCAATACTTCTGTTAAGCGTCTTTAGATTCTAATACGATATTAGCACTGAGAACTTGTAATACGTAACAAATGGAGCGGTAGATAACCTGTTTGTTATCCACTCGTATAGTCTGTTTCAATTATGATGTCCCTCTGGACATTTCGAAGAACGTAACTCTGCATGTTACGTGTACGTAACGCGCGAGATCTATAGATCAAATCAAATATTATATCTTTTTGTACTTGGTAGTAAATCGTCATTAGGAAAATATACAATTATACAAAAATACCCTACAATTATAGTCTGTTTCAATACATTCAGTTATGAAGGCTCTTTTTGTATTTGGTTGTTAATCGTCATTTGAAAATTATACAATAATTCAAAAACATCCTACAATTGATTCACAAGCAAAATTAACATATTGTTTTTGAATATAATGCTCAAAATAATGTAAACTTCAAAATAAAACAATAGTTATTTTTGCGCGATTGCGGTTACGTACTATGGTTTGTGATTGACTTTTGAACATAGTGACACACCTCAAGTATTCGGCATGTTCCAGAGATACAAAATTCTATATTTGCCGATTTAAAAAAATCGTGTTCATTAATCATCATCTGCCATTTTAAGTGTCACTTCAATCACTACGAGGGGAGTGCAGAAAAGCCTACGACTAAGTCTGCAGCATGAAACAATAGCGATGACCTTGAGTGCACAGAAACCAATTTTAGTAGAAATTCATCTGTTCTACAAGTGCGCAAACTAACGGTCATCGCTATTGTTAGATGCCGCGGACTATACAATAAGACGTACGTGTTTTTCTTAAGTTAGTTTGTTGTTTTGTTGTTGAGTGTCGTTTATTGTTTTGTTTGTAATGCCAAATAAAGTCTAAAAGTGTTCTTTCGACAATCTCTAAAAAACCTTAGTTGTTGAAAGTTACTTTGATTAAAATTGGTTACAAATCGATAATCGATGCCGCTGAATATCGATTTCTAAGAGTACTTCCTTAGTACTGAACTTTTGACATCTTTCCAAAGGGACATCATAATTGAAATAGACTATAGGTAGGTACGGACCGCCCGTAGGTTGCCGTTTCGAGGTTATTGTTTGCACTAATTATAGTCAAACATTCGAACTGACGTATTTATCGTTACACATTGAAGAAATAAGTAGTTAAATTAAAAAATAACACTGATACTTCCCCGGTATATCCGTTGTAGGTTTGAATTTCTACGTCGTTCACTTTGACAGATTGGTTGATGAACAATCTCCGTATGAAATTCCAGGAAATACTAAATCTACGGTCTTGCGCACACTAATCCTGGTTATTTATCCACTTAACTCAATAATTAACACAAATTTAGTACATATTTTGATGATTTACATAATTTTTAGAATTAAAATATTATCAGCTGGCGATTTGACGTGTATCGCTTAGTGTTGCCAGCGCAAAAAAAAAAAAAAATGTCTGTATACCTTACTTACTTACTTACTTATATTTTTTTGTAAATAGGCTCTACCTTAATTTATGAGGATAACTTCGCCAATAACACAACAACCTTCAAAAAGCGAGCGTATTCCTTCTTAAAAGGTCGGCAGCGCATTTGCGACTCCTCTGGTGTTGCGGGTGTCCATGGGCGGCGGTAATCACTTACCATCAGGTGAACCGTCTGTTCGTCTGCCCCCTATCTCATAAAAAAAAAATATATCAAATATATTATATATAGTTTTTTTATATTTTCGCGTTGCATTATAACTGTAAATTATTAAAACGGGAATTAAACAGTCCGCTTGTGACCACGGCTGCTGCAACGTAGCCGAAACGTCAAGCAGTAAGTGCATACAATGTACTTAACAATAAACGTCGCGCTTATTCCCGTTTTTCATTTAGAAATTATTTCATACACTTACCTAATTTGGGTGGTCAACTGTCAAAGTCAGTCAAAGTCATGGTCACTCAATAAAAACACTACTCACGCATCGCCACCGAGTCAGTGATATACTTAAATCAGTATAATAAATGGGAAAGTCTGTGCGTCTGTTAGTTTGTCCGTCTGTCACAGCAAAATGGTGCGACGAATTCACGTGATTTTTAAGAGTAGATGTAGGCAACTTTTGTCTCTTTCTAACGCAGGTGAAACCGCGGGAAATGATGATATAATTGGGAATTTTTAACAGTTCAAGTAAGGAAACCGAAGTCTGTTGACTCAGCTTAACGTTTTCCAAGATAAAGATTAGATATTTTACGTTCGTCAACATTTAGATATCAAAGTTTATCGACACGTGTCCCAACACTATTTGGTAAATATTTGCTTTTATCGACTGTCATGTTCGGTTAAAGATTGGATGGTTCGGTAGGGGCCTACAATGAAACGCAGTCAGTGGTATGTTGACCACCGCTTAATTTTTGTTTTTAGGTAGATATTAGATAGATATTCTTTATTGCACAGAAATAGAATATATGAGTGAAACGACAGCAGTATTCAGTACAATAAGGTGGTCTTAGTTTATTTTTTTTCTCTACACTACATCACATACATTGATCTGACTGACTCTGAGATAAGTAGCTCAAGCACCTGTGTTACAGATATCAGAACCAACAGTGGAATTACAAATATATACATATAATACTTTTCTTTTGTAAATACATACTTATAATACATAGAAAACACCCAGACCAATACAAACAGACATGTTCATGCACACAAATGTTTGTACTATGCGGGGATCGAACCCGCAACCCTTGGCCCAGACGCAGCATTCACTACCACTGAACCAACCGGGTCGACATTATAGTTTGTGCGATTTCTTCCCGACAACCTTCTATTAGTAGATTATTCTCTTTAAAAAGTAAAGTATCAGCTTGTATACTGTCCCACTACAGAACAAAGGCCTCCATCATAGAAATCAAGTCATCGATACTATGATGGGATGGATGGAGATCTTCTCTTTGCAATTTTTTTTATAAAGATTCCAGAATACCATAAAATAAAAAAAATAAAATATAATAAATTGAGACAACATTACATACATTGTCCTGGTCCCAAATTAAGGTTTTCCCTTGTGCTATGGAAACCAGAAACAACGAAGGAACCACAAACACCCAGACCCAAGGCACAGAATACTTAATAGTACAAGGTACAGAAGACCCACTTCCAAAAACCGTTTATGGAAATAAAGACTCAGACTACTATAATCTAACGTTGAAATTCCGACCGCCCAGCGTTCAATGCCTACCATTATTCATACCTAGAAGTGCGTTCTCTTTCTATCGCAAGCAACTGTCGCGCGTGTGTCGCCGCTCGTTCGTGATTTTCTACTAATTTGCCCCTCCGGAGGGGACGCCGCAATATGTACTTGCAAGTTCGATACTTACACGCGGAGTGGGACAGGCCTGCCTCAAGTCAAAAAAAGTGAAAAATTCTTCGGCATCATAATTTTTAATTGCCATTTTTGATAAAAGACACAAAAGACCCTTTTGGCAATTAAAATCTCTTGAGGGCAAAGTTATATCTTTTAATGGCCTTGTTTAAAATTGAGAACAATATTATTACCTTTTTAATGGTTTCAAAAAAGTATTTTATTAGTTTTCAAACCTTCTTTTCAAAAACCACAAAATAATTACACACAGAAGTTAGACTCAGCCTGATTTTGAATTTAGAAGAGTTCGTTGACATATGCTAGGGTTGTTGCCCGGCATGAGTACATAAGCGCGCGGCCTCTACCACAGACCTCGACAGTTCGACAATCTTATGTCATAGGCTAGGATTAATGTGGTCGAAAAGGCGTATTTCCCCGTTAGTGCGCATGCGTGCAAAAATGAAATAACTAAAAATGGAATAACAGAAAATGACAGTATTTTCAGACACCTTAATTATAACAACATAGGTACTCTGTCAATAAATTGTGAAATTTAAATTAGGGTTTAAGGAAATAATAATAAATTTTAAATTGACTTTTACTCTTAAGACATAATAATTTAAAATTTACATTTTAATCCTTGGTCTACTGAGTTTCTTGCTGATTCTTCTCGGTAGAAATTGACCTTCGGAATCAGCAGTAGATTATAAAACTTGACATTCACAAATGTTCTGATTGAATAAAGAGATTTTGATTTGATTTGGTCCGTTCAAAAAATTATAAGATAAAACTTATCAAAGACATTAGTTTTTTTAATCTGTGGTGTAGTTTAAAAAATAGTAAAATCGCAACGCAAAATTATTTGTATTTTTTAACACAAAATACTTAGGTTCATTCTTTTGTGGTTATCTAAATCAAAGACTTTAAGCACATTTTAAGTAGGTATATCCATGTAACATGAGTTTTTTTATATGATAGATGGCAGACTAGCAGACGGATTACCTAATGGTAAGCGATTGCCGCTGCCCATAGACAAATGCAACACCAGTAGAGTCAAAAGTGTGTTGTCTACCTTAAACCCCCTTTCCCCCCGTACCCTCACTCACTCGATGAAGCATAGCGCAGACTTCACGCCGGTCTTTTGTGAGGCCGTGGTATCACACCGGTCGAGCCGGCCCATTCATGCCGAAGCGTGGCTATTCCACCCACGGAGAAGAGTTTCCGATAACATAACAAAATATTCCTGAACCGGCCCGATTTCAATGACATTTATAATAAAAAATAGAGGAATTAAGATGGCGTCGTGGGCGATATATTTGTTAGCTAGAGAGAGCGAGGCGAAAGATGAAAAAGGTTTAATTATAATAAAAAATAGTAAAGTATCAGCCTATATCCTGTCCCACTGCAGGGCAAAGGCCTCCATCATAGAAATCAAGTCATCAAGGGATTAGGCTTAATCACCACGCTTGCCTAATGCGGTGCGGTGATCACAAACACGCGCTATTTTTTTCTCAATCCGAAAATCTAACAGAGATAACGACTCGGTACGTAAACCATTAAAATTAAAAAAAAAAGTCTTTTTTTATAATATCGGTGGCAGACGAGCCGGCGGATCACCTGACGATGAGTGATTGACGCTACCCGTGGACACCCAACATGTAATATACAGATGGGGTCACAAGTATGCTGCCAACCTTGAAACTCCCTTCCTCTTCCCTTTCCCCCCGGATTGGGCTTTCGAAACCCTCACGCCATGCATTTTTTCTTATTTTTTTCGCTCCCACTGGACCTCAAGCCCGAAATGCATCGCTTTAGATTAAGCTATAAACCGATGAACTCACGCGCATCCCGTGAAATACAACTCAGATATTCTATGCAGTAGTTGCAGAAATAGATACCACGATAAACTGGGCTTTACATCCAATATTGTAATATTTTTAGCTTAGTTGCTTCGGTCGTAAAGTCTTTAGACACAATTCCATATTGAAAGCGTCTGATAAAGAATAGATTATTTTCACTACATCACATACATTGGTCTGACTCTGAAATAGGTAGCTCAAGCACCTGTGTTACAGATATCAGAACCAACAGTGGGATTACAAATATATACGTATTATACTTTTCTTTTGTAAATACATACTAATAATACATAGAAAATACCCAGACCAATACAAAAAAAAATGTTCATGCACACAAATGTTTGCACTGTGCGGGGATCAAACCCACAACCCTTGGCATTCACTACCACTGCACCAAACGGGTCGTCAAAAGTGATCCCAACAGTAAAATATCAGTCTATAATTATATATACTGTCCCACTGCAGGGCAAAGGCCTCCATCATAGAATCAAGTCATCGCTACTATGAAGGGATTAGGCTTAATCACCACGCTTGCCTAATGCGGTGCGGCGATCACAAACCCGAGCTATGTCCGAAAAATACTTTTGCTCGACCCGGGAATTGAAGCCGGGACCCCAAGATCACGGCTCGGTACTTAAACCACTAGACCAAACGGGGCTTTTGAGAGCACCGATGGAAATCTCTGAATGACACTTTTAACACTATAATATTTTAACTATCATAAGCCATATTTTACAACGGTAAAAATCTAATTCTTACAGGAAAACAACAATATTCCAAGCGGGCAACACTATAATAGTAATAAAATTTAATGGAAATTGATTTGATGAATAAATCCACTTGTCACTGGCATAAATAAACACCTCAAAAGACAGAAGCCATTCCGCTGCCTATTTGTAAAAAAGAAACGTTAATGAGACGAGCTGTCAAACTGAAAAATGGCGCCCATTCGTTTAAGATAATTTGTTTTGGTCTCACGTAACAAATTAGTTATGATAATTTTGTATGTTTAGGATAATTATTTGGAAAAATGCTATTAGTTATGTTTGTAAAATTTAATTCAATGAATATTATAGTTTTTGAGATCTATACTAATCATAAAGAGATAAATTAAATAGACATTGACAAACCTTATATACGAACCAAAAAGGCGAAACACTAGCGTGATGTAAGCAACGCCCAGCACAACAGCCAGCCCATCTATTGGTACACAATGTTACTACTGTCCCGAAACGAAGTGAGGGCGGGCCACTAGTATTTTATAATATTTTTGTTAATTTTTTGTGATAGGTAGCAAGCAGACCAGCAGATGGATCACCTTATGGTTAGCAATTTCCGCCACCCATAGAAACGCAACACCAGTGCAGTCATTAGTATGCTGCCAACCTTTCTCCTAATGAGAATTTTTTACAAATGCAAAATCCAATAGATGGCGTTGTAACGCCAACGTTGTTGTGTGCGTCAGGTCCAACTTTGACGATACCTATTGGTTTTTCTTAACATAACTTCATAATTTTGACATGATACGTCAAATGAATGTAACCAATCCACTCGTTGTTGGACCTGACGTCAACGTAACGCCATCTATCGGATTTCGCATTTGCAACAAAACAAAACGCAAGAGCTGCTTCGCGCCAGTCTTCAAGGTATCAGTCGAATTGGCCCATTCATGCTGAAGCGTGACTCTCCCACCGGGCCTCAGACTAAACACCATCGATTTCCAAAATGGGTTAATCAAAGATATTTTCTTGGGTTTTGTTCAAATGCCCATGTTTTTATAGAGTTCTTAAACCTACGCATAGAATAAGTCACATTATTATAGAAATTTATGAGATTACCCGCCATTTTCAATCTTGAATCCATTATTAGTTAAATAGAGTAACATAGAATAGAAATAGTCAGTAAGTAGGTAACAACAAAACATAGCACATGGTTTTAAACTTTCGCGGACCAAACCACAGAATAATTAAAAAAAATAGTATCTACAAGTACAATACCATCCCAGGATTCGAACTGGGCACTTCAGACATTATAGATCAATATATATCTGAAAAAAATATGGCGAGTTAACTACCAAATATATTTAAGGTGTAAACTCGCCGGTGGACGAGTTTTTTACGGTGGCGAGTTGCCACATAAGCCCAAAGTATACATAACTGTCAAATTTCTTCAACCGATTCCCATCTTACTGTCAAACACATTAAGTTGAATAACAATTGAGGAAATTTGACAGGTTGTGGTAACCTGATGTGTGGCCGTCTGTACCTATACTCTGATTCATAATCATGTAAAGTAAGCTGACAGATGTCAATGTGTCATCCCAATACATTATCACTCAATTTGACAGATGCAAAATGTTAAAATGCATAGAAACTTGTCATTTTCATCTGTCAGTTTACTTTACATGATTATGAATCAGAGTTTAAATATAGGCTGGCTACTGTACTACTACGTTTTGCATGTTTTTTATTATTATATTTTGATTGTTTTGTTTACTTTCTGTGTTGTCATTGGCTTTTGTAAGAGATGTTTTTGGAGAACGTTAATAAATTATTATTGCCAGTACCAATTTTTTATTGACACACCACATCAGCGATTTACAGTCCATCGTCTATAGCCATGTTAACTTTACGAGTTACTGGTTAAAATCCCACTATGGTCTGCTAGTTAACTCTTTATGGGGGTCCCATAAATATAGAAATTTAAATATTGTTTGCGTTTCGACGATTTGAGGTGTTTAAAACAAACAAGTTGGGATGGTAATTTTATTGGTGAAGTTTATAGCTGAGTTTGGAGTTTTTCTTCTATTAGTTTATTACTGTGGGAGAGCCACGCTTCGGCATGATTGCCCGGCTCAACCGGAGTGATACCACTGCCTCACAGAAAACCGGCGTGAAGCAGCCCCTGTGCAGTGTTTCGCCGAGTGAGTGAGGGTACCGGAGACCCACCCGGGGGGGAAGGGGATGAAAGGTTGGCAGCGCACTTGTAACTCCACTGGTGTTGCAAGTGTCCATGAGCGGCGGCCATTGCTTACCATCAGGTAATCCGCCTGCTCGTCTGCTACCTATCACATAAAAAAAAATACGGGACTAGCTGTAACCCGCGACTTCGTCCGCGTAGAATAGTATATTTGGGTATCATTTTTATTTATTTAATATTTTTTACGCTCCCTTTTAACCCCTTACAACCCCCTTTTTGCTATAATGATAATAATTTATTTCACAAAAAAAACAGGGCCTATAACAAGTAGCCTATGTTCTTTCTTAGGGTCTAGACCAGCGGTCGTCACACTTTACTCTTCAAGGGCCACATATCAATATGAACATCAGGGCCCGGACCGCAGTATATGCGTTTCAAGAGCTTTTGCATAGGTACTTATCCATAGTAGTCCACACTATTCATATAATGCGAAAATTTATGTCTATTACTTCTCTACTCAAAAACAACTAAACTGATTTCTGATAAGTACGAATATGTAGTTGACTAGTAATTAAATAAATCTACTATATCGCGGGCCGCACAAATAACGTCTGCGGGCCGCATGCGGCCCGCGGGCCGCAGTTTGACGACCGCGGGTCTAGACCAAAGTTTCTTAAAGTGGGGTCCACGGACCCCTTAGGGGTCCGTAACATGAGTGTCAGGGGTCCGCAGCAGCTCATCATAATCAGCCTATTTACGTCCTCACTTCGCTTCGGGACCGTAATTCAGAAATCAACTAATAGATGGCGCTGTGCTAAATTACATCGCGCTAGCGTTTCGTGTTTTCGGTTTACCTATAAGCCTTGTCGATGTCTATAGAAGTTATCTCTTTATAAATAGTATAGAAAATATAGTAAGTAGATATTTGTGTTTCTTCTGTTGTCTGAATCTGTAACACAAGTGCTTAAGCTACTTAGTACGGAGTCAGGTCAATGTATGAGATGTTGTGTGATTTTATTTGAATTTATTTATACTCTATGACATAAGCAGCAGTGGCGCCATCAATTAATTTCATGACTTTCTTGAAACATTAAAGTTCTCTGTCCTCACTAGAGACAGAGTAACAATAGCTCTATATCATAGAGTAGACCGGTCTGTCTGTAACGCATACTATTAATTTGCGAAGCGCTTTGTAAACGCTGCAGGTAGAGATAGCGACTAATTACACTGCGCTGGGGACTCTAGTGAGGGGGCGGTGTCGATAAAGTTATAGATAAAATAAAAATTATATCGATATTCCATGATTTACTTGCATTTTGCTTTGTGGACGCTGAAGTTACAGATAGCGCCTAAAGACACTGCGTTGGGGGCTCTAGTGAGGGGATGGTGACGATAAAGTTATCGATAAAATGAAAATTATATCGATATTCCATGATTTACTTGCATTTTGCTTTGTAAACGTTGCAGTTAAAGATAGCGACTAATTACACTGTGCTGGGGGCTCTAGAGAGCGGATTGTGTCGGTAAAGTTATCGATAAAACGTATACTAAATCGATATTCCATGATTTACTTGCACTTGATAGAGGTATAGGCAATTTCACTGCGCCATCTATCGGACTAGAGTAGAATTTTGGAACTTTTTTTCATGTATAAGCACAAAGAGCAAGTGTGAATCTATAAACCAAGTGATAGGTAAATTTATATCGACCGTGGAAGATCTTGACCCTGGGAGAGCAACCCTGAAGCAGCACCTGCACTGTGTTACGTCGAGTGAGTGAGGGTACCGGAGGCCCAATTGTGGAGGAAGGGGGTGAAACGTTGGCAGTGCAATTGTGATTCTACTGGTGTTGCAAGTGTCTATGGGCGGTGGCAATCGCTTACCATCAAGTAATCCGTCTGCTCCTCTGCCAATTAGGTTACATAAAAAACTTTACTTCTATCAGGCACCACGTCGCCTATACGAACACCCTCTGAGTGACTTTGAGTCTTCTTAAGCGGCCCGTTGTTTTCAATATCGATAAAAACGTTTGTTTACTCTGTCCCCTCACTAGCCAGTGATTGGAACGCCCTGTGCGCGCACGATAACCGACACAAATAGTGATGTGCATACAATCTGCATACATCACGATATTGATTAGCCGGTTTTCGGATACGGTGACCAATCTTATAGATTCGCCAGGTACGTAAAGCCACACAACGAAGTATACAAAACTATCAAATTTCTTCATTCGACTCTCATCTTACTGTCATACGCATTAGGTATCTGTACACCAAATTTCATTCAAATCCATTCAGTAGTTTTGTCAGGCCTGTCCCACTCCGCGTGTAGGTATCGAACTTGCAAGTACATGCGGCGTCCCCTCCGGAGGGGAAAATTAGTAGAAAATCACGAACGAGCGGCGACGCACGCGCGACAGTTGCTTGCGATAGAAAGAGAACGCACTTCTAGGTATGAATAATGGTAGGTATTGAACGCTGGGCGGTCGGAATTTCAACGTTAGATTATAGTAGTCTGAGTCTTTATTTCCATAAACGGTTTTTAGAAGTGGGTCTTCTGTACCTTGTACTATTAAGTATTATGTGGTTTTGTCGTGAAAGAGTAACAGACAGAATTACTTCCGCATTTATTAATTAACTAGTGGCCCGCCCTCACTTCGCTTCGGGACCATAATTCAGAAATGAACCAACAGATGGCGCTGTGCTCAATTACATCGCGCAAGCGTTTCGTGTTTTCAGTTTATCTATAAGCCGTGTCGTTGTATAAAGAAGTTATATCTTCATAAAGAGGATAGATTTATTAGTTAGGAAGAATTCGGTTTTGCTGTTTGAAATCTTAGTAACGTTTTCTATAGTTAGCTTAGCTTTTGCCCGCGGCTTCGCTCGCACCCCCCGCTTCCCTAAAACGGGGGGATATAAAGGGGCATAAAGTAGCCTATATTACTCTCCATCCCTTCAACTATCTTCACTTAAAAAAATCACGTCAATTCGTCGCTCCGTTTTGCCGTGAAAGAAAGAAATAGAAAAAATCTTTATTCAAGTTAGGTCCATACAGAACACTTATGAATGTCAAAACATAATAATAATCTACCACTGGTTCGGAACGTCGATTTCTACTGAGAAGACACCAGCAAGAAAGACAAACATACAGACAGATACACTTTCCCATTTATATTATTAGTAGGATATTTTGTAGTTGTATTTTTCTATTGAAATTATGAAATATTTTTCAATCGACTGCATTTGGCATGCGACGGATGTTAACAGAACAACCGGTCTTGTCTAGACAGGAAGTGCAAACTAAATTATTTCTCCCTGCAGTAATGTCGCCATCTTTGCCACCTAAGGTTCAGTGGTCCTAATAGTTATAAAGTCTGGGTGTTAAGGTACTAAAGTATCAGCCTATACTGTCCCACTGCTGCAAAGGCCTCTATCATAGAAATCAAGTCATCGCTACTATGATGGGATTAGGCTTAATCACCACGCTTGCCTAATGCGGTGCGGTGATCACAAACCCGAGCTATGTTCGATAAATTCGAAACATACTTTTTGCTCGACCCAGTAATCGAATCCGAGATCACGGGTCGTTACTTAAACCAACAGACCAACGAGGCGTTGGTCGAATCTAACCTTGTTGGTGGTGGTAAACATTAAAATATCGCAAAATTATACATCCATGTTATACTCTGATTCATAATCATATAAACTGACAGATGTCAATGTGTCATCCTCATTATCACTCAATTTGACACATGCAAAATGTCAAAATGCATAGAAACTTGTCATTTGTAACTGTCAGTTTACTTTACATGATTATGAATCAGAGTATAGGTTTATTCCTTTTTTTTTGGTGAAATGCCGCCAGCCCGAAGTGTAATGAGCCGACGTCGCCACCTTTCGGCGGCGCCTTATGCACACCCTCGGCTGGGAGACCGACGGGTAGTGTTGGGCTCTCCCATGACTGGGGCCTCAGCTATTCTGAGGCCGGTCAATAGGCATACCAACTAAAACACCTGGGGCTGTTCGCAGCTTATCCAGGACTACGGGGTGGGATACGGGCTAAACAAAATGCTAGGTTTATACCTAGCATAACGTAGATGTAAGTTATGCTGAGTTTATTATACTCTGATTCATAATCATGTAAAGTAAACTGACAGATGAAAATGACAAGTTTCTACGCATTTTGACATTTTGCATGTGTCTAATTGAGTGATAATGTATGGGGATGACACATGGACATCTGTCAGTTTACTTTACATTATTATGAATCAGAGTATAGTTGGAATTTTGCATCCAAGCTTAAATTGAGCATAATTTTTTTAACTTATTCGGTTTATAAGTAACTGTACGAATCTAAACGTCACTCGATAACATATCAACAGTTTATCAATGAACTTGAAGCCAAGCAACGAATCTTCCAAGACTGGTCATTGGCGTGGGAAAGTCAATATTTGTGATTCGAGTGTAAGCTATCCAATCACGTATGCCGGACATACTCGTAGGTATGGCTGAGTGAAACATAGATATAGCATGCCATTTCACACGTATACTTGTTATAAAAACTTGTACAGTTTGCCACACATCAGGTCACCACTGTAAAATTTCCTCAATTGATATTCAACCTAATGTGTATGACAGTAAGATGAGAGTCGATTGAAGAAATTAGATAGTTTTGTGAACTTTGATGTGTGGCTGTACATACCAAAGGACTATAGATGGCGTACTGAATAACCGAGGTTCATCTACACAGTGATTGGTTGTTTTTGATGTGAGATGTCAATATGACACTAAACAAATTAATGACGTTGAAGTTGGATTATTTTCTTGGTTGGATATTTGGTTATGGTCATGAAACAAAATATGAACACTGTTACTTATACTCTGATTCATAATCATGTAAAGTAAACTGACAGATGTCAATCTGTCATCCCCAAACGTTATTATTCAATTTGACACTTGCAAAATGTCAAAATGCATAGGAACTTGTCATTTTCATCTGTCAGTTTACTTTAAATGATTATAAATCAGAGTATAGTTCCTCAAGACTTTTTTTTGGGATTCTGTGGGTAACTGTGAAACAAGCCGCATCGGCTGATGCAATCCAAAGATTTTAATTAGTATCTAGTGGTTTTTAGTGTACAAATTTGGTGTTACTTTGTGCAGTGAGTGCCCGCAGGGTGATATTAATATAAGAATCATTGAATTGTGTCGTTTTTAACACTGCTATTGTGTGTCGAGTGATTTGTCACGTGAACAACTTGCTTTGACCTAATAGAGTCTTAAAACCTACGGCTTTGTTAAAAATAGTCGCCACAGAATCCTTAGGACATTAAAACGCTAAACACCGGCGTTTTATTGAGTGACTGTGACTTCGACTGACTTCGACTGTTGACTACACTTTATCAATCTACACTTGACATTGGCAAAATTAAATGTGTCGTGAACACAATACAAGCCATTAACAAAAAAAAAAAAAAAAAAAGACTTTTTTTTGACGAATTTTAGTCCTAGCGTAATCGTAGTCGAAGACAGATTGTTTTTTTTCTTTGTTTTTGAGTGACCAAAGCAAAGGAATTATTGTTATTTATTTCTTAAATCAAACGCATAAATTCCACGGCAATTTTTCATGTAAATCACCGCCCAAGATTCCCCACGAGAAAGGTTAGTTTCTCGCCAGCCAGTAATGCTGTAATGCGATTATAAAAATTCGAAGAAACGCCGCCATAAGCCGCTTAGGGGCTTCGGGTTTTTGTGTCTTGTGTTTTTTTAACTAGAAAGTACTGTTTTAAAGACTTTATTTTTGCATAATTTATTTGGTTTTTAACCTCGATAAGATTTGACAGGTTTAAAACTGTCCGATCAGCGTTTACTGAAGTAATAAGTAGTTAAAAAACGTACGTTTACTTGCTTGGCTATTACTAGACATGGGATATAAACTGCTTCTGTCTGAACTGCATTGCTACTAAAGCGGGGCAGAGTGGAATCCACCAATAGAAGAGGCATAGTTTGTATGCATTTCTTTTGATGGATTGCATTGCATTGCATTGGATTGAAATGCAGCCTAAGAAAATACTAGTTAGTACAATTTACTTACTAATTATGTAATAAAATGAAAATACTGAATTTAATTCCATTGCATATGCAAATATTAAACTGTGATGTCATCTTGATCTAAATTATTGAACTTTTTATTATTATTATTAAAAAGTAACGAAACATATTTATTATACCAACAAAAATAATTAACAATGCTACCCAAAGATATCTACTATTACACGCAGCGAAGTCGCGGGTGGCCGCTAGTAGATTATAAATTATGTTGATGATTTCATCAAAAAGTAACAGACCAAATAACTTAAAGTTACCAACCTAAAACGAATGACTTTCTTTCTATACTAATATTTCTTATAATATTTAGTTCCAAATATACATTTCTTCTTTCTTTCTTATACCTAAACAACGCATACACATATATTTCCATACTCCTTGTACACATTTAAATTATACATAGTGGCCCGCCCTCACTTCGCCTCGGGACCGTAATTCAGAAATGAACCAATAGATGGCGCTGTGCTCAATTACATCGCGCAAGCGTTTCTTGTTTCCGGTTTACCTATAAGCCTTGTCGTTGTCAATTGAAGTTATACCTTTATAAATAGTATAGAAGAAGATAGAAGATGTATCACGATTTGTAAGTGCTGTGTACAAGCCTATACAAATAAAGAAAGTAGGTTATATTTAAATATAATATTTTGACTTTGACTCATTTATTTCAAAAATAAAAAAATTTCCTTCAAAAATTTACTTATCAAAACTCCTCGGCAACATTATGCTGGTATGTTTGTATATCTTACATCATTTTGGGTATTGGCTGTAACCCTGTATGTCTGTTTGTCCTTAGATGTAGATAGAACACGGGTTATAGATCATTTTGAGTTATCTTTATCTATATACAAATAGAGACACGAATGTTGTTTAAAAATCGATTTGTTTGTCGATTTTTTTTGTGATGGGTGGCAGACGAGCAGACGGATCACCTGATGTTAAGCGATTGCCGCCACCCATAGACGTACAATACCAGTAGAGTCTCAAGTGCGCTGCCAACCTTTAACCCTTTATAAGGCAGAGAAAACCAGAGGTGGTAGCAACGTGGACGCCAGTAGGAGTTGTTAATATTATGCTAGAGAATACAAATCGAGGGTATTTTGATTTTTTGCGTTTTTGTTTTTTTTTTAATGCGGTGGCAACATAGTTGCCACTGCCTGGAAATGAAACACAAAATTTTCTGAAAATTAATTAAGCTCCTCCTCAATTTCTCCTTCAAGCAAATGCCTCTTCCTTCTAGACATTCTTACCTTTAAAAAAACACCATGCAAACTTAAAAACATGCAAATTTAGGCAATACACACCATTTTATAAGGAAAAAACCCAAAAACCGTGCATGAATCCCAAAAATATAACACACCCGTGCTGAGGCAGTGGCAACTATATTGCCACCTAAACAAATCCCATTTTCCAACAACATTCCCATGCGACTGCTGAAAATATAGCCTAATATGGCTCCAGAGATCCCAAGTAATCAAAATAATACAAAAAACTTATCACGGTAGCAGCAGGTTTCCGAGATAAAGTTAGATTTGCAAAAATTTGCGTTTTGGCCCAAATTTTCGAACTAAACGTATTCCCAAATGACATTTATGACATCTGTCATTGAAACCAAATTTTTTTCCAAATCTATAGTTTATAATGTTTCCATTTCTCAAAAAAAAAACACCTCAAACACACCACGTTCCGCGAAATTGAGAAAAAATACTGGTGGCAACGCAGTTGCCACTACCTTACAAAGGGTTAACGTCGCAGACACAATAGAAAATACACGAATGTAGTTGAAAAAATCGATTTGTTTGTCAATTTTTTTTTTGATTGGTGGCAGACGAGCAGACGTATCACCTGATGTTAAGCGATACCGCCACCCATAGGCCGTGGTATAACTTCGGTCGAGCCGGCCCATTCATGCCGAAGCGTAGCTCTCCCACGGTTACTTGACGTGTGGCCACCTCTATTCGTATTTCGTAAGAAGCAAAGCTAGAGGCACTTTACAATATGTAGAGTCAGTGATTCGTAAGTAATTTAATCTTCGAAGCTCCGATGTAGAGCTTTCAAAGGTAGATATAGAATTAAGTACGGAGAGCTTTTGAGTAAGTAAGGTATAGTAAATAAATATTATTTTTGATAGCAATTCTTTGCAATTTACCTACCTATTCGATGATTTTTTTAAATTAATGTTTAAAAACAAAGTATTTCTTTCAAAATACCTACTTACATTGCCGTTCACTTCAAAACACCACTTATTAATACTTTAGTTACTTACCTACTTACTAATGAAAATAAAATAATAACGAAAAATTTATATTCTACTACGAATTATGTAACTTTTAAATTTAAATACTAGATATTAACGTAATTCAATAAAACATTTAAAAAAGTACTATAGTAGTTATAATTATAAATGTAATATTCATAAGCCAAGGTTGTCTGCTAGAGATCGCTACCAACGATAAAACCATCTAAATTATACTGTAATTGGTACCTCTTTATTAAGTTTAGTGTGTGTACAGTAAAGATTATTTATTTAATTACAATATACAATACAATAAACTATACAATTAGGTATCCCATAACTACATATCAAATAACTGTATGATAATAAAACTATGTATAAATAAGTATGAAATAAGTAAATTAAATATTATACGCTTGCGAATTTCAAACAAAATTGTCTATATTTTATGAATCATACGTTATTTAAATACATACCTTTCACATTATTCATACCTGGAAATCCCTCTTAACATCAAAACATCGAAAAATCAATCACACAGCCAACGTCTTGCAAATTGAAAGCTCTAAAACTCAAGAGCTTTCAATAAAAGCTCGCCTTCCATACGGGCCACTTCATCCAATCAAACACATAAAAACACAGTTAAAAAGCGCATATAAAACCTCAAAAAATGACCTAACAACGAAAATGTTACCAAAAAATTCAAATTACATGAAAAAGAACACATATTTTTTTAAAAAAATAACACACTTACCTCGAACAAGCAGAAAAAAACCAAAACACAGTTTATGAACTAGTCACTAAAACACAAAATTGCACTTTTGAATTGAGAATATTAAATTGATAACACAAATTCTCGATTTTTTTTTCGACACAACCACAGACGCGACGCGTACAGCCCAACGCGGGTACCGAACTGGTTCCGTAGAGTGGTTCGGCGACTAGTTCGCCCAGTGTTGCTAGGGCGAGGGTGGGGATTACCCTATGGTTTTTTACCCTACGGGTGTGGAGTAGATTTTTATATCTCCCGTTCCACTTGCTTATAGAGTCTAATTTTATAGTTTAAATGTAACAAAAATGTAGCTTAAAGGTTTTAAATCCCACTAATATTATAAACGTGAAATAATTTTTATTTTTGGTATAGCAATTCTTTGCAATTTATTCTTAAGTAAATATTGCACTTAAAAAATTCCTCGGAGGGTTCAAATTCGTCGGCTTAGTAAGGGGCTCGGATGGTGTTAAGTGGATAGCATATCTGCCCGGTTTGCGGAAGGTTGTGGGTTCAAGTCCCACCTGAACCCTCCGAGGAATTTTTTAAGTGCAATATTTACTTAAGAATAAATTGCAAAGAATTGCTATACCAAAAATAAAAATTATTCGTTTAGCAGTTTCATCTTAACTAGTGGTCAAATATTGTAATATGTTTCCACTGGATATTGTATAGTATACCTACAATATTGATGAGACTATCGTCAGCTCATGGCGAGTTAAGCACTTACGAAATTCGTCGGCTTAGTAAGGGCTCGGATGGTGTAAAGTGGATAGCATATCTGCCCGGTTTGCGGAAGGTTGTGGGTTCAAGTCCACCTGAACCCTCCGAGGAATTTTTTAAGTGCAATATTTATAAACGTGAAAGTTTGTAGGTATGTATGTGTATACACGGCCTCGAAGGCGCAGTGGCTAAGGTGTTCGCCCGAAGCGTGAAAATTCCCGGGTTCGTTTCCCGGCCAAGTCAATTTAGGAAACTACATTTTCTAAGTGTCTTGGGTCTGGGTTTCTGGGTTGACGCCACCAGATTATCGTTATCTGGTACTCATAGTACAGGTGTTGCCCTAGTTGAGACCAGGTTGATTGGTGTGATTGTCTGGCGCATTTATTTATTTATGTATGGAACTATGGATGGATAGATGGATGTTTGTTCCTCTTTCACGCAAAAACTACCAAATGGATTTTAATGAAACTTTACAATAATGTAACTTACACATAGGTAAGAATAACACGAAGGAGGTACAAAGTACCTAGCTTTGTTGAGCCCTTTAACGACGTAATCAACATCCAGCGCCATCTATCGGCAAGAGATAGGAACTAAGCCGCAAAACGAAGTGAGAGCAGGCTACTAGTATTTTAAAACAAATCCCACTAATATTTAGATCGCTATTAGCGATAAGACCGCCGATATTGTATTTGTAAATTACCATATCGATAACCTAAATGCTTAGAAACTTGTCATTTTCATCTGTCAGTTTACTTTACATGATTATGAATCAGAGTATAGTTCGTCAAGACTTTTTTAACGAATTTTAGTCCTAGCGTAATCGTAGACGTAGACAGATTTTAAATTTTTCTTTGTTTTTGACTGACCAAAGCGAAGGAATTATTGTTATTTATTTCTTTAAATCAAACGAATAAATTCCACGGCAATTTTTCATGTAATTCACCGCCCAAGATTCCCCACGAGACAGTTAGTTTCTCGCCAGCCAGTAATTGCTGTAATTGCGATTATAAAAATTCGAAGACCGAAACCGCCGCCATAAGCCGCTTAGGGGCTTCGGGTTTGTGTGTCTTGTGTTTTTTAACTAGAAAGTACTGTTTTAAGACTTTATTTTTGCATAATTTATTTGGTTTTTAACCTCGATAAGATTTGACAAGTCTAAAAAATTGTCCGATCAGCGTTTACTGATATAATAGTTAAATAAGTAACGAAACATATTTATTATACCAACAAAAATAATTAACAATGCTACCCAAAGATATTTACTAATTCCACGCGGACGAAGTCGCGAGCGGCCGCTAGTAGATTATAAATTATATTGATGATTTCATCAAAAAGTAGTCAAATAGGTAGACCAAATAACTTAAAGTTACCAACCTAAAACGAATGACTTTCTTTCTATACTAAATTAATTCATAAAATATTTGGTTCCAAATAAAAATTTTTTCTTTCTTTCTTATAAGTACCTAAACAACACATACACATATTTTTTCTTACTATACACATTTAATTATACATGTATGTATAACAATTTGTAACTGTCTATAAGCCTATGCAAATAAAATTAGTACTGTTTTATATTTTGACTTTTATTTAAAAAATGTAAAATTTTCCTTCAAAAATTTCCTTATCAAAATTCCTCAGCAAACATTATGCTGGTATGTTTGTATATCTTACATCGTTTTGGGAATTGGCTGTAACCCTGTATGTCTGTTTGTCCTTAGATGTAGATAGAACACGGGTTATGGATCATTTTGAGTTATCTTTATCGATATACAAATAGAGACACGAATGTTGTTTAAAAATCGATTTGTTTGTCTATTTTTTTGTGGGTGGCAGACGAGCAGACGTATCACCTGATGTTAAGCGATTGCCGCCGCCCATAGACCTACAACACCAGTAGAGTCTCAAGTGCGCTGCCAACCTTTAACGTCGCAGACACAATAGAAAATACACGAATGTAGTTGAAAAAATTTGTTTGTATTTGTTCAGTTTTTGTTTGTTTCGTAAATTTTTGGTTCCAAATAAACATTTCTTCTTTCTTTCTTTCAAGAAGGGAAGGTTTTCCGATTTTGCTAGGGAATCCGATCAGACTGGCGCCCCATAGAGCGCCATGGCACCTAGATCCTGGTCCGCCCGGGTTCAACAACAGCCACGAAAGCGTGTCTGCTGCGCTGAGCGCGGGTGAGGCCGAGATAAGGCAACTCGACCCTCACCGGAACCTGGGCACCTCCGACAGCAATGTGCCTGTCGCGCGGAGGGAAGCCTATCGCCGGCCGAGGGAAACAGATCACCTCGGTCTTCTCTATGGCGACCTTCAGACCCAGGCGCCTGAGTCCGCCGCGGCTTTCTCAAAGGTCTACCCCGAGACGTGACGAGGGTGAGACCTCACCTCACCTGTGGTGAGGGTCATGTCCTAAAGGAGACGACACCGTGGCTCCGCTCCAACCACCGGTTCAAGAACGGGGCGATTCCGTAGAGCGTTCTCCGGCCGTACGAGGCGCTCAGACTATCGCCTCAGGAGAACCAGACAAGCTATTTTCCGCACGGCCTCCCGCTTGATGGGGCAGTAGGACTCCCCTACTACCCGCTGCTTATATACGGCGGAGAGTGCCACGGCGTCAAACAGTCTCAGCGAGCAAACAGGCTGCATCGAAACTTAGCGTTCGGTAAGCTTGAGCGACCCGCTGCGCCATCACCCGCTGAGGCCCCCGCAAGATTGTATATTTTTGTTTGTATTTGTTCAGTTTTTGTTTGTTTCGTAAATTTTTGGTTCCAAATAAACATTTCTTCTTTCTTTCTTTCTTTCAAGAAGGGAAGGTTTTCCGATTTTGCTAGGGAATCCGATCAGACTGGCGCCCCATAGAGCGCCATGGCACCTAGATCCTGGTCCGCCCGGGTTCAACAACAGCCACGAAAGCGTGTCTGCTGCGCTGAGCGCGGGTGAGGCCGAGATAAGGCAACTCGACCCTCACCGGAACCTGGGCACCTCCGACAGCAATGTGCCTGTCGCGCGGAGGGAAGCCTATCGCCGGCCGAGGGAAACAGATCACCTCGGTCTTCTCTATGGCGACCTTCAGACCCAGGCGCCTGAGTCCGCCGCGGCTTTCTCAAAGGTCTACCCCGAGACGTGACGAGGGTGAGACCTCACCTCACCTCACCTGTGGTGAGGGTCATGTCCTAAAGGAGACGGCCGCGCAGGACCCAGTCATACCCGATGTTCCAGATTAGGGGTCCAAGGAGGGACCCCTGCGGAACACCGGTCTCTGCGGTGGGGCGCCGGGTGACGCCTCACTTGTCCACGTACATGACCTCAGGTTTATCGAGATAATTCTCGATGAGAAAGATCAAGTACTGAGGCACTCGAAAATAGCGGAGTGTCTCCAGTATCGTGGCGTAGGCGAGGGAGTTTTACGCGTTTTTTATGTCTAAGGATACAGCAACAACCCCCTTCCCCTCTTCAGCGGCCTCCTCCGTCTCTCTTTTCAAACGTATCAAGGCGTCAACCGTAGACTGGCCCGCCCTGAATCCATACTGAGCCTTAGAAGTTGAAGCCCACGTCCTTTAGATGCGCGGTGAGGCGGGAAGCTACAATCCTTTCCGGCAGCTTCCCCACCTCGTCCAGGAGCCATTGGTCTTCACCTTGTCCAATTTGGACAGCGCCCAGCGCGGGAAAGGAGAAGGCCGTCTTGCCGGCCCCCTTGGCCCCAGCGCCCTGCCGACCACAATTCTTATGTATCGGTGGCCGGACAGGGACTCGGCATCGTCCACCTGCCAGTCAGCGGTGCGCGCGGCTATGGACGGGGTGGCATAAGTGATGTCCACCACTGATCCGCCGTTCCGCTGCACGCACGTATGGGTCAAGCCGCTATTTAGGAGGGTGAAACCACTCGCCACCGCCCACTCCTGCAGGACTCGACCCCCACTGATCTGTGTTCAGGTTCCCCCACGCGATGGATTTCGTGTTGAGGTTCCCGGCCGAGAATTACTGAGCGTGGTGTACTAAGCGGCCCAAAGCCACGCCCAGAACACTCAAAAATGCCTCAAAATCTGCGACTGACCGACTGGGGGAGAAGTACACTCCCACCACGATCAGGTCGTTCCATGAGGCAACCACATACTCTGATTTTTAACTCCCCCCTGCACGGATGAGAGGGGTGAGTTAAAAATCAGCCTTCAGCACTGCGCACAAATACATTCGTTATCCCGGTTCGCGACAGACTTTTAAGCACTCGGCGCAAGTGGTGGGGAAGACGTCGGCGGCGAACAACAATGGTTTGATCCGTCGTGGCTAAATTGTAACATAATAATATTTCAATGTCTGAATGGACATAGATATCACGATTTTGAGTTTTGATAAGTGTTTCAAATAACACAGCTTAAATATGGAGTATGTTTGACCGACACTAAATTAACTTCAAGAATGCGGATAAAATTCTGAGACGACATTCTAGTAAAATTTTGATAGGGACGATAATAATTTAAACGACATGGTATGATGAAAGTGGATAAAAAACAAAACGGTTGAAACGCCTTGTCACATGTTTTTTGAAGAAAGCATAATGGTTTAAGCGACAGCCAAGATGACTTTTGGTGGAAATCAAAATGTTTTAAGTCACAGTTTCACCAAAAAGTTGCAAAAGGAAAAACGCTTTAACCGCCATAGAGTACTATAATTGTGATTGCAAAACATGTTCAAGCGGATATTAATCGCGAATGTGTATGGTTCATATCCACAGTCTCTAAAAATGATACTGATTTTTGGCGTTCATACATCAATGTTCTAAAATGAGGCCAAAATTTTCATTGTTTGAAGCGCCAAAAAAGTTGTCTATTAATTATGAAACCAGATCAATCGACGCAGAAAAAATCGCTGATTCCGAATATGTAATAACTCAATATCGCCCAAAGTGTCGCTTAAAACAAATAGCCTTTCACCCCTCGAAATGTTTTTGCTTTTTAAAAAGTTTTTCGGTCTTACAACGTTAACCCCCTTTCCTCCCAATTGGGCCTCCGGTACACTCACTCACTCGACAAAACACAAAGCAGATGCTGCTTGAATGAATGAATGAATGAATATGCTTTTTATTGCACACAAAACAGAGGTATAAAACTTAAAACTACCTAGTTATAACAGGAGTAATGCTGCTTCACACTCTTTGGTGAGGCCGTGGTATCACTTCGGTCGAGCCGGCCCATTCATGCCGAAGCGTGGCTCTCCCACGGTTACTTGACATGTGGCCAACACTACTTGTAACAAGCAAAGCTAGAGGCAGTGATTCGTAAGTAATTTAATCTTCGAAGCTCCGATGTAGAGCTTTCAAAGGTAGATATAGAATTAAGTACCTACGGAGAGCTTTTGAGTAAGTATAAGTAGGTACCTAGTAAATAAATATTATATTTTGGTATAGCAATTCTTTGCAATTCAAATAATTCATCGAATAATCGATGAATATAATACTACTTTGAATTAATGTTTAAAAACAAAGTATTTTATTCAAAATACTTACAATTGCCGTATACTTCAAAACACCACTATTAATACTTAGTTACTTACCTACTAATGAAAATAAAATAATAACGAAACATTTAATATTCTACTACGAATTAGGTATGTAACTTTTAAATTTATTAATAAGTAGGTAACTACATACGTTTAAAGTAGTTCAATAAAACATTTAAAAAAGTACATTTTATTTGATATTTTATTTATCCTAATCATAAATGATATATTCATAAGCCAAGGTTGTCTGCTAGAGATCGCTACCAACGATAAAACCATCTAATTTATACTGTAATTGGTACATCTTTATTAAGTTTACTGTGTGTACAGTAAAGATTATTTATTTAATTACAATATACAATACAATATACTATACAAAGGTATCACATAACTGTATGATAATAAAACTAAGTATAAATAAGTATAAGTACCTAAATTAAATATTATACGCTTGCGAATTTGAAACGAAATTGTCTATATTTTATGAATACGTTATTTAAATACATACCTTTCACATTATTCATACCTGGAAATTCCTCATAACATCAAAACATCGAAAAATCAATCACACAGCCAACGTCTTGCAAATTGAAAGCTCTAAAACTCAAGAGCTTTCAATAAAAGCTCGCCTTCCATACGGGCCACTTCATCCAATCAAACACATAAAAACACAGTTAAAAAGCGCATAATAAAACCTCAAAAAATGACCTAACAACGAAAATGTTACCA
This sequence comes from Cnaphalocrocis medinalis, assembly GCA_014851415.1. Taxonomy (NCBI): domain Eukaryota; kingdom Metazoa; phylum Arthropoda; class Insecta; order Lepidoptera; family Crambidae; genus Cnaphalocrocis; species Cnaphalocrocis medinalis. The sequence goes on from CM026296.1 coordinate 12,713,295, forward strand.
AAAAATTCAAATAACATGAAAAAGAACACATATTTTTTTTAAAAAAATAACACACTTACCTCGAACAAGCAGAAAAAAACCAAAACACAGTTCAAAAACGATGAACTAGTCACTAAAACACAAAATTGCACTTTTGAATTGAGAATATTAAATTGATAACACAAATTCTCGATTTTTTTTTCGACACAACCACAGACGCGACGCGTACAGCCCAACGCGGGTACCGAACTGGTTCCGTAGAGTGGTTCGGCGACTAGTTCGCCCAGTGTTGCTAGGGTGACGGTGGGAATTACCCTATGGTTTTTTACCCCACGAGTATAGGGTACTTATGTCTCCCTTTCCACATGCATATACAGGGTGTATCTGTGAACATTTACATCCCTTTAACCACGTGTTCTATCAACCATTCTGAACAACATTTGTTTAACAACTTTTCCAAATTCTTCGAAAAAATTTTGGACTCCCCATACAAAATGACCGAGTCACGTGACCAACATTGTATGGAAAGATGAAAAATTTTTATGCGAATTTTCAAAAGTCATAGAACAAATTAATGTTCTTCAGAATGGTTGGTGGAACACGTGGTTAAAGGGATGTAAATGTTCACAGATACACCCTGTATAATAGTCTATTTTAAAGTTTAAATGTAAAAAAAATGTAGCTACATGCTTTTTAAATCCCACTTATATTATAAACGTGAAAGTTTGTATGTATGGATGTTTGTTCCTCTTTCACGCAAAAATACCAAATGGATTTTAAAGAAACTACAATAATATAGGTAGCTTATACATGAGAATAACACATAGGCTACCATTTATAAATATTTAATGTGTGGATTGTCCAAAATAAGCAAACAACTAACACAACGCGGACGAAGTCGCGGGCGGCTGCTAGTAAAACCATAAACACCCATGAGCTGTAATCGCTTACCATCAGGGATTCGTCTGCTCATACGAATACATAATATACAAAATATATGTAAGAGATTGCTATTAGCGATAAGACCGCCGATATTGTATTTGTAAATTACCATATTAGCATTAAGTTCTGTGATATTTTGTGCAATAAAGAGTATCTATCTATCTATCTATATCCAATCCAAACATACATACATTGCAAGTGTTGGCGACAGTTACAACCGTACTCTTTTGTATATAATTTATGGTTTTGTCTATGGTTTACGTTTTTATATTTAGATGTATGTAGATGTAAACAAGTATTAAATATGGTGTACCTAATTCTAATACTTATTTTAATTAATATACACTTTAAGGGCCACTAAAGCCACACTCAACAGCAAGTAAAATAAAACCCTTTAAAATACTTCTTCTCCCACAATCCGGGGTAATCTCCCCACCCGGCCTCCCCACCAATAATACCTGTCTACTCAGCCACACACACCAGCGCGCGCCTGTGTGCCGGTGTACCTACCCTCGGCCGAAGGGCCACGCTGACACAGGTCGGGGCACGGCAGCGAGGGAGCTTGCTTAGCCCTTTAAAGAAGTAATCAAAATATAGCGCCATCTATTGGCAAGAGACTAACTAAGCCCCGTAACTAAGTGAGAGCAGACAATAAGTAATTTTAAAATAAATCCCACTAATCTATGACAAGGCTCATAGGTAAACTGAAAACACGAAACGCTTGCGCGATGTAATTGGACACAGCGCCATCTATTGGCTCATTTATGAACTACGGCCCCGAAGCGAAGTGAGGGCGGGCCACTAGTATTATTATTATAAACGTGAAAGTTGGTAATTATGGATGGATAGATGTTTGCTCCTCTTTCACGAAAAATCTACTGAATGGATTTTAATGAAACTTTACAATAATAATAATAGCTCATACATCAAAATAACACACAGGCTACCGTTTCTAAAAAAATGTGTGGATTGTCCAAAATATGCAAATAACTAACTCCACGCGGACGAAGTAAAATTAAACCCTTTAAAATACTTCTTCTCCCGCAATCCGGGGTAATCTCCCCACCTGGCCTCCCCACCAATAATACCTGTGTACTCAGCCACACACACCAGCGCGCGCCTGTGTGCCGGTGTACCTACCCTCGGCCGAAGGGCCACGCTGACACAGGTCGGGGCACGGCAGCGAGGTAGCTTTGCTTTGGCCCTTTAACGATGTAATCAACATCCAGCGCCATCTATCGGCAAGAGCTAGGAACTAAGTCCCGAACTAAGTGAGAGCAGGCTACTAGTATTTTAAAACAAATCCCACTAATATTTAGATCGCTATTAGCGATAAGACCGCCGATATTGTATTTGAAAATTACCATATTAGCATTAAGTTCTGTGATATTTTGTTGAATAAAGAGTATCTATCTACATATCTATCAACACCGTCAAATTTTAGTGGTTTTAATCCCGAAGCCGTCATAATAGGTGACATGAATAAAGCCCCTTTAGCATGTTAGATCATCAAAATAAGCAAAATAAAAATCAGCTGTTCCATACATTATATTGCAAGTAAAATAAAACCATTTAAAATACTTCTTCTCCCGCAATCCGGGGTAATCTCCCCACCCGGCCTCCCCACCAATAATACCTGTCTACTCAGCCACACACACCAGCGCGCGCCTGTGTGCCGGTGTACCTACCCTCGGCCGAAGGGCCACGCTGACACAGGCAGGGGAACGGCAGCGAGGTAGCTTGCTTGGCCCTTTAAAGAAGTAATCAACATCCAGCGCCATCTATCGGCAGAGACAGGAACTAAGTCCCGAAATGAAGTGAGAGAAGACTATAACTAATTTTAAAATAAATCCCACTAATCTATACTATTTATAAAGAGATAACTTCTATAGGCAACGACAAGGCTTATAGGTAAACCGAAAACACGAAACGCTTGCGCGATATAAATGGACACAGCGCCATCTATTGGCTCATTTATGAACTACGGCCCCGAAGCGAAGTGAGGGCGGGCCACTAGTATTATTATTATAAACGTGAAAGTTGGTAATTATGAATGGATAGATGTTTGCTCCTCTTTCACGCAAAATCTACTGAATGGATTTTAATGAAATTTTACAATAATAATAATAGCTTAAATATCAAAATAACACACAGGCTACCGTTCATAAAAAAAAATGTGTGGCTTGTCCAAAATATGCAAATAACTAACTCCACGCGGACGAAGTAAAATTAAACCCTTTAAAATACTTCTTCTCCCGCAATCCGGGGTAATCTCCCCACCCGGCCTCCCCACCAATAATACCTGTGTACTCAGCCACACACACCAGCGCGTGCCTGTGTGCGGTGTACCTACCCTCGGCCGAAGGGCCACGCTGGCACAGGTCGGGGCACGGCAGCGAGGTAGCTTTGTTTGGCCCTATCACTACCTGAAAATTGCAAACGCCCCGTGATTTGGTGACCCCTGATTTAAAGTATTGAGAGGGCCTGCAACGAAACGCAATTTACGAGTTGACCCGAAGCTTACCCCGTCCTTTTCACACTCTCTGTACGTTTCTTATATATTTAGATGCGATAGCCATAGGTGATAATAAAATAATAAATTGAGACAACATCACATACCTAATTATATTATCCTGGTCCCAAACTAAGGTTTTTCCTTGTGCTAATGGAAACCAGAAACAACGAAGGAACTACAAACACCCAGACCCAACACAAATATCTGTTTCATCAAAAAATATTTGAGTTGGTGCGGGAATCGAACCCGCGACCCAATGGGCGCTCTAACCATTGCGCTAAAGGGGTCGTCAAGGGTAATTTATCCGCGTTCGATTTTGTTGTAGGACTGAGTTTAATGTCTTAGTAGCTATGGCAACGACGTCTCACTGCATTGTATTTTACTACACCCGGGATCGTGAGTTCGATTCCCGTGCGTCAAACTTGAAACAATTTGGGAGTGGTCAAGCGTGAAACGGGTTTATGAGATTGTTGCCTAGATGTTGGGCAAGAGGTCTGTGAGCTTAATAAAATAGATTTATTAGCTACTAGCTGTGCCCCGTGGTGTTACTCGCAGTTTATTAGAAAAAAATATCAGTAGGTAAAAATAATTAATGACTAGTTACATTTTTTTATGTGATAAGTAGCAGACGAGTAGACGGATCACCTGAGGTATCACTCCGTTCGAGCCGGCCCATTCATGCCAAAGCGTGGCTCTCCCACGGTTGAAACATATACTTCCATTTTAAGAAGCATAGTAGGTTATTTTCTTTCATCGTTTTCCCCATAAGAATACTAGTGGCTCATCTGGTGTTGCGTGTCTATTGGTGGCCATTGCTTACCATCAGGTGATCCGTCTGCTCGTCTCCCACCTATATCATAAAAAAACATAAAGTCTACTTACCTACCTATCCATAATTAAGATAATGAACATTAAGGGGCTATTCGAATGAAAATAGCGCCGCCAACCTATTTACACTGATTGTGGCGAAAATATGATATTTTTTAAGAAAGCAAAACATTACAGACTTAGATAAAAGAAAATTAGATTTTTCAAGATGCAATTCAATATCTAAAACACGCGACAAGTAGGTACGTAACAATAATGTAATTAACATTATTGTTACTTGTCGCGTGTTAGAAATATTGTATTGCATCTTGAAAAATCCAATTTACTTGGATCTAAGTCTGTAATGTTTTATTTTCTTCAAAAATATATATAGCCCCTTAAGGTTAAATGACGTCTCTGAGTGCAGTATAACTCTTTAGCTATGACTATGTGACGACGTAATCTGACTATGACTTCACCAAGCGAGCAAACACACGATCCGTCATCCCCGTACACCCAGCTCCCATCGCGTCGTTTTTCAGCCATAAATTTGAATAATGCTTCGTGCATCTGACATTGACGTATAACCGCTGAAAACACCGCTGTAAGGGCTTATTCACATTTTCAGGAGCTTCAGTAGTCTATACTCCGATTCATAATCATGTAAAGTAAACTGACAGATGAAAATGACAAGTTTATGCATTTTTACATTTTGCATGTGTCAAATTGAGTGTAATGTATGGGGATGACACATTGACATCTGTCAGTTTACTTTACATCAGAGTATAGGTATAATAAAGTCTGAGATCTAACTTTAACGTCTTTTTTTATGACATAAGTAGGAAAACGAGCAAGCGGGTCACCTGATGGTACTTAAGTGAAAACCGCCGCCCATCGACATTAGCTACACCAAAAGGAGTTGCGTATGCGTTGCCAGCCTTTTAAGAAGGTAGGTAAGTAAGTAGTCTAGTACAGTCGCCTCCAAAAATATGTATACACTTTAGGACCTTGTCACAATACATATACATATGTTCTTATACATGTATAAGAAAGACTTCTACTTTCTTATACATTATGCATTGTGACAAGGTCCTGAAGTGTACCTTTACATATTTCTGGAGTTGATTGTACCTACATATATACCTATTATAATATCTGTGGTATTATAGGTAATGCTAGTTTCTTGAAGATTTGTCGGACTTTAGGTGTTTAGTGACATTTTGACATCTCACATCCACCCAAACAAATCAACCAGTGTAGATTTTTTTTTATTGCGAAAGGTCAATGACCTTTATTCCACCATTGTTGCGTAAAGCTATGAATGCGCCCTTAGCGCCATGGGAAAGCATAAATAAACTTTATTGTCCCTGATAATATGGGAAAATATTTTCAATTTGGCGCCCGCTGAAAATATGGCTTTGTTTCATGATGATTTCAGTGCTTTTAATTTCTGCTCTCCTAGTACATAATAATAATTCACACAACATCTCATACATTGACCTGACTCCGTACTAAGTAGCTTAAGCACTTGTGTTACAGATTTCAGACAACAGAGGATCACAAATATCATATTTAAATACATACAGGGTGTATCTGTGAACATTTACATCCCTTTAACCACATGTTCTACTAACCATTCTGAACAACATTAATTTGTTCTATGACTTTAAAAATTCGCATATAATTGTTTTATCTTTCCTTACAAAGTCGGTCACGTAATGGTCATTTTGTATGGGGAGCCGAAAATTTTTTCGAAGAATTTAGCAAAGTTGTTGAACAAATGTTGTTCAGAATGGTTGACAGAACACGTAATTAAAGGGATGTAAATGTTCACAGATACACCCTGTATATAACACCCAGACACTGAGCAGACACAAGTATTAATCACAGGAATGTTTGTCCAGGGTGGGGATCGAACCCACGACACAGGGTCACGGTACGAAATACGCCATCCGGTCAGTCAATATTTTGAAAAAAAAAACATTTACCCTTTTTCTTAATTGAAGATGACCCCACTCCGCCTAATGGTAAGCGGCCGTGAGATCCAAATATGAGGATAACAGGTACTAAAGACTCAATCGTCGACGAAAAAAAGATTCTAGTTATTTTACTCTCCAACAGATAGCGTCGCTACAGATATGATAGCGACATCTATGTGTCAACAATTAAACTAAGTAAAAAAGAAAAGCATACAATAGTGTATCTACTCCACACTAGATGGTGCCAACGTATAAAATGGCAGCGCCATCTAGTGTCTAGCAAATGAATTAAAATGTAAAGCTAAATAACATGAAGAAAGTATGAAGCAGCCATTATGGAAACTACTCTACAACAGATGTCACTATTGTCACACACTTTTTTGAAATATTTTTTAAGAGCGTTTATCCGTAAGAGCAACACTTAAGTCAAAATCATTGATTTCCGATGGAGAATAAAATGATAATCTATACAGTTTGTAAATAAGATATTGATGTCAAATTATTGCAGATTTCATAATCTAATGCATAATTTCAAAATATTTTCAAATGATCATTTAGTTTTCTCGTTAGAACAGTTTTAATACAATCCCTTTTTGAAACTTGTGGTCGAAGGTCTACGCAAATGCTCGATAATAGTAAAACTATAACGACAAACTTATGACATATTTCTATTAAAAGAACAATAACATATATTAGGGCATGGCTACAAAACAATAGTGATTACTGTAAGTTTTCATACAAGAAAAGTGTACTCAAAAGTATCATTGTTAGTAATTTTCGAGTTATTACACGTATTAGTTTAGGATGAAATAAAAGGTATTCTTGATTTTTTTTAAACCTAATAAATGAAAAAATTTACGCTTTAAAACGTGGTATTTTTTTGACTTTAATAACTTGTTTTTTTATTTTATTATGAATCATTTAGTACTACTATATAATCGGCGCAGAATCGCACCAGCGCTCAGTGCCGGCCGAGGCCTTTCCGAGGTAGGACCTATGTCGCTCCCGGTCACCGCGTGCTACGTAAAATTTTATTTGAAATTGGAGATTTTTTGACGCGACTGAGACGGATTGATACTTTTTGTTTTAAGAATATTAATTTGTTTTAACCAAACAAAATTTTGGTGAGTACGAAGGTAAAGAAATGCAATTCTAGTAACTTCCATAGATTTAATATATTATATCTTTACATTTACATAATAATATAAAATGTGATATAAAGGCGCTATTCGGGGAAGAAAAGGAAAAGTTATGGTACTTAATTTGGCCAAAGCTAATGAAGCTAAAACGTAAGTTACCGCGAATCCACTTTTAATGACATAGCTGGTCATAATCTATTCACATTTTTCTTTTACGATGATTTCATTACGTTTATTGCTAAAGGCAGAAAAGAGAAGGTCAAATACATGAGAATACCACCGAAGAATTGGAAATAGTTGAATCGCAAACTACAGAAACATGACTATGATTTTAAAGTAGAATTTCATCATCATCATCATCAGCAACCCACACTCGTCCACTGCTGTATTGGGTTTTGGGAGTCAATGACAAACTTATTTGTTGGTACTAAACGATATCTTTATTAAATCGTTTTATAGGAGAGTACGCATGTTTACAAATGTACAGTTAGCAGAGTAACAAGACTCACAGACAGAGCAAGACTAACTATCTGAGTCAACAGACTCCACAAGACGAACCGGCCGAGTCGACAAGACTCGCTGGCACCTCAAGACTTACTAACATCTCAAGACTTACTAACAGAGTGATCCCTCAGGATTCAAGGTCGAAATATGTATTCGTAAAATGAACCTTATTAACAAGTGCAACAAGAGGATCTCTATTACTATGCAATTAAGTGCAGATTAGCATGGGACGAGTTTGAGTTATTTTTGATGTATTCCAACATGCTGGACATAGGTCTCCTCTAATGCACGCCACTGCTCCCGATTTTCAGCCACTCTCATCCAGCCCACACCAGCCAGCCTTCGAATGTCATCATCCCATCTTGTCGCAGGGCATCCAACACTTAACCGAGTCGCGGTCTCCACTCAAGGACTTTACGGCTCCAACGGTTGTCAGTTCTGCGGCTAATGTGACCAACCCACTGCCGCTTCAGTTTGCTAATTCGGTGGGCTATGTCGGTGACTCAGGTTCTCTGTCGGATTACATCATTTCTGATGCGGTTCTTCAGAGATACTCCGAGCATAGCCCTTTCCATAGCTTTTTGAGCGACTTTGAACCGGGTGGATTAGTCCAGCCACGTCCACGTCTCGGCACCGTAAGTCATGACCGCGAGGACGCACTGGTCGAAGACTTTCGACTTAAGACTTTGAGGGATGGGTGACGAGAAGACTTGACGAAGCCTACCAAATGCTGCCCAGCCTAGCTGAATTATTCTATTGGCTTCTCTCTCGAAGTTGTTTCTGCCTAATTGGAGCGTTTATCTTAGATATACATATTCCTGGACAATTTCGAGAGGTACTCCATTAACAGCGACCGGTCCCGGATCAACGAGCTCGTTGAAAATGACCTTGGTTTTATCCAAGTTCATCCGAAGATCGAAGTGATTGGAAGATTCAGCCAGGCTGCTCGCCTGTAGGCCATGTAAGGTTTCCCTCAAGATGACGATGTCGTCTGCGAATCGTAGGTGTGACATGTACCCGCCATTAATATTGATTCCGCGCTCTTTCCAGTTTAGCGTTTTGAACAAGTCCTGCAGCGCAGCGGAGACGAGTTTCGAAGATATAACATCTCTTTGTCTCACACCACGTCGTAGCAGGACAGGCTCGGTTTGGCCATTTTGGATTACTACGGACATATTAGCGACGTTATACAGACACCTCAACACCTCGTGCCAAGTCGATATCGCCAATCGACTTGGCACCTCTGCAAGGCCTCGAGAACAGACCAGGTCTCGACGGAGTTAAAAGCTTTTTCATAGTCCACAAATGCCATGCACAGGGGCTGGTTATATTCTTTGGTCTTCTGTATAACCTGTCTCACTGTGTGAATATGGTCTATGGTGCTAAAACCGTCGGAACCCGGCTTGCTCTGCAGGTTGAGCTTCGTCAAGTCTTCGTGTAAGGCGATTCGAAATGACTCTTGAGAACAACTTATAGACGTGACTTTGGTCGATAGTTCTTCAGTAAGGTTTTGTCGCCTTTCTTGAAGAACAATACGAACAAGCTCCGCGGCCACGCCCTAGGAGTTCTCCCGAAGAAAATAACCGAGTTAAATATACGTCAAAGTTCCTTCAACACCGGCTTGCCGGCAACTTTCAGAAGCTCGGTGTGACTCCGTCTTTTCCCGGGGCTTTTCCATTTTTAAGTTGTCCAAGAGCTGCCTCGATCTCCTCCAAGCTGATGTCGGGTAGATCCTCCGTCGCATGGCGGGTTAATGTGGCTCTTGAATCCTTCTCATCCGGCGTAGGGTGGGGTGAGCGCGACGCGTATAACTGGCTATAGAAGGTGTAAACTTCTGAAAAAGTTTCTGGCTTTGATGTGACGACTCCTCGATTTGTTTTGGTTAACTTCGACAGGTGGCTCCTGTCAAGCTGTTGTACGAAGACTTTGGACCCCCCTGGTTCTACTCAAATGCTCTCTGTATTGAGAGTGAATTGGAGCTTCGGAGGTCACGTCTTAACAGCTTGGAGATGGACTTATTTAGAGCCCGTTGTTCTGCCGAAGTGACTGATGGATCATTCCGCCTCTTGTCCATTAAATCCAGAGTATAGACCGCTTGCTACTCATAGAACTTTGTGCCCTCGTCCCGAAGGATTTCCACCACTTGGTCGAATTCTTCGTCGATATATACGTCAATTGTGGTTTTCCAAGGCAGTGAATCGATTTTCCAATTTCAGTTGGAAGGCATCGGAACCAGCGAGTGATTGGAGCAGATTTGGCCGGAGCGTGGACTTCATCAACCGAGAACGTTCAAGCTTAAAATTGATATTCAAAGTGCCTCTGAGAAGTCGGTGATCACTTCCGGTTTTAAACCTATTGATCACTGAGACATCTCTGAATATTCGCTTAATGTCCGATATATATTATGAAGTCGATCTCATTTTTAGTCATAGTATCTGGGCTCTGCCACGTCCATTTCCTCTGGGGCTGTTTCTTAAAGAATTGATCCCAGAAAGGGATCAAATTGAGGGTTTGCAACTGTTTTATAATGTATAAATACAACTGTTTTATAATGTATAATGTTCTTTTTTATTAAATGATTTATTAAACAAAACATGATATCTTTAAGTATTTAATTGCTTACCTGTCCTGAGTAAAAAAGGTAGGTAGGTATCTAAATGATATACCTATTTTTTTATTTTTCTTAAATCAAAAAATCAAAAGAATAACAATAAATCAACGTTGGATTTATTTTATTTTATTTAACTTGCAATTTAATTTTACAACAATACAGTAATTTACTTTGCTATAAAGCGAAAGGATCAAAATTTGTCAGTCTAACTGAAAACGATGGAATAACGGGTCACCTACCTACGTACGTACGACGGGCGGCAGCACAGGGAAGGGAAGGGACTCACCAGGTAAACACACGGACACACTTTCAGGCACACTTTTATTGAAAGATAACTTTCTCGTAGAAACGCAAAATCAATACTAGTAAAAATATGAATGTCGAAAAGTATAAAAAAAAGAAGAAATTCCAAATATAAAATATAAAATAAAACCATAAATATAAAAAGCAGGTCTGTCGCCAACATGCCGGGCCCCGGTGCAGAGCACCAATCCAGGAGGCGACAGTAGTGCGCAGTCCTCTTGGGTGCCCTGCTCGCGTTGGTTTAGGGCACCACGTGCGCACTAGAAGTGGCCCCCTGGACGTCCACAACTTACATGGCGCAGTTCTCAATGAAAACGATGGAATAACGGGTCACCTACCTACGTACGTACGACGGGCGGCAGCACAGGGAAGGGAAGGGACTCACCAGGTAAACACACGGACACACTTTCAGGCACACTTTTATTGAAAGATAACTTTCTCGTAGAAACGCAAAATCAATACTAGTAAAAATATGAATGTCGAAAAGTATAAAAAAAAGAAGAAATTCCAAATATAAAATATAAAATAAAACCATAAATATAAAAAGCAGGTCTGTCGCCAACACTAACTATAAAGAAAACGTACGCGGCAACTCTATGCAAACAGTAACACATGCTTATGTGTGAGTGAGATTTTGCAAATCAAAACCGAAACATGACATTCCGCACTAGCCGAGAACGCTCTTAATCTTTTTGCCAAATTAACAAACAATGTATCTATCGAGTCTGTCATCCTTACCCTGAAGGCCTGCTGAGATGCCGTTGCCATATTTTATCATTGTTTGCTAAAGGGTTGCTGTAAGTAGGTACAGACGGCGCGGCGTATAATCGAGGTATATTTTCATGCCGAAGCGTGGCTCTCCCACAGACTTTTGACTGGTCGGATGGCGCATTTGGTAGTGACCCTGCCTCAAAGGTCGTGGGTTCCCACCCTGGACAAACATTTGTGTGATAAACACTTGTGTGTGTTCAGTGTCATGGGTGGTATACTATGTATTTAAGTATTATAATTGTGATCTTCTGTTGTCTGATATCTGTAACACAAGTGCTTGAGCTACTTAGTACGGAGTCAGGTCAATGTATGAGATGTTGTGTGAATTTATTTATAAGACAATCTTGCTTCTTTACGCCTAAACCTTAATTTGGAATGGGACAAATCAAATAAAGAAAGAAGTATTACTACTTAAAATATTTTATTCCATTCATGAGTACATTATGAGTTACAAAATACAATACCAGCTTATCATTGGAAACATTTGGCCAAATTTTAAATATTCTTTTTAAAACTACATCATCAGGTGATCCGTCTGCTCGTGTGCCACCTATCACATAAAAAAAACATAGCCTATGCCCAAAACTGGAATTCAAGACCAAAAAAGCTACTGCAATGTTGCTACTGCAATAAAATTATCGTACCATAATATACCCCTTTTTTCTAAAAACACTTGCTGATGTAATTTATTTATTGGTAATTTTGATTCTATAATTTTAAAAAATAATTTTATTTACTTTTTTCACATAAATACAAGACACATTAATAAAAACTTAACCGTAATTATCCGTAATTTTAGTTTTCAGAGATGTTATTGCGCTTGTAACACTTCAGGTGTTAACAACATTTGGTATCTACCCACAACATTTTAACAAGGTATGGAAACTTGACAGTTTAGTCTGCATAATAAGAAAAATAATGCCAAAAAGGTTGGCGAAACCTGAAAACGTCACTTGAAAATGACATAAGTGACTTTAACAGATTTGACAGTGACGTATCTGTCGTAGATTTTTTGGTCATGAATTCCAGTTTGGAGTATACTTAATTTGGACATAGTTATGAAAATCAGAAATCATTTTTTATCCTCATGCACACTAAAAGTCGGATTCCTCAGTCTAGAACGTGTTGGTTTAACTTCTTTAACCAACTTCCCTGGACTAGTTGCTCTTTTAAGATTTTTCTTATCCGCAACTTTCGCCCTAGTAGCTCTAGCTTTGGGCAGTTCCAATGTGTTCGTATCTACATCAGTCTTTAAAGTCGAGTTTTCTTTATCAGCCTTTGGCGTTGAGAATTCAGCTTCTAAGTTTTTGACTATATTGTTTCTCAAAGATTTTTTTGAATATGTCTTCAATGATGTCATTGGAGTGAAAAATTGTTCGGATGGAGTCGAAATTGGAGTGAAAAATTCGCTTTTCTCTACTTTCGGCGTCTCTTTCACATCTTCTATAGGTTTAGTAACTAAAATATCAGGTTTGGTTCTAGTACGTGGTGTTATATTTTCAATTACAGGTTTGTTAGTAACTGGAACAGGTATTTTGAAGACAGCTCTTCTTCTATTTGGTTTCTGTACCTCTTGCTCTTCTGGGGCGTCGTCTAAATTCAATTTTATAACCTTTCTTTTAACATTAGGTAATTCTTCACCTTTTACGATTAACTTCGTCATTTTCGGCGGGTTTTTCGGTTTTACTAGCGGCGTTTTCGGTTCATCTTCCGAATTTATTTTCAAATTCTCCATTTCGACTTCTAAAGCGACTTCCATCGGTTTCTTGACTATCTTTCTCAACTGAGCGGATGTGATCATCAAATTAACTACTTCATTTTTCAAATACGGATCGAATATCTTTAATTTCTTGCATCAAATCATGGATCCTTACAATCAAATCATCTGCTCTTTCATAAAAACCTTGTGCTAACTCAAAAAAGCCTGCTTCTATCAAAATTTCAATTTGTACACTTTTAAAATCACTCCACATGGCTTTCTCAACCATATCCACAATAAAACCTTCAAAATTTTCTCTGCAATTTTTGAAGTATGTCTTCATATTAGCTTCGGCATAGCCAAAACTTCTCAATGTACCTTCAAAATAATTTCTAGCTATATCCATCTCTTTTGCTCTGAAATACGTGGACGATTCTAATCCAGAAGTGAGACAGGACAGTATAAAAACGTTAGGGTTGTCACAAGCATAACAATCACATCTTCGTATGTCTAAAATATTCCGGCATTTTGTAAGCAAACACAGATGTACAAGGTAAAGAGGGACTTGTCTGTGTTTTCTTGAAGACTACGTTTTCTAACATTGTTTCTAACTGCTCGAGTCTGGGTGTTAGGAGATGCGGCTTTGTCTCTGGGTCTGACTTGTGTTGTTGTGTCTCGTTTGATGGTTGGAGCCCTAAAATGTGTTTTAGGCAGTTGTCGATTTTTGTCTGAAAATAAAAAATGAATAAAAATAAGATAGGTATCAGCATAAGAACCAGATTCATAATAACCAGACTGAGAAATAGACACAGAACCAGATTCAGCATCAGGCTCAAAATTAGACTCAGAATCAGACACTGATTCAAACTCAAAATCAGGCTCAAAATCAGATTGAGAATCAGACACAGAATCACACTTAGAATCACACTCAGTATTACACTCAGAATCACTCAGAATCACACTCAGACTCACACTAGAATCACACTCAGAATCATACTCAGAATCAGACACAGAATCATACTCGGATCCCACACCCAGAATCTCAAAATCAGACACACAAAGATTCACACAAAGCACTCTCAAAATCAGACACAGAATCACACTCAAGAGACAGCACCAGAATCAGATTCAGAATCAATCAGAATCACACTCAAAATCAGACTCACAATCAGATTCACAATCACACTCAGAATCACACTCTGAATCACACTCAAAATCTTAATCTAACATCTTTATTGCGAACCGTCTACGTATCAATCATCTAACCTGAGCATGCTGCATCTTGTGCGCACACGTGACCATCCCCAGCAGTCGGGACTGGGTGTACGCGTCCCCCGCCGCCAGCGCCGCGGCGCACGCGCACCGGGCGCGGCGCGCGCTGGCGAGCGAGCGACACACGCTGGTCGAGCCGCGCTGGTGGTGTTGATGCGGTGCTTTAGGTATAGGGAGGTGTGACGGCGGTTTGTCCATTTTGATGCTAGAAAAATGTAAAGTAAAAAAAAGTAGTAGTTACGCTGCCCTCACATTTGCAATCATCTAAAATATGACAAAGAAACTATGTAAATACGGAACAAAATAAACAAAATCCTACTACTATTATAAAGGCGAAAGTTTGTAAGGATGTATGGATGTATGGATGTTTGTTACTCTTTCACGTAAAAACTACTGAATGGATTTGAATGAAACTTTACCACAATATAGCTTATACATCAGAATAACACATAGGCTACAATTTATAAAAATATATTGTGTGGATTGTCCAAAATATGACGGTAAGTGTCAATAATTAACTCCACGCGTACGAAATCGCGGGCGGCCGCTAGTAAATAAATAAATTCACACAACATCTCATACATTGACCTGACTCCGTACTAAGTAGCTTAAGCACTTGTGTTACAGATATCAGACAACAGAGGATCACAATAATACTTAAATTAAATACTATTATATATTACATCCAGACACTGAACAAACACAAGTGTTCATCACACGAATGTTTGTCCAGGGTGGCGCATTTGGTAGTGACCCTGCCTCAAACGCCAAAGGTCGAGGGTTCGATCCTGCCCTCACTTCGTTTCGGGACAGTAGTTTCACTGTCTACCAATAGATGGCACTGAGCGTTGATTGTATCGCGCAAGTGTTTCGTGTTTTCGGTTAACCTCTTATAGGCTAACCCTATACAAAAAACTGGAATTCAAGACCAAAAAATCTACTACAATGTTGCTACTGCAATAAATTATCGTACCATAGTATACCCCTTTTTTCTAAAATCACTCTCTAATGTAAGTTATTTATTGGTAATTGTGATTTTATAATTAAAAAAAAAATATATTAACTTTTTTTCATTTAAATACAAGACACTTTAATAAAAACTTAACCATCCGTAATTTTAGTTTTCAAAGATGGTATTGCGTTTGTAACACTTCAGGTGTTATTAACATTTGGTATCTACCCACAACATTTTAACAATGTATGGAAACTTGACAGTTTAGTCTGCATAATAAGAAAAATAATGCCAAAAAGGTTGGCGAAACCTGAAAACGTCACTTGAAAATGACATAAGTGACTTTAACAGATTTGACAGTGACGTATCTGTCGTAGTTTTTTTGGTCTTGAATTCCAGTTTGGAGTAAAGGTAGATTTATTAAACCAACCAACCTGAGTTAGCAATAGCGAGGTAATGCCTCTGCGTATTGCTTACAGCGCTGAGGACGCCTGTGGCTGCGTCCACGCATATCTCGTTCTGCGCCTCCATGAGACGGCCCACAGCTAGATCCACTGGGGACACAAACATTAATCGTGACTTAAACAGCAGACATTTAGAAATATTTAAAATTAAAATTAAAAATTCATTTATTTCAATAGTCTGTGTTACATTGAGTGGCCGAGTCTACCCAGTAAGTTGTCATAGACACTTGTATTGGGTATGGCTCGCTTCTTCCCTTACGGTTAGCTAAGACTAATTACATAAATGGCGAATCTACGAAAATTATAGTTAACAAACCAAATAAAATATAAGAAAAAGGAAAAAAAAAAAATTGTGAAAGGATGTAAAAATAAATATTTATTATTTTGGACATATCACAATATGATACAAACATTCTATTACATGTTTCAGGTGCCCCGTATTAATGGATCAAACGTAAATGATAGAGAGCTCGCTTGATTCGTCCCTTTGTCTCAAAATTGTTCCCCTTTCTCAACGAAAGTACAGTGGCCAGCACATCAAGTTACTACAATCTGTCAAATTTCCTCAGTTGATATTGAACCAAACACGTTTGACATAAAAGTGAGGTTCGATTGAAGAAATTTGACAGATTGTAGTAACTTGATGTGCTGGCCACCGTACTTATAATTATGTTTTTAAGAGACAATAAACTTTTTTTTTTTTATTACTAACAACTAGACCAACCAACCAACTAGAACAGTTTTTTTCAATATCTCAGAGATTCCGAGAAAAAAAATTTTTTTTGAAATTTTTGCCTTAACATCGTAAGGCCCATAAGCCTTTTAAAAGGCATAAAACAATTGATTTTCCATTGTGTCTGCTGTCTGGGCGTTACGACGTTATGTAAATTATTTTGACGTCGTGGTCGCAAATGACAACAATTTTCAGATCTTTTTTTTAGAATAATGTTTTTTTCTCGAAAACCCTGAGGTTTTGAAAAAAACTGTTCAAATTAGTTGTTGGTAATCAAGCGAGTTTTCTATTATCGTTATCAATACCATTATTGTTATCATTTACGTTTGATCCATTAATTAGGGGATTGTTACATTATGCACTATAAATACAGGGTGTGGCAACCTGATGTGTGGTTATACGTAAATTGTTAAACTAAAAAATAATAATATAATATTGTTAGTTAAATTAAAAATAATCATACCTACTATATAAGTGCTAATAATAATTATAATTATTGTTAAATTACGTATTATAAAATTATGTAATAGGGTTTGTCCCTTATAATTATATTAAATAAATTGTATTGTACAGACAGCCGACATCAGGTTACTACAATCTGTCAAATTTCTTCAATCGAACCTCACTTTTATGTCAAACGTGTTTGGTTCAATATCAACTGAGGAAATTTGACAGATTGTAGTAACCTGATTGTCCGCGAATACGTAACTAAGTTTATAGAAATCAGTCAATAAGTCTACTCACAATTGACATCTGGATTCTTCTCGTATGCGCTCAATACTTTAATTTGGACCAACTGGAGCAAGCGGGCGGCCACGCCACGAGACCCACACTTGTTGTAATATATCTGTAAGCGACGTAAAGTATCAGCCTATATACTGTCCCACTGCAGGGCAAAGGCCTCCATCATAGAAATCAAGTCATCGCTACTATGATGGGATTAGGCTTAATCACCACGCTTGCCTAATGCGGGGCGGTGATCACAAACCCTAGCTTTGTTCGAAAAATTCGAAACATATTTTTGCTTGACCCAGGAATCGAACCCGAAACCCCAAAACCCCGACCCAGAATTTTTTTTATTAGTCTATAGGCTAATGCTTGATTCCAATCGCACCTGATGGAAAGTGACGATGAGGTCAAGGAATGAGTGTTTTTGTAAATGCAAAATCCGATAGATGGCGTTACGTTGACGTCAGGTCCAACTTTGACAACATTGGTCGTTTAGTACGCAACTTCATAATTTTGACATATTTTTTTTTATTAGTATAAGAAGGCAAACGAGCAAGCGGGCACCTGATGGTAAGTGAACACCGCCGCCCATGGACATCAGCTACACCAGAAGGAGTGCGGATGCGTTGCCGGCCCTTTAGGAAGGTATATGATACGTCAAAATGTAACCAATCCACTCGTTGTTGGACCTGACGTCAACGTAACGCCATCTATCGAATTTTGCATTTGGATAAACCCTCATCATCATCAACAACCCACACTCGTCCACTGCTGGACATAGATCTCCCCTAATGCACGCCACCGCTCCCGATGTTCGGCCACTCTCATCCAGCTCACACCAGCCAGCCTTCGAATGTCGTCATCCCATCTTGTCGCAGGGCGTCCAACACTACGTTTGCCGAGTCGCGGTCTCCACTCAAGGACTTTACGGCTCCAACGGTTGTCAGTTCTGCGGCTAATGTGACCAGCCCACTGCCACTTTAGTTTGCTAATTCGGTGATTCGGTAAACCATGAGATTTTACTTACAGCAGCAGTACACAGGAACACTAGGGCGTCACTCCCACAGTCCCCCCCTAGGCCCCCCCACATGTCAAATGCTGTTGTTAGGATGGCCATCATCTGAGGGGAGGGGGAGGAAGCGTGTGATAGGAGGGCACTAGCACAGCGGATGTAGGTTTCACTGTAATAAAATAAAAATAATTATAATTGATTACCATAGTAATCGCTTATAAAAAATAAATAAATAAAAATAAAAATAAAATAAAAAGATTTTATTTCAGATGTCTCGATCCATATTTCTAGTGTTAGTCAACTTAAAACTAGGGTTGTTAGTACTATGTTGATACATAACATTGGAAAAAAGAAAACAGAATTAATTTAGATTTAAAATAGATATTAAATTGAATCAAATTAAAATAACGTAAAATAAATTAAATTTTAAATCAGCACATTAACTGGAGAGCACATTAACCGGAGAGGATTAATTATAGCTGGAGGCACGAAAGTATAGCGATGACAGTTATTTTGCGCACTTGTAAAAAAGAAGACTTTCTATTAAAATTGGTTTCTGCGCACTCAAGGTCATAACTACACTTTCTTGCCTCGGACTATACCATCAGGTGATTCGCCTGTTCGTCTGCCACCTATCACAAAAAAAGGCTTAGGTCTACCCAGGAAGTGCGAAAGGTCCCGGTGCGATGCCCGGTCAAGTCAATTTAGAAAATTACAATTTTCAAGTTTTCTTGGGTCTGGGTGTTCTGGGTTGACGCCCCCAGTTAATTATCGTCATCTGGTACTCATAGTACCCTAGTTTAAGACCTGGTTGATTCGTGTGATTGTCTGACGCATTTATTTATTACTAGCGGCCGCGCGCGACTTCGTACGCGTGGAGTTAATTATTGACACTTACCGTCATATTTTGGACAATCCACTCAATATATTTTTATAAATTGTAGCCTATGTGTTATTCTGATGTATAAGCTATATTGTGGTAAAGTTTCATTCAAATCCATTCAGTAGTTTTTACGTGAAAGAGTAACAAACATCCATACAAACTTTCGCCTTTATAATAAATAGTAGTAGGATAGTGGCCCGCCCTCACTTCTATCGGGACCGTATTTTTTTTTTTTATATAAGATGGGTTTGCACTTGACCTCATCTCACCTGATGGAGAGTGACAATGAGGTCTAAGATGTAGCGTGCTTTCCCAGAAGAAGCCTATTCACTCTCGACTTAAAGACACCCAAATTGTAGCTCTCTGGAAACACAGAAGCCGGCAAGTTGTTCCATTCCTTAGCAGTTCGTACCAAAAAAAACCAATAGACATCCGCAAAAATAAACCAATAGATGGCGCTGGACGTCGATTACATTGCGCTAGCGTTTCGTATTTTCGGTCTACCTTAGCCATAAGCCTTGTCGTTTTCTATAGAAGTTATCTCTTTATAAATAGTATAGATATAGATAGAAGATATAGAAGAAGATGTGTTGTTTAGGTATAAGAAAGAAAGAAGAAATATATATTTGGAACTAATATTATAAGAAATATTAGTATAGAAAGAAAGTCATTCGTTTAAGGTTGGTAAATTTAAATTATTTAGTCTACTTGCCTACCTACTTTTTGATGAAATCTGTATCTTCTATCTTCTTCTATACTATTTATAGAGAGATAACTTCTATAGACAACGACAAGGCTTATTAAATAGTATAGATTTAATTTATTTCACTACTCACGTGTCACAGACATGTGTCGCCACCTGCAGGCAGATGTGTGCGAGCTGCAGCGCGGGCGCCGTGCGAGAGAGATGCAAGAGCTCCTGCACCCACACGCTGTAGATCTGGAGGGAGTTTTTAAGATGCTTCGATACGGGTACTGTGGAAGGAAGATTTTATTTATTTACTAGCGACCGCCCGCGACTTCGTACGCGTGGAGTTAATTATTGACACTTACCGTCATATTTCGGACAATCCACACAATATATTTTAATAAATTGTAGCCTATGTGTCATTCTGATGTATAAGCTATATTGTGGTAAAGTTTCATTCAAATCCATTCAGTAGTTTTTATGTGAAAGAGTAACAAACATCCATACATCCATACATCCATACTTACAAACTTTCGCCTTTATAATAGTAGTAGGATTTCTTCCTTACTACTGATTCATTGTGGATGACGCCTTAAGGCGTCATTTAAATCTTATACATAACTAGCGGCCGCCCGCGACTTCGTCCGCGTGGAAAAGTAACTTTTTACCCCCCTTTTAACCCCGTACAACCCCCTTTTCGCAATAAAAAGTAGCCTATGTCCTTTCTCAGGGTCTCGACCATCTGTATACCAAATTTCATTTAAATCCGTTCAGTAGTTTTGGCGTGAAAGAGTAACAGACAGACAGACAGACAGACAGACAGAGTTACTTTCGCATTTATAATATTAGTATGGATATGGCGTATGATGCCGAATGGCGTCTTAAAGAATCTGATGCTGACTGAATGAAAACATAAGTATTTGTTACCCGCGACTTTGTCCGCGTGGAATAGTATCTTTGGGTAGCATTTTTAATATTTAATCATTTTCACCCCCCCCCCCCCTTTTTTTTTCAACTCCCTTTTCGCAATAAAAAGTAGCCTAAGTTCTTTCTCAGAGTCTAGACTATCTGTACCAAATTTTAGTCAAATCCGTGCAGTAGTTTTGGCGTGAAAGTGTAACAGACAGACAGAGTTACTTTCGCATTTATAATATTAGTTAGGATACATACATACAGGGTGTATCTGTGAACATTTACATCCCTTTAACCACGTGTTCTATCAACCATTCTGAACAACATTTGTTCAACAACTTTTCTAAATTCTTCGAAAAAATTTTCGACTCCCCATACAAAATGACCAAGTCACGTGACCAACTTTGTATAGAGAGATGATTTTGTTTTATGCGAATTTTCAAAAGTCGTAGAACATGTTGTTCAGAATGGTTGGTAGAACACATGGTTAAAGGGATGAAAATGTTCACAGATACACCCTGTATACTGTCGTCCTGTAATTCATCTTGTAGATTTAAAAAAAAACGAAATTTTAAAATAACTCACTGATAAAACTTACCTGTTTTAACATTTTTTACAGCTTTAGTAAGCAAATGGACAGCTTCCAAAGCTTTCTTGGTAGCCTGATGCTCTTGCGGTAAAGTTCTCGAAGCTTCGAACTGGTCTGGATCCATAGTCTGTAAGAATAAATAATAATAATCCATACTAATATTATAAAATAATGCGAAAGTAACTCTGTCTGTCTGTCTGTCTGTCTGTTACTCTTTCACGCCAAAACTACTCAACGGATTTAAAATAAAATTTGGTATACAGATATCTAGACCCTGAGAAAGAACATAGGCTACTTTTTATAGCGAAAAAGGGGGTTGTAAGGGGTTGAAAGGGGGGTAAAAAAGTTACTTTTCCACGCGAACGGAGTCGCGGGCGGCCGCTAGTAAATAATAAATTGAGACAACATCACATACATGGTCCTGTAGGCCTAACATGCGTACTGTGACAAAATTTTGTCGACTCTCGTTCGCGAGAGCGCATCCTTCTATCCCGCTCATCGCTCAGTCAGGTGAGCGAGAAGCAACTTGCGCCGACACAATACGAGTGTCGACGAATTATCTCGCGGCGCGCATGTTAGCCCGGCTGGTCCCAAACTAAGGTTTTCCCTTGTACTATGGAAACCAGAAACAACGAAGGTATCACAAACACCCAGACCCAACACAAAACAAATATCTGTTTCATCAACAAACATTTGTGTCGGTGCAGGAATCGAACCCGCGACCCTTACGTCTCAACCAACGTAAAGAATGTGTAAGGATGAGCTGAAAGTCTACCAGTAGATGCCCTACACGTAGGGTAGGATGAAAAAAATTATGAATTTCAGTTCTACGTAAGGGGAACCCCTAAATTATAAAGTATCAGCCTATATACTGTCCCACTGCAGGGCAAAGGCCTCCATCATAGAAATCAAGTCATCGCTACTATGATGGGATTAGGCTTAATCACCACGCTTGCCTAATGCGGTGCGGTGATCACAAACCCGAGCTAATGTTGAAAAATGCGAAACTAATATTATAAATGGGAAAGTGTGTCTGTCCTGTCTGTATGTTTGTCTTTCTTTCACGGCAAAACGGATCGACGAATTGACGTGATTTTTAAGTGGAGATAATTGAAGGGATGGAGAGTAAGCATACGTTCTAACCCCCCATTTTAGGCAAGTGGGGGTGAGCGAACTCACGGGGAAAAGCTAGTTAAAATATAGTTCTATTTTTTATGAGATAGGTGGCAGACGAGCAGGCGGATCACCTGATGGTAAGCAATTGCCGCCGCCCATGGACACCTGTAACACCAGTGGCGTCACAAGCGCGCTACCAACCTTTTATCCCCTTCCCCAAGGTTGGGCCTCCGGTACCCTCACTCACTCGGCGAAACACAGCACAGGGGCTGCTTCACGCCGGTTTTCTGTGAGGCAGTGGTATCACTCCGGTCGAGCCGGCCCATTCATGCCGAAGCGTGGCTCTCCCACAATTAAAACTTCCCAAAAATGGGGGGTTAAAAAGGGGGAAAAGCTGCCTATGTTACTCAGCCCTTCAACTATCTCCATTTAAAAAATCACGCCAATCCGTCGCTCCGTTTTGCCGTGAAAGAAAGACAAACATACAGACAGACAGACATACTTTCCCATTTATTATATTAGTATGGATTATTTGATTTATAATTTTACTTACCGGCTCTGCAATCTTCCATCCATACTTCTGACTGGCCTCCGTCAGGTCATACTCTGCTTTCAACAACAGAAGAGATGCTTGTACAAATTGCACTTCAATGTTTACATCACCAATCCTTTCCAATAGTTCTGTGACAATTTCTACGTAGTACTCGCTGTGTATGGTTCTTACTACGGTTGGCGTTTCGAGAATTACTTCGTATAATGTCCAGAGAAGGTTTTCTTCATTCTCCACTGTAACATAAATTAACATTAACTGTGGGAGAGCCATGCTTCGTCATGAATGGGACGACTCGACCTGAGCGGACTACCACGGACTCACTGAAGACCGTAGAGAGCTGTGTTTCGTCGAGTGAGTTAGGGTATCGGAGCCCAAAAAGGTTGGCAGCGCATTTGTGACTCTACTGTGTTGAAGGTGTCTATGGGCGGCGGCAATCGCTTACAGCTGGCGGCACGAAAGAATAGCGATGACCGTTATTTTGCGCACTTGTATAAAGAACACATTCTACTAAAATTGGTTTCTGGGCACTCAAGGTAACTACTGTTTCATGCCGCAGACTATACCATCAGGTGAGCGTCATCTATTGGTTCATTTCTAATTACGGTCCCGAAGCGAAGTGAGGGCGGACCACTAGTCTATCTATAAAGGAATGCGTTTGAGGTAGGATCACTACCAAATGCGCCATGTATCCAGTCTCAATCGATGTGATAAATCCGCTAATGGCGTATTGTATAACTGAGGTCCATCTACACCAGTGGTTCTTAACCTTTAAGGGACCAATTTTCCAAATTTCTGTTGTGTCAGGGACCACACACTTCGGACATGCGTCGCGGCGCCGTGTGCGTTGTGTTGACTCGACTCATCACGTCACGTCACTTGTTTATTACGATTTCTTCGCGGACCACTTGGAATGCCTCCAAGGACCACCAGTGGTCCGCGGACCACCGGTTGAGAACCACTGATCTACACGGTGATTAATTATTTTTGATGTGAGAAGTCAAAATGAAAAATGCTTTATTGCTTTCCGAGTTACTTAGACTAGCAAAGAATGAAAAATGTCACTGAACAACAAATGACGTTGAAGTTGGATCTCACTCTAACAGTACGCCATCTAGCGGATTATTTAAACGTGATAACCCCCATTGATTTACCTGCAGTAATCCAACTATGTGTATTCTTCAACAAATCATTGAGGGATCTCCACACGCCAGCTATCGGCACGATGGAAGGCCAGAGCTTCGCGTACATCGAGAACTCATGCTTTAGAAGTTCACTGGAAAAGAGAACATGTATTAGTTTGTAAGAAAATTGTACTAAATAAATCTATACTACACTCGGGGCACATCTAACCGCCCATAGCGTATTTTTCATACAAACGCCGGTGTTGCAAGTGTCCATGGGCGGCGGCAATTGCTTACCATCAGGTGATCTGCCTGCTCGCCTTCTACCTATCACATAAAGAAAAGTGCCTCAATTACGATTTTATAAAATACTAGTGGCCCGCCCTCACTTCGCTTCGGGACCGTAATTCAGAAATGAACCAATAGATGGCGCTGTGTCCAATTCGGTATTTGACATGGTTAACAATTAAATAAGAAAATAATTGAATTATGTAGATTTTAAGACGCTGATTCAGAATATCTATGTTAATTTACAAATTAAACATTAGAAATATTTTTATTTCTTAAAAATAAATAAGAAATTTTGCATCTGTGGATTATCAAAACTAAAACGGCTTGTAGCCAATCAGAACGCGTGACGTCACGATTCAAGAAACAACAAAATTCCCCTTGTGAACGGTGCTGTTACTGTTAGTTTGGGGTTAAACATTTGGACAAACAAAGGGAGAGTAAATGAAACAATATATTTTTAATTAGAATGATTTATTGAAATATTACAAAAAATCCTTATTACGCATTTATATTGATTTTCAAAATGAATAAGTTTATTGTACACGTGTCGAATATATTTCTGGGGGTCTAATTTTTTTGAAATATTGGATAAACGAACATTCGTATACTTTTCTATATTAAAATTAGCGAGCTCCAATTATGGTTTACTATCTACTCCGTTATCATGCATGATACTCCCGGACCACATATTTTATTCCTTTTACCTCGAAATATTTTATAGCCACCTTTTTATTTTTAGAATAAATTCCAACATCGTATGACCAGAAGAAAGGACAGTAATTTCTCTAATTCACTTTACAATGTTTTAATATTATAATATACGTCTATACTATTTTATTCAAACTATAATGAAAAGAACGGATTTTGAAACTAACTGCAGTGAGTGAATGATTCATTCAAAAGTCGAGTTGATTTTAATTGGTCCCATCACTAGGACCGATACCACGATATCATTATTAAATTTTTCTGTCGTTTACGTATCGTAACGATTTTTTATTAAAATAGATTTTCTAGTTTAATACACATTTGATAATTAATAAAAGTCATTACTTATGATAGGAAACGCGATCTTGTTGCGAATTTTAGCTGTCAGATCGCCTTTTACATGAAAATACTGCACAATTCACCATTTTTAAGAGAAACGTCACGCGACACGGAGCGATGCAAAATGGCGATGTAGCGACATCCAAGTAGTTTTGTATAACTTAGTTGACCAGTTCCGAATAGTTGACCAATGTACTTTGCCGGAGGGGAAACGCCCGGTATGGCATCTCCAGTGGCTATATACTCAAAGATTGAATCATGACGTCGAGGGCTAATTTGTCACGTGACTTGCTGTTTTGGCGGGAAATTTGAATCGTATTATTTAAAATGGCTGTTTTTGTTATAAATTAACTTTAAAAATGAAATAGACAATTATCAAACGTATCATTAGTGTCCTAAGAATACAATAAAATACTTTTTTAAAAATTGTCAAATACCCAATTACATCGCGCAAGCGTTTCGTGTTTTCGGTTTACCTATAAGCCTTGTCGTTGTCTATTAGAAGTTATCTCTTTATAAATAGTATAGAAGATAGATTATTGCTGACAAGGGGGGAGGGGGTGGGGGGTACTTGAATGGTCCCTCTCTTGTCACACAATGTCACACTTCGTGTCGTTATTTATGGATTGCCCCTAAGCTAATCATAGAAATATCTACTTTTTGATTCAAAAAGTATTTACCTGAACTTCAGATGACACAAGAACGGTTTCATACTCCCATACTTCTGTTCCTCCAACTCTACTCTACAAGCTTCTAGCACTGAGAACAGTTGAAAATCGTCTTCATCGTCTTCACTTTTAGCTTTCAATGCCTTCGCTTTGATATCCATAACCAGGCTCATATATTTCTCAGTCTTTAAGCCTTCGGGTAACGAGAATATTAAGCTCAAAAAAGCATCCTTAATTGCTTCATCGTAGAGCTTAAAATCCAACTCACAAATACTCTTATTATACAACGCTCGACAAATATTTTTACAATCATTTTCGTCTTTAAAGTATGTGATTTCATATTCAACGTACATGTTAAATAATTTGATTGAATATTCAAAGTAATTCGCTTTGTTCAATATTATTGCTGTATTGTGTATATCCGTTTGCAGTTTTCTGAAGCATTTTTCATGGTTCGGACAACCCATCTTTCTTAGTTCGTGCAAAATTCTATGTTGAATTGTTACCAATTTGTAATAAATAGGCAATATTGGGGTTACGTCTATACCTTGGTTTATAGATAGAGACGGGAAGTGTTTTATTAGAAAGAGAAGTCTTAGCGAATCGTGTAAGAGAAGTTTTAACTTTACAATTGTCACATTTTAAAAGCTGCTCCCCCTTTTTTGAGCTTAAAAAGAGCATCATATTTAAGCAGACGTACTGTGTTTTTATATTGAAATTGTCTTTCCAATTTTTTTCATTAGTAACACAGTAGTCTACGTACAACCTTAATAATTGATTTAAGAATGGATATGTCATTTTCATAATTCGTTCGTTACTTTTGTCCAAACTTATGCAAGATTGTAACATTCCATTTAACAGATCAATATTACTCATATTCGTTATGTTTTCGAAAATCTTGCAAAATCCTTTTAAATAAAAGGTGTGGAGACATTTTGATATTTCTTCGTTATGTCCCAACATTGTCACAGGTACAGACATAACGATTTGTAACATGCAGTCTTTAAAACCATTTTTCATTGCATTCTCTGCTATAACATAAACACAATCATTAAATTTCACATACAAATCTAAAGCTTCTTTCTCTTTTAACTTATCAAAAGTTTCTCCTTCAGCTTTCGTTAAAATCGCTTTAAAAATTTCCCCAAAGGACTTATGTAAATCTTTGGCATTTCCATCGTTATATAGAAAATGTAGTTTTCTTCACCAAAAACGTCAATATGTTTCCACAAAACTGGACCATATCATACATTTTTATAACTTTAACAACATCTTCAGTCAAACGTGGTAATAGTTTGATTATACTATTTTTCCTTTTAATCTTTCGATGTAGGACATCCTATCGGCTAGGATGTTCCAGTATGTTTTGCAGTATTCGTCTAATAAAGCTACAGAGTCATATTCAAACGGCATGAAGGATAATTTCAGGATCAATTCCGGTGGGAGAGCTGCCTTCTGAAAGAGAGTTTACGTTATCTTTTTTAGTTAAGACAAAAATGACAGACAAATCGAAGAAGAAAATATACTAAGCCATAGGTGTACCTAGGGGGAGGGCAGGGAAGAGCAGCTGTAACATTATATTTTTAAAATCATCATATTAATGTTACATCCCAGTTTTGTCTCAAGATGATATTTCGTAGCCCAGGATCTGAAAGTCTTCTAAATTAGATCGCGAATTGTCCAAATTCACCTTTATTATTCACACTGGATCAATTACACTGCATGATTTACACTGGGTCAATCACACTGCATGATTCACACTATGTGATTCACAATGGATCATTTAGACTGAGTCAATCGCCCTGGATCAATCACACTGGGTCTATCCCACAGAGTAAGTTACAGTAGGTCATTCATCATCATCATATCAGCCCATATCCCCCCACTGCTGAGTATAGGCCTCTTCTCTATCCCGCCACTGTCTACGGTCCCCACCTGCACGTTGATCTGACAATATTAGGTAGTGGGGAAACCAAAGAAGAGGCTGGCTGGGGATGGATCAATCACAAGGAAGGAAGGAACATTTCACACTACTTCAACTCGATAAGATTCACGGTGACCAATATGAAACAAATATATTTACCAATTTCAGCACATGCTTGTGAATATGGTATATGCAGGCCAGTGTCTTCACTTGGTCCGGCTTGGGCGACGTCCTCGTCTCTCGCACACAGTCGATGCTCCACGTTAGTAACACTTTGGGATCAACTTTATCCCTCCATGATGGCACTTTGTCTAGATTCCTGGAAGGATCAAAGGTTTATTATTATTATTATTTGTTGATACACTAGCAGCAAAAATGCTGATGCGTGTATATCACAGCACTTGTGTAGTCTGTTTGTAATTTAAACTGTCCAGTCTATTTTTAAAAGAGTTCACTCTAGGAGCACTTATCACAGTTTCAGGAAGATTGTTCCATGCATTTATGACACGGTTTGGCAAAAAGTGATATCTGGGATTGCTCGCACTTCGAGTGCGTATTATCCTTAGTGAGTGCCCTCTCAAATTTTTGTTCTCATTCATAGTAAAAATCCCATTCATCCGTTTATTTTTGAAGCATCCAATTTATTTATACACTATATTGAACAGAAAATTGGTAATGTTTATCTCAATTAGCAAAAGAAATTTTACTGATACTTATAGGATTGATAATTTTGGTGATCGTAAACCTTAATGAAGGAATCTCAAAAGATTTGATTTAAAAAATGCTGGAAACTCTATAACTTTACTTTGTCAAATTTAATCAGTTCCCCCGTTCACCCCTATAGGGGGGACTTTTATAAAATTTCTATGCAAAGCCTAAATACCAATTCTCAAGATTCTAGCTTCAAAAAATGACAATACTTCGTTTCAACCCCCTTTTCCCCCCTTTTTAGGTTGAAGAAAAAAATAACGAACTCACTTTCATTATATTTGTATGCAAAGCCCAAATACCAAGTTTCAAGAATCTAGCCTTTAAAATTGACAATACGGCGTTTTATCCCCCTTCCTCCCCTTTTTAGGTTGAAGAAAAAAATGCCGAATTCAATTTCTTTACATTTGCATGCAAAGCCCAAATACCAATTTTCAAAGCTCTAGCTTTAAAATGACGAATTTTCCTATACGACGCTTTTAACCCCCTTTCACCCCTTTGTAAGCTGAAGAAAAAAAAATGCTGAAATTACTTTCATTTAATTTGTATGGAAAACCCAAATACCAATTTTCAAGACTCTAGCTTTAAAAATAATAAATCTCCCATACATTGTTTTAACCCCCATTTCACCCCTTTATGGCTTGAATTAAAAAAAAACTAAAACAGGTCAATTTTTATTTTTGATAAACAACCATAATCCAAATTTTCAAATCTCTAACATCAAAATTGAAAGACTTTCATACTAACGTAAACCCCCCCTTTCACCCCTTTAGGGGGTGAATTTCGCAAAACCCCTTCTTAGTGCGCGCCTACATAGTAAGAACTACCTATGTTTCAAATTTCATGATTTTAGGTCCAGTAGTTTTGGCTGTGCGTTGATAGATCAGTCAGTCAGTCAGTCACAGGCCGAGGCGTTACCTCTTTATTAATAGTATAGATAGAAGACTATATTGAACAAAAAAATTGATAATGTTATCTCAAATTGACCTGATTCTGTACTAAGCAGAAAATAATAAATTGAGACAACATCACATACATTGTCCTGGTCCCAAACTTAGGTTTTCCCTTGTGCTATGGACACCAGAAAAAACGAAGGAACCACAAACACCCAGACCCAACATGAATATCTGTTTCATCAACAAACATTTGTGTTAGTGTGGGAATCGAACTCGCCACACTTGCGTCTCAACCGGCGCCCAAACCATTGCGCTAACACATGACAACAGAGGAATTACAAATAAAAAGTTAAACACCCAGACACTGAACATACACGTTCATCACGCGAATGTTGTTATTTGTCCAGGTGAGGATCAAACCCACCACCTCTAACGTATGAGACAGGATCATTCCCCAATGCGCCAAAGGACCAGTCCATTTGTTACAATAAAAACAGTGTTATCGAATGAGAAAAAAGGACCCTTAAAAACACAGAAACTAAGTCAAAATAAGTATTATTTTACCTGCAGATTATACAGAGCGCGTTCAGGGAGAACGGACCACGGTCCTTTAGTTCTAAATTACTTAAAATCGTTTTATATTCGTCGTAAACTTTCGTCAAATCACACTCATCTGAATCCGTCCCATTTGCCTTTATCTTGGCAATGAATTTGTTCGCTTCCATCTTAAAACCTTTCACATATCACTTATTAGTCACTAATATCGTATTTCGGCATTTTCATCACAATAAAACTAATAAAATTAAAATTAACTTTGAAATACACAAAAACCGTTAACAGAAGCTGTCAAAATATGATTTTAAGCACAACACGGTTCTCAATGTCAAGTGATAAGTACCTGATAAGGAGATTGACCAATCATAGAACGTTATTTTAAACAACATGTAACTTTTGTGTTTGTAGAGAACTAGCTGATGGAATACGTTCCGTTTCATTATTTTATAATTTTGAAAATAAATATTTCTACGAAACATTAAATCTTAAAATTTGAATAACATTGTTTTCAATACTATGTTTTTATGCGTGAATAGTTTTAATAAGTTTTGCTAATAAAATATTAAGTTTATTTAAAACATAGAACTTTAGTAGGGGAACCGAGACAGTGATTGCCCAGGGTACAGTGATTGCCAGGTTTAAGGTTAACGTAGATTTTAACTTATTTTCAAAGGAGTAGTTTTGAATTAAATCCATTAAATAACACTAGAGTACTCTTTAGCAGAATTCTAAATAAGAAATTTGTCAACATTTAAAAAAATATATATTATAATGGCTGTTTTTGCACAGCAGGTGTTCGTCTCTTCAAAAAACTCGAATTCCTTAGGAGAATCGGATACACTTAGTAGTTTTAATGATTGTGTCACTTTTATTTTATTTTTTGAATGTGAAAGCTAAACAACAAGCTAGTTAAAGCTTTGATGTATCATTTGAAGCAGTTATCATGGTATAAAAACATTCCATTTAGTATTTTAGAGGGGGTGGGCAATCACTGAATTTTTAGAACAAATTTTAAGATTTTTTTTGCAAAACGTTATATTTACAAATATTCTTTAGATATTTGAATTGTTGCTAACTTATCTCAAAGCTAAACTACCAATGGTATATAAAAGTCGCACACTGCTACCCAATTGTTAAAATAAAGGATTTAATTGAAATAAAACTTTGCATCATTTTCTTAAGTGGGCAATCACTGTCTCGGTTACCCTACTATCTGCGTATAATGAAACACGTTATGTGCGTTTTGTTTTCACTAAATAATAAAAAAAAGTGAAGTTGTATTTTTATTTTGAATATTATTAATAATGTGTTAAATGGCGATTTATTATTGGATTTTATATTTATGTGGAAGAATAGGCTTAATCAAGAGAATTCTAATGTATAAACAAAAACTAAAATCATAAAATCAATAATAGCGTATTGTTTCACGTGTCCACACGGTTGTCATGTCAAACTTGCCGCCATTTTTTATCAACATTTTTGGGCCGGCGAATCCGGTGATGAATTAATTAGTTTTAACGAATAAGTGAAAATGCGTGTTATTATTAGAAACTATTCTTAATTTAATGCAATTGGAATGATAACTACGCACATTCCATTGTAACAATCTCGTAGAAGTGTGTATTTGAAGGATAACGAAGGTAAAGCGGATTACGTGTGTTTTTATCATATTTTAAGCATTATTTCGTCGTAAAAACTATGATTCTATTAATAATTATTACATTTATTGTATTCCTCGTCTATTATTCATAGATTTTTAAACATTATGATACATTTACAGTTGCAAATTAAGTTTTTAAAAGTGTTTAATTTGTTACAGAAAATCACGATGAATATTCACCTAAAATTTTATGTGGTATTGACGGCTGCTCTGCTCGTCTACTTCGTCGCATCCAAAGGCCTATTCGACAAAGTCAACAATACTGTGCACATAGTCATCGATGAACTCTTCCATATACCTCAAGGTTTAGCATATTGTCAAAGTAACTTTACGTATTGGGATCCGAAGATCACCACATTACCAGGACTTTATCTAGTCACCGCAGCTTTCCTAGGAATATACCTTCCATGTACGGTTTACAATCTACGATTCATAAACTTAGCAGCATCATGCGTTAATCTTGTTCTATTCGCATTGATATTGAAATTTGTCTACGGTCCCAATAATTGTTTTAAGGCAGTAATACAAGCTTTGAATTTGGCATTTCTTCCACCACTGTACTTCTTTTC
Source organism: Cnaphalocrocis medinalis (assembly GCA_014851415.1). NCBI lineage: Eukaryota > Metazoa > Arthropoda > Insecta > Lepidoptera > Crambidae > Cnaphalocrocis > Cnaphalocrocis medinalis. The sequence continues at coordinate 12,745,883 of CM026296.1, forward strand.
GCATGTGTATTATACTGATACATTGTCATTAACATTTTTGTTGGTATTTTCAAGATTATGCTTTACGAATAATTATAAGCCACTGATTTTATTGTTCGGAATATGTAGTGTTTTGATGAGGCAGACAAATATCGTATGGGTTGCAATGGTATTTGGGCACAAACTTCTCGATATTTTCATTAAAAGCTCCCGAGTGTTCGGTAACCAAAGTCTGACTAAGGCCAAATTGAGCAAAAATTCAATGATAGCTAGAGACGTTGACGCATCAAAGTTAAAACGTTATTACGGTCTACCAGATTTCTTCTCGGCCCTCAAATATCATCTTAGCACGGGTTTCGTTACATTTTTCAAGTTCATTACAATACAAGACTTTCTAACTTTGTTTGTCCATGCAATTATACTATCGTTATTCGTAGCATTTGTCATTATAAATGGTTCTATCGTTGTTGGTGACAAGAGCGCTCATGAAGCAACTCTTCACATTCCACAAGTGTTTTATTTTCTAATTTTCTACGGTGTATTCGGACTACCTTTTGTTGTACCGAAGATCCCATCAACGTTAAGACTCATTTATGCCAACAAGCTTGCAACATTCTTCTTAATAATATTCATGGCATTGGCCGTTCATTATAATACAATAGTCCACCCGTACTTGTTAGCCGACAACCGTCACTACACATTTTACATTTGGAACCGCTGGTACGGTAAATATGACTTTGCTATCTATGCAATGATACCAATATACATATTCTTACTATTCAGCTTATACGATAACCTACGTAACCAGAACTGTATTTCATTCTTACTTCCTTATTCAATTTGCATGTTTGTCGTGTTAGCGTTGCAAAAGATGATAGAAGTTAGGTATTTCATCGTTCCGTATATAATTTTAAGGCTTCGTTTTGTGAAAGCCACCGAATGGATGGTGTTCTTTGAGTTCTTGTGGTACGTATGTTTGAATGTGGCAACATTTTACATGTTTTTCAATAAGGAGATAATGTGGAAGGATTTTGATTATGTGCAAAGAATAATCTGGTGATTCTAAGCTTGTGAGAGAACCATTAAATTCTATTTTTATTTGTACATTTTGTGGGTCGGCCAACAATATATAGCTGGAGGCACGAAAGTATAGCAATGACCGTTATTTTGCGCCCTTGTAAAAAAGAAGACTTTCTATCAAAGTTGGTTTCTGCGCACTCAAGGTCATAACTACACTTTCTTGCCTCGGACTATACCCAAGTTGTAATGGGGGCTTTTGCGTGTGAAATATCCATTAGATAGAGTACTTATAGACTGAGGTCCAACTTCAATGTTATTGGTTCTTTAGAGACATTTTGATGTCTCACATAAAAATAACCAATCACCGAGTAGATAGGCCTCAGTCTACGGCATCTGCATAGTCTGCGGCATCTAACTATAGTGGTGACCGTTAGTTTGCGCAATTGTAAAATAGAAGACTCAACTAAAATTCGTTTCTGCGCACTCAAGGTCATCGTTAAACTTACATGCCGCGGACTATACGCCATCTAACGGATTTTTCACAGGCGATAACCCCCCATTTCTTTTCTGCTCACTAATGTGATGGTGTGGAATACAGTAATACACAACTCTTCTACTGACTGCTGTTGCTTTAATCATAATTTTCTGTAATGATGAATCTAGTAATAAGGTTAGTGATTTCTTTCTGATGTCTTTAAAAGATACTTAAAACGACTAATTATTAAGAATACATTAATGTAAATATTTTAAAAATACGTGCCAATATCTGTATTTGTGTACAGTCGAGGTCAAAAATATGTTTTTTTTATGAGATAGGAGGCAGACTAACAGACGGTTCATCTGATGGTAAGTGATTACCGCCGCCCATGGACACCCGCAACACCAGAAGAGTCGCAAATGCGCTGCCGACCTTTTAAGAAGGAATACGCTCGCTTTTTGAAGGTTTGTAGGTCGTATCGGTTCAGAAATACCGCTGGTGACAGTTCATTCCATAGTTTTGTAGTTCGAGGCAGAAAGTTTTTACACTTTAGGACCTTGTCACAGTACATACGTATAAGAAAACGACTTCCACTTTCTTATAAATATGTATTTGACAAGGTCCTAAAGTGTAAACATATTTTGACCTTGACTGTACTAATAATGTATGTGTGAATAATGCGAGGCTGTCTCGCTATTTGAAATAATTACTTTTTCTATAATGCATCCAGAAAGTCATGAAATAATTCATAGCGCCACTGCCGCCTACGTCATAGAGTATTTATAAAGAGATAAATTCTATAGACACCAACAAGTCTTATACAAACCGAAAAATCGAAACACTAATGCGATGCAATCGACATCATGCAGCGCCATCTATTGGTATGGAGCAGTACTAATGTCCCGAAACGAAATGAGAGCAGACCACTAGATGGTTATTTAAGCGGCAGTGGCGAAATCAATTTATTTCATGTCTTAATTGACACATTTTGTCATAAACTAGTGGCCCGCCCTCACTTCGCTTCGGGACCGTAATTCAGAAATGAACCAATAGATGGCGCTGTGCTCAATTACATCGCGCAAGCGTTTCGTGTTTTCGGTTTACCTATAAGCCTTGTCGTTGTCTATAGAAGATATCTCTTTATAAATAGTATAGATATAGATAACAGATGAGAGTGCATTTCTTTTTCACCAGATTTTCTAAAAGGAAAGTCCATAGTCACAAAACTATCAATTAACTATGTATCTAATTAATTGGTGTCCATTTAATGTTTACTTAAGGAATATGAATAATGTAATAGATAAGCGAAAACTTACATTTTTGTCTGGTATCTGCGGGTACAGAACTCAATTCGTCAACTATACTCTGATTCATAATCATGTAAAGTAAACTGACAGATGTCAATGTGTCATCCCCATACATTACCATTCAATTTGACACATGCAAAATGTCAAAATGCATAGAAACTTGTTATTTTCATCTGTCAGTTTACTTTACATGATTATGAATCAGAGTATAAGTACAGTCATCACAACAGATAAACTTGAGTTTTTAAGGTGTCCTAGAAAATATACAGTGTATATGTTCTATAGGACACCTTGTAAATCACCCTTAATTTTTTAGGCCAATGGCAAGATTGTATCCTTAACGGTAACAGAACATGCTGTATATAGATGATCCATATACAGGTTGGTTATTATCCGGATTCGTAAAGGGTAAATTGGCACATAAACTCTGATTCATAATCATGTAAAGTAAACTGACAGATGAAAATGACAAGTTTCTATGCATTTTGACATTTTGCATGAGTCAAATTGAGTGATAATGTATGGGGATGACACATTGACATCTGTCAGTTCACTTTACATGATTATGAATCAGTTTTAAGTGTAAGATTATTTTGTGATATTATTTAATGTAATGTATTGATTAAAATGATTGATGTAATGCATGAAATGTGTGTATTATAATAATAAAATTATTTTGATTGGATTTTTTATTCCATTTATTTAATTCTTCCATAAAATAAATAAAATGAAATAGACGGTAAGTGATGGCCGCCGCTCATAGACACCTGCATACTGGTGTTGCAAGTGCGCTGCCTACCTTTAGCCCCCTTTCCAACCCAATTGGGCTTCCGGTGCCCTCACTCAACGAAACAGCGCAGTCACTGCTTCACGCCGGTCTTCTGTGAGGCCGTGGTATAGTCCGAGGCAAGAAAGTGTAGTTATGACCTTGAGTGCGCAGAAACCAATTTTGATAGAAAGTCTTCTTTTTTACAAGTGCGCAAAATAACGGTCATCGCTATACTTTCGTACCTCCAGCTATACTCTCGTCGAGCCAACCCATTCATGCCGAAGCGTGGCTCTCCCACGGTTGACGAAACGTGCATGATTCAGTTGGTCTGGTTCCCTTATTAAAGGGTTGCGAAGGTCAGATGTGCGTCGCTTCATTGTGATTACCAGACTCCACAAATCCTGATTCATGGTCTACGCGTACCCCGGGCTCTGAAGCGACAGCTTTGGACGCAACCGGGAATAATTCTCTGATGATTGCTACATTTTTTTTTTATATTGAGGACAATCAAGATGACCCCACTCCGCCTGATGGTAAGCGGCCGTGAGATCCAAATATGAGATTGACAGGCACAAAAGAACAGTGTCCATTGAGTGTGTCACTCTCACCCTGAAGGCCTGCTGAGATGCCGTTTCACGCTCGCCTAAAAACCCAGGATTGTAAGAAGGATTCCTCCTTCTTCACACTTGAACTGGAAGGGCATTCCATGATTTGATGGTTCGGGGCAGGTACGATATTTTTGTTATAGCAATACTTTGCAATTTATTCTTAAGTAAATAATGCACTTAAAAATTCATCGACGGATTCAAGTGGGACTCGAACCCACAACCTTCCACATCAATATTTTTATTCCTGTATGACGATAAATTGGATTAAAACAAAAGATATTGTATAAAATATTTAATACATTAAATTGTACTTTTGTTAACAAAACATAAATATTTTACGTTAATATTATAATATAGAACTTTAAAACAATTAGGTATTTATTATAAGAACGGTATTTTGTATTATTTTTTCGTTAGGAATAAATCGTGAATTTTTAACGTCAATTTAATGATAACATACTTAAAAAATAATCAATAAAATCTTTTAAATAAAAAAACTTACCCATCCTTCAGAAAAAAACTACGGAGTGTATGTGTGAAAATGTACAGTTTTAACCACGTCTTCCTACTGAACCGCATTTGCTCTATATCTTTCGCACAAAAAAAAAACATTTTTATACAAAGTCGGTGACCTATAACTGTTCATGGGAGATTATAGAAGACGTCATTAAAGGGATGTAAATGTTCACAGATACACCCTGTATAACAAAAAAAAGTTTTTAAATAAACATTCGTAACTTTCGTAATCGCTTACCATCAGGTGAAGGTGATCCGTCTGTTCGTCTGCCAACTATCACAAAAAAAAAGAATCTTTTTATAAATATTTTAGTTAGATTTAAAAAAAAACACGATATGGTTTTCACTAAAACTTACATTGTTCTGTCTAATCTACGTTCTGTTATACAGGGTAAAATTCATTTTTATTTCTATCTCACTTATACAATAACTAAATAAACTCTTAAGTACATTTAACTAATAAAACTGGTATTATCCTCACAAGATAATTAAATAAATCACTATTTGCACTTAAAACAATAAATAGGTTTAATAAATTATTTTACAGTGTACACAACCAAATAAAATTGATTCGAACTTTTACCCCCTTATTACAAAACTTAGTTTTAAGTTATACTCTGATTCATAATCATGTAAAGTAAACTGACAGATGAAAATGACAAGTTTCTATGTATTTTGACATTTTGCATGTGTCAAATTGAGTGTTATCGTATGGGAATGACAGATTGACATCTGTCAGTTTACTATACATGAATATGAATCAGAGTATAGTCGTTTTAGACTTTGTTTTGTGATAAGGAGGTTCTAGTTAAATAAATAAATTCATTTTTCGATCCTCTTTTAAAAAAAGCCTATACTTATTGAATAAATAATTTAAATAAAAAATATTTAATTAGCACTGGTAACATAAAATCACAATTATATTTGTTGGTAACATAGCCATTATGTTGGTAACTTAAAATAAATTATGTAAAATTTAACACGCGCCTTGTATATTTTTACACAGACTTAACTGGGAATCGACTTCGGAACCTTTTCCACTTTAGCCACTACGCCATAAGGTCGTAGTTGTACTCCGATTTTTAATTCTATCAATTATTTATTATGCAGACAAAATTGACAGAAGCTAATGTCAAGTTCCCATAAACTTGACATTTGCTTCTGTCAAAAGAAACAATGTGAAATGTATGAGTATAACACATTGACATTTGTCACACAAAACAAAATGCCATCTGCAAAATATATAAATGTCTAAGAACTGCACATTTGGATCTATTAATGTTAAATTTACATAAATTAAAAATCAGAGTTTAAGTAAAAAGGTTAATCCGGAGACACATTAAATAGCTTTGCTATACTATAGTTAGATAATTTATATCACACACAATATACATAGTAAATAACAACACATACTTAATATTATTAATGGAATGACATCGATTTAAATGGAATATAATAAATAATAAATTCTAACAACATCTCATACATTGACCTGACTCTGTACTAAGTAGCTTAAGCACTTGTGTTACAGATATCAGACAACAGAGGATCACAAATATAATACTATACTCTGATTCATAATCATGTAAAGTAAACTGACAGATGAATATGACAAGTTTCTATGCATTTTGACATTTTGCATGTGTCAAATTGAGTGATAATGTATGAGGATGACACATTGACATCTGTCAGTTTACTTTACATGATTATGAATCAGAGTATAAATACATATTACACCCGGACACGGAACAAACACAAGTGTTCATCACACGAATGTTTGTCCAGGGTCACTACCAAATGCCAAAGGCCAGTCAAAATATTTTTCCCATAAAGAGTTTTTATGAAAATAAAATAGTATTTGATAACGCGAAAGCGTTTATACAGGGTGTATCTGTGAACATTTACATCCCTTTATTCTACCCACTTATTCTACCAAACCTTCCGAAAAAGAGTTTTTTGACTTTTGAAAATTTTGCATAAAAAAAAACTTTTCATACAAAGTCGGTCACGTGCCTTGTTCATTTTGTAATGGCGTCAAATGTTTTTTGACAAATTGCGAATAGATGTAAATAAAATGTTCAGAATGGTTGGTGGAACACGTGGTTAAAGGGATGTAAATGTTCACAGATACACCCTGTATGTTCAAAAATAAAAAAAACTTAAATTATTAATATCTTTTTAAGATACATAATAGAATCAAATTATTAATACTTAGTATACTACATTGTATTCATTTAATATGTTCTATATTTTTATACCACTGGTATAATAAAAACCATGGTTACTAAAAATGGAAAGTTTAAAATTTAATTTAACAAATTACAAACGCGACGCTTAATGCCTTGAGACATTCTACCAGTCAACCTACATTTGTATTTGAATTTAAAATTCAAAATCGGACTTTTTTAAATCTATTCTACTAATTTATCGTACCTATAATATGTCTTTATTTTTCACTGCATTTTTTCATCTATAACTATTTCACAAAAGCAAAAACTGGAGGGCATAACGCCAAGGCTTTTCTACCAGTCAACACACTATGGTAACACGTACATTTTTATCACAATCCCGTATCTATAACACTTGTACACTTATGGTATATGGATCTAAGGAAAACTGTTAATTTTTTACAGAATCTTTTTTTTTATTTGATAGGTGGTAGACGAGCAGACGGATCACCTGATGGTAAGCAATGGCCGTCGCCCATAGACACCTGCAACACCAGAAGAGTCACAATTGCGCTGCCAACCTTTAACTACCTTGGCCGGAGTTCGACCACGGCCTTAAGACCGGCGTGAAGCAGCGCCTGCGCTGTGTTTCGCCGAGTGAGTGAGGGTACCGGAGGCCCACCCGGGGGGGAAGGGGATAAAAGGTTGGCAGCGCACTTGTAACTCCACTGGTGTTGCAAGTGTCCATGAGCGGCGGCAATTGCTTACCATCAGGTGATCCGCTTGCTCGTCTGCTACCTATCACATAAAAAAACATATTTTTGGTAAAAACTTCATCTTAACTCAGATAAGTGACTCTATTGGTGTTGCTGGTGTCTATGGGCGGCGGCCATTGCTCACCATCAGGTGATCCGTCTGCTCGTCTGCCACCTATTACATAAAAAAATATACAAAATCTTCAACAGTTTTCCATAAACCCACAATTTTCACCTGTCCAAGACTAGCTTTAAAACTCACCTTCGACCTCAAAATGACCTTTGTCCTTTGACCTCAAAACGACCTTTCCTATATCCACTTGTCCTCTTTTCTCGCGCCATTTAGTAGGGGTGTCGACTCGATTTCTTTCCCGTCTCCTTTAATAGGGCTTATGTCAGATTTTCCATTCATATATTTTGTCATATTTACGTTTGTAGCTACGTAAGGGATGCCGGCCAATTCAGATGATAAAGGGTTGTAGTACTGTCGATAGCAGAATATAGCTATTGAAAAACCTAGTATTGATCCTATGAGGACATCTGGAAGAGACGAAAAAATTAATTAATTTATTTACAAACTAGTGGCCCGCCCGCACTTCGCTTCGGGACCGTAATTCAGAAATGAACCAATAGATGGCGCTGTGCTTAATTACATCGCGCAAGCGTTTCGTGTTTTCGGTTTACCTATAAGCCTTGTCGTTGTCTATAGAACCTATCTCTTTATGAATAGTATAAAAGATAGATAGATACAACGACAAAGCTTATGTATATAATTATATGAAAACCGAAAACACGAAACAGCGCCATCTATTCGTTCATTTTTGAATTACGGTCCCGAAGCGAAGTGAGGGCGGGCCACTAGTAAATAAATAAATGCGTCAGACAATCACACCAACCAACCTGGTCACAAACTAGGGCAACCCCTGTACTATGAGTACCAGTGACTAATAATTAACTGGGGGCGTCAACCCAGAACACACAGACCCAAGACAACTTAGAAAATGTAGTTTCCTAAATTGACTTGACCGGGAATCGAACCCAGGACCTTTCGCGCTTCGGGCGAACACCTTAGCCACTGCGCCATCGAGGGCGACCTTATTGCTATGTAGCGGGATCTTCAGCATTTAATTCCGACCCTAACCGGTGATGATCACCACTGAACATAATGATGATGATGACTCACCCTGCCAATGATGATGGTAATCACATGTCCTGGAGAGCGCTATACAGGCCGCTACCACCAGCGGCGCCAGGCAGCACAGGACTCGAACCCCACTCCCCCGCCCGCGGGACAACACGCCGAGACGGCCGCATAGCCACACTGAGGCCACGCCTAGCGAGCACCACGACACTGTAACGAAGAATTTATTCCACCATCATCATCAGCCTGTCTCAGTCCATTGCTGGACATAGGCCTCCCCCAATTTTCGACATTTCACTCTGTGTTCGGGTAAACGCAACTATACCCAAAACTGGAATTCAAGACCAAAAAAACTACGACAATGTTGCTACTGCAATAAAATGATCGTACCACAGTATAACCTTTTTTTCTAAAAACACTCGCTGATATAGGTGTTTTTTTTTTTTTGGTAATTTTGATTCTATAAGTAATTTAAAGCAGTAATTTTATTTACTTATTTTCACATAAATAAAACAAAAACACAAACAAAACTTAATCATCCGTAATTTTGGCTTTCAAAGATGGTATTGCGCTTGTAACATTTCCAAGTGTTAATAACATTTGTTACAAAATTTTAACTTACATAACTATAAGTTACTTATTAACAATTATATAAAAATTGCAGAATAATAGTGTGTATCGTTCTTTATACAGTCCGATCAGGATCATTTGTTCTATGCAGCATGAATCCATAATATCCATAATCCATACTATCCATACTAATATTATAAATGCGAAAGTAACTCTGTCTGTCTGTCTGTCTGTCTGCTACTCTTTCACGCTAAAACTACTCAACGGATTCAAATGAAATTTGATATACAGATGATCTAGACCCTGAGAAAGGACATAGGCTACTTTTTATTGCGAAAAGGGGGTTGAAGGGGGGGGTAAAAAGTTACTTTTCCAAGCGGACGGAGTCGCGGGCGGCCGGTAGTATTGTTATATTTTTTAATCGTAAAGTCGGTACCGTTTGTATGAAAAATACGCTATGGGTGGTATTTAACCACCCATAGCGTACGTTGCCGCTGAGTGTACTTATTTAAAATTTTCTTCTCGCCTCGTCTCTTCTCGCCCCTCTGGTGAAAAACCACTTTTACGGATTTATATTGGGAACATTTATATTGAGGAGAAATTTAAAATAATCTTGATAACTTACAGCTACTGTGTCCACTTGGGAAAGACTTCCGGCCTTCCATAATATCCGCCGCGTCGCCCGTACACTGCAGGTCGGGCAACTCCACCCCGTCAGGGAAGCAACGGTAGAAGAAATCTGGCCTGGGCCGACCTGGAAAATAAATAAATATAGAATAGAATTCACATCTTCTATATCTTCTATACTATTTATAAAGATATAACTGCTAGAGATAACAACAACTTATAGGGGTTTGTGATCACCGCACCGCATTAGGCAAGCGTGGTGATTAAGCCTAACCCCATCATAGTAGCGATAACTTTATTTCTATGATGGAGGCCTTTGCCCTGCAGTATATAGGCTGATATTTTACATTATACGTCTAGATAACAGCTGTGTAAATTTACATCTTAACTAGTTATGCAAATAACTTGTTATCAAACTTACACGTACCTACTATCAATTTGACTGTGTCCGTTAAAACTCCGTTTATTCCCAGTGCTAGAGACCAGGCTAGCAGGATCTGTAATTAAAATATAGGTACGGTCAGCACCAAAAGCTTAAGGAGACACCGTGACGAAACTAGCGCCGCCAATTGATTAAAATTAATTGTGACGAGTATGAAATATTTAAAAAAATCCTTCTATAAAACATTAAGGAATGCGTGGCCACTTTAAGCAATTATAAAAAATATATCACTGCACACTTTCTGCCTCCTCATTATGGAATCAACTTCCCGCAGTGGTATTTCCAAACCAGTACGACATCCAAATCTTCAAGAAACGAGCCTATACCTTCCTAAAGGGCCGCCAACGCATCCGCACTCCTTCTGGTGTAGCTGATGTCCATATCACATAAAAAAACCCGCCCTTCACTCACCTCTAAAGCATCCGTACAATCGTTACACACAGCCCAGGCCAGCAACGACAACGCACACGGTACAGACAGTACTATCACCCACATCATGCCCCCGGGCACGTACGAGTCTTTACGAGGGTAATAGTACTCAGTCTTTAGCTCTGATTGGTGGATCTCCCGGATAAATGGGGACATGGTTTCCATGTAACTGTTAATGTGATTAAAAATAAAAATATATCATCATAATATATCTGCTAATTTAATCGTGATTATAAATATATCAATCAGACCGCCTCATTGTACTGTCTATCGCTGTTGTTTCACTCATGTATTCTATTTCTGAGCAATAAAGAATATCTATCTATCTATCATCATCAGCAACCCACACTCGTCCACTGCTGGACATAGGTCTCCCCTAATGGACGCCACCGCTCCCGATTTTCGGCCACTTTCATCCAGCCCACACCAGCCAGCCTTCGAATGTCATCATCCCATCTTGTCGCAGGGCATCCAATACATACGCAAATATATATTATTCTATTCTCAAATCAAACCAAATCAAATTTATTTGATTTGAGAATAATAAAACATGGTATATATCAGCTGTAGTTGGTTTTAAATAATTGATCACATGTTTTGCAATATATCTTATTTTAATTAATAGAAAATATAAAAATATTTACAGTATATAATTTTATTATAAAAATTGAGTTCTAGTGTATGTACATATGTTTTTTAAATATAACTTTGTCGCTTTAATACACAGAATTAATAATACACACAATATTATTTGATTCATTCAATATTTATTTTTCTATGATGTGCTTTGACGGACCTTAATAAATAAAAAATAATCTATATGTTTCATTGGTAAATAAAAGGCTGTTGTCTTAATATTTACATGTCTGTGCATCAGCGTCAAATTAATGAGATAGAATCTAAAGTTAGTTTTGAAATAAACATGAAATTCCTCCGTACACAGGCAGTAAATGTTATCTTGTCAAAAAAATCAATATTTGATAGCTAACACTCTGCAACTCATTTTACTACCAACAATTATTATTTAAATTACCGATTAAACACTTCAGGGGCTTATCAAATCAAGATGACAGAGAGATAAAATTATTTATTACTTACCTATAATGACTAACTAAAAAAATATGTTTCTTTTCTTTGTTTTTCCCAAAATAACTTTTGCAAATTTATTTTTGAGCGGCAAAAAACCTAATTAAATCAATTTTCAAACATGATACAGACAGGAAATTAGAGATAAATACATATTAATGTTTGATTCGACCAACCTTGTAAGCTTCCGATTTTTAAGACAATTGAAGAATTAGGACAATGATATAACAATTAGAAACTTCGTCACAAGGATGGCAATATTTTCAAGTAAAAGTTTTAACACGTAGCTAATGATTTAATTAAGAAATTTGGAATTTTATAAAATAGTGTACGTAAGCAACATATGTGATGGACTTACCAAAAAACGGAGACTAAAGCTATCCGAACTAATATTTCAACAAACAAATGGAAGTTAGCGGAGCGTATTAGAGCCATTTTTGAACACTGGGACACAATTTTGAGTCGAAATTAAATTATTTTACCGCAACTTTCTGGTCGTACGACACGCGCAATTTTGATGGATGTTCGAATCGTTCAGAATTCGCAATGAAAACAAAACATTGCGAAATGTCAACGTCAAGGTTGATTCTGAACGAATGGCTAATGTGCGTTTTGTTTTTACATCGTAAAATTGTTCAATCGATAGCAGCGCCACCTAGTAACTAAAAACTCACGCATTTATTTATTTATACGATTTTTTTTTAAAGAATGCAAAACACTCAACCTATATTTTTGAATATTTTATTGTAAGTAATAGGATTATTAATAATTTATTGAGTTATTGCTAATTTCATCGGGTCCATATCTTTACCGTAACCTACGAATAAATAAAACTGGAATTTTGGTAATCTGGTTTATTGAAAAATAAATAAATATTAACAAAATAGACAGTATTTAAGTACTTGAAAGTGAAAATAATAATATTGTAACAAAATATACATTTTAATCTCTCTTAAAATTCTAATTTAACAGTGCACATTTTTAATTTATTTCCTTTGGAGCCGTGACCGTAATAAAATACGTAATATTGTATCAAATAGTATAAAAACCGGCTCTTTTCGAATATTTCTTTTTTTTTTAACAAGGGTAAACGTATTTCAGGGAAATTTTAAAAATGAGCACCATTAAAACAACATTTATAAAGTGTAGTGTTTGATTTGCATCCTTTTGAATGGAAAAAACATTTAAAACTAACTTTTGCGAAGCTAAATTTAGTGCCAAAGCTACTTTTTTTGTTAGTTACATTTAACTGAGTTTAAATTAATACTTACCTATAAATAAACTATCATACTTAAGAGAAGTATTTATTTTTATTAAAAGACTTATTTTAACATACCTAATTTATAACTTACGGAACAAATATTTTTATATCAAAATCAAGAATCTAAAGGGTTTTTTAACCAAAGTCAAATAAGTAAAATTCTTTAAATTTTTGTGACTATGTAAGTAAGTATTTACTTTTATCCTGGTGTATCGATTACAGTAACATGCAAATCTTGTATAACCAATATGAATTAGAAATAGAAAATACCTTTTTATCAAATTATTTAGAACAATTTTTTACAGTTTTTATTTAGTTCCTTTCGGTTGATTTCTATAGACAATGTTTTTTTATGCGCAACTGCCGGTAAGTAATACTACGTAGCTAGCAAATAACAAGGTCCTGATTAACTGATACACTAGTAACACAGAGGCCGTTTGGGCAAAAGAGCTACCAATAAAATATGTAAAAATAATTTAAAAAAAGTTATGTAGTATATTTTTTTTCAAATTAAATGCTTGAAATGCTGAATTGCTAAAAATTAACTGGTTTCTGTTTCATTGACTAATAATTTGTTTTTGATATTTCCTTTCTCATTGTTTGAGCAAGTAAAATGAAATAACCAAACGAACTTACCTAAGGGAAGTTCTATGACAAAAATATAAACTACCATTAATGCAAGTGCCCTAAATCTGGGTGTATTTTAATCAGACGTCTATGAGCGGCAATAATCACTAACCATCAGGTAAACCGCTTGTCTGTTCGCTATAATGTAAAAAAAAAGTATGAGTTGATACAATTATCCTTCCTTTTCCTATCTTCCTGTATCACCCCCCCTCACCCCCCTCACCCCCCCCCTCACCCCCCCCTCCCCCTAACCCCCCCCCCCCTCCCCCTCGCACCCACCACTAATAATTATTTTCACAGCTCCTAAGTTCAATTAGGTACTTTTCAAGTAAGTTCAAAACAAAACAAATATACGAAACAACAGTTTTTAAAAAATCTTACGAAACCACATATTCATCAGAATCTCACGAAACAAACATAAATTCTGTTACTGAAATAAAATAACCGACGCCATGAAAGCAAATTCGGATTCAATAATTTTAAACAAAACGTAATTTTAACAAACGTAATTTTAACAAACTACACGAAATCAGTTAATTTCACAAAACGTATTTTTTTCGCATAAACAATAAAAATACCAACTCAACGAATTAAGTTAATTTCACCCAAAGGTTATTTTTAGCTCATTCAATAAAATACCAAATCACTAAATTTAACACACCACTAGAACGAATTAACATTAACTTATTTTCAGTTAATTTTTCTCTCGGACAATAATGAACCATATTTTGTTTCTAATAGACGTCATTTTCTCTCACTCCGTAAACACAGTTTTTAACAGTTTTAACACTACCGCCATTGGTGCCATCTATCTGAGTTTCGTCGCATCGTCGCATTCTCGGCGCCATATTAGCAAAAAATAAATACGCGCTTATTGGTACATGATTCCGCACGAATCCACTAGGTGATGCTGTAGTGCAAGAAGCTACATAAAGAATTACGAAAAGTGAAATTTAGCTTTTTACGGGAATTTTTCTTAACATTGTTAATGGGTATTTTTTTTTATCGTGTTAATTTAATGGTTATAACTATTAACGCCCACTACTAGTTCGCTATAATGTAAAAAAAAAGTATGAGTTTGATAACAATACCTCATCAATATAAATAAAATAGTAGGTAGCGCCTAAATATAAGCTAAAAGCCTAATTTGTCCCCCATTTTGACAAACGAGCAAACGGATCACCTAAAGGTAAACATTGCCACCGGTAATTAACACCCGAAACACAATTGTAGTGAACTGCCAATCTTTCAACTCCCTTTCCCAGATTGAGCTCCAAGGCCAAAAGCTGTATACGCCCAGGCTCTTTGTTGATGACTCGCATATGAAGTATGATGTTGATTGTTGATTTGTTGATGTTTATGACTTGATCTAAAGATAGTATCCCATAGTATGCGCGCGCGCATTCTTGTAATACTCGAAGTACTCGGCGGGCGAGTTGGAGTGTTTCTTCACTACGTCTTCTAGCTGCATCTGATCGCCCCAGTCCGCCTGAAACGTCAAATGATTTGCTTTTAAACTTTCGCGTTGCATTGCTTAGTTACATAGCCCAAAGAATTCGTGATAATACGGGTCTTGGATTCTATTAGAATCTATTCCCGGGTAGATAAAAGTTTGTTTCGAATTTTTTGAACATAGCTTCAGCTATTTAAAAAAAACGATTTTTTTTCTTTTTTTCTATGTAATAGGTAGCAGACAAGCAGGCGGATCACCTGATGGTAAGCAATTGCCGCCGCTCATGGACAATGCAACACCAGTGGAGTTACAAGTGCGCTGCCACCTTTTATCCCCTTCCCCCCGGGTGGGCCTCCGGTACCCTCACTCACTCGGCGAAACACAGCACAGGGGCTGCTTCACGCCGGTTTTCTGTGAGGCAGTGGTATCACTCCGGTCGAGCCGGCCCATTTTCACAGATTTCCGGTCAAGTCAATTTAGAAAAATACGTTTTCTGTTTTCTTGAGTCTGGGTTCTGGGTTAACGCCCCCAGTTAATTATCGTCATCTGGTACTCGTAGTTAAGTTTTTCAAACTAGGGCATAATTTTGAGACCGGGTTGATTAGTGTGATTGTCTGGCGCACTTATTTATGTAGGATGGTGGGGCAAGGAAACTACGCTCTGAGTATAACGTCTTCCTATTTAAATAATAATAATCTTCTTACAACTTCTCGTCTTCACATCTTACGTCTTCCGCGGCATTCGTTTCTCTCTCACTCTCACACGTCATCCTAATTCAAACATCGTTCTCTAACACGTTCCATATCATGCATCTACCGATCACCCATTCCACATTTATTTATTTATTAGGTTGATGCTTTTTGTATTAAGTGAAAACTTACGAAGTTCGGGAACAGGGACCGTTTCTCGTCGAACTTTCCTCTCATTGAGGCAGCGGAGGAGGTACAGCCGCTCCACCCACGGCCACACCATGTAGTCCAGCATGCCTGGCCGGTTGCCGCCGAAGTAGTTCGTACCTGGGAAGGAGAACAGGTTTAAAAACGTACTAAATAAATATTTCACTACATCACATACATTGATCTGACTCTGAGATAGGTAGCTCAAGCACCTGTGTTACAGATATCAGAACCAACAGTGGGATTACAAATATATACATATAATACTTTTCTTTTGTAAATACATACTTATAATACATAGAAAACACCCAGACCAATACAAACAGACATGTTCATGCACACAAATGTTTGTACTGTGCGGGGATCGAACCCGCAACCCTTGGCCCAGACGCAGCATTCACTACCACTGAACCAACCGGGTCGTCAATGCGTAATGGCGAAGCGTCAAGGGCAGGTTCTGGGCCAGAAGGGGGCAAATCAGATTTTGCACAAGCTAGGTGCTTATAAAGAACTAGTGGCCCGCCTCACTTCGCTTCGGGACACGTAATTCAGAAATGAGGCCAATAGATGCCGCTGGTGTCCAATTACATCGCGCAAGCGTTTATCGTGGTTTTCAGGTTTACCTATAAGCCTTGTCGTTGTCTGTAGAAATTATCTCTTTATAAATAGTAAGATATAGAAGATAGAAGATAAAAAAGCTATAGGTCGAAAATAGGTATGTTTTTATATAAATTCTCGTCAACTGGTGCTCATAATACAGGGGTTGCCCTAGTTTGAGATTGTCTGTCGCATTTATTTATATAATATTTTGACAAAAAAAAAATATTGATAAATGTTTTGCTATCTACATAATATTATTTTCTATATGTGTTCCTTATCGGTACTTTCAACATCGACATTATTTTATTTTTATCCTCAATAAGTAGGTATACAACGAAAAATGTGCAACCTAAAAAAAAGTGTCAAATCGTTAATTAATTTCAATAATTACTGGGCGGCGCAACTATACACCGTTAAATTGCAACAGAATAAAAATCTGCTGTTCCATACAAAAAAAGATATTCACCGGGCATTAATGTATGGAACAGAATATAATATAACATGCTAAAGGGTTAATCCTATTACCTATTATGAGAGCTTTGGAATTAAAACGACTAAAACTTAATGGTGTAGTTATTAGTTATAGCTGGAGGCACGAAAGTATAGCGATAACCGTTATTTTGCGCACTTGTAAAAAAGAAGACTTTCTATGAAAATTGGTTTCTGCGCACTCAAGGTCATAACTACACTTTCTTGCGGCAGACTATACCTACAAATACTTTACATAAACGGGACTAAACGCGACGAAATTAAATAAGTACATTTTAGCACTTACTGCTGAGTTCGCTTGTGACCACGGCTGTTGTAACGCAGCCGAAACGTCAAGCAGTAAGTGCTAAAATGTACTTATTTAATTTCGTCGCGTTTAGTCCCGTTTATGTAAAGTATTTGTATAATGCAACGCGAAAGTTAAAAGACTATACCTACATTTGCAGCACACGGCTTCATTTTACTCCCAGGGAAAGGAAATCATGCGAAAGTCGAATGCTAATTATAATTAACATACAATTGACTTACCTCTCAGAGCCAATTCCTTCTCGAATATATCTAGAGTTTGTATTATCTGCTCGCTGCCAAACGCGAAGTTTGTATCGAAGCACTCCAAACTACCTTTTATTAACTGTAATAAAGAAAGAAAGAAAAAAATTGTTTATTTGGAACCAATAATAAAGTTAAATTTAAGTTACAGTTAAGGCAAGTGTGAACAGGCATCTTCTAAGTAAACGCGTGTCATCCTAGACCTCATCGTCACTTTCCATTAGGTGCGATTGTGGTCAAACGTTGGCCTATTTAGTCGTCTAAAACTTAATGGTGTAGTTATTAGTTATAGCTGGAGGCACGAAAGTATAGCGATGACCGTTATTTTGCGCACTTGTAAAAAAGAAGACTTTCTATGAAAATTGGTTTCTGCGCACTCAAGGTCATAACTACACTTTCTTGCGGCAGACTATACCTACATTTGCAGCACACGGCTTCATTTTACTCCCAGGGAAAGGAAATCATGCGAAAGTCGAATGCTAATTATAATTAACATACAATTGCCTTACCTCTCAGAGCCAATTCCTTCTCGAATATATCTAGAGTTTGTATTATCTGCTCGCTGCCAAACGCGAAGTTTGTATCGAAGCACTCCAAACTACCTTTTATTAACTGTAATAAAGAAAGAAAGAAAGAAAAAAATTGTTTATTTGGAACCAATAATAAAGTTAAATTTAAGTTACAGTTAAGGCAAGTGTGAACAGGCATCTTCTAGGTAAACGCGTGTCATCCTAGACCTCATCATCACTTTCCATTAGGTGCGATTGTGGTCAAACGTTGGCCTATTTAGTCGTCTAAAACTTAATGGTGTAGTTATTAGTTATAGCTGGAGGCACGAAAGTATAGCGATGACCGTTATTTTGCGCACTTGTAAAAAAGAAGACTTTCTATGAAAATTGGTTTCTGCGCACTCAAGGTCATAACTACACTTTCTTGCGGCAGAATATACCTACATTTGCAGCACACGGCTTCATTTTACTCCCAGGGAAAGGAAATCATGCGAAAGTCGAATGCTAATTATAATTAACATACAATTGACTCACCTCTCAGAGCCAATTCCTTCTCGAATATATCTAGAGTTTGTATTATCTGCTCGCTGCCAAACGCGAAGTTTGTATCGAAGCACTCCAAACTACCTTTTATTAACTGTAATAAAGAAAGAAAGAAAAAAATTGTTTATTTGGAACCAATAATAAAGTTAAATTAAAGTTACAGTTAAGGCAAGAGTGAACAGGCATCTTCTAGGTAAACGCGTGTCATCCTAGACCTCATCGTCACTTTCCATCAGGTGCGATTGTGGTCAAACGTTGGCCTATTTAGTCGTCTAAAACTTAATGTAGTAGAGCTCTACACTCTGAACTCAGATGGCGCATTTGGTAGTGATCCCACTTCATGCGCCAAAGGTCTTAGGTTCGGCGTAAAGCAGCAGTCACACTTGTGACTCCACTGGTCAGCCAGCCTTTTGCGTCTTATTTGTGTACAATCCTATGCGTTTATAAAGGTTTGCTTTAATTTTATTTGAAGAAACCATCGAACGAATGAACAATCGACCGATCGAACGAACCACCAACCGACCGATCGAACGAACGATCTACCGAACGAACGACCGATCGATCTAACGAACGATCTAACGAACGAACGACCAACCGACCGATCGAACGACCGACCGATCAAACGAACGATCTAAATTAATTATTATAACTATTCCACCACATGAACACACACCTCATTAAACCTCTCAATGAGCAGCCTATCCTGGGCCTTCACGTACGGGTCGGTGGCGTGCAGCGGGTTCCTCGGGTACTTCTCGTCCAGGTAGTCGCAGATGACCACGCTCTCGAACAGGTACTTGTCGCCGTGGTCTGTCGGGATCTCGAGGACTGGGATTTTTACTGGAATGAAATAAAGTATTTTTTTATAGTGCCACACTAGTATTATAATATCTGTGGTATTATTACACTAAGGTCTAAGGTAGGTATCTATCTATGGTCTAAAAGATAGGTCTAAGGCTTAGACCTTATCTTCACTCAACATCAGGTGTGATCAAGGTCAAATGATTATTTATAAGTAGTTATCATAAAAATGCTGTTTTTATGATATAGGTGGCAGACGAGCATACGGATCACCTGATGGTAAGTGATTACCGCCGCGCCGCCCATCACTGGTGTTGCAGGTGTCCATACACCTGCAACACCAGTGATGTCACAAGTGCGCTGCTTACCTTTTAACCCCCTTCCCCTGGATTGGATTCCGGTACCCTCACTCACGCAGCGAAACACAGCGCATGCACTGCTTCACGCCGGTTTTCTGTGAGGTCGTGGTATTAGTCCAGTCGTGCCGGCGGATCAGTGATCACAAACCCGAGCTATATTTGTAAAATTGGAAACTTTATACTTTTACTCGACCCCGAAATCGAACCCGGGACTCCGAGATCACGGACCGATACTTAAACCACTAGACTAAACGGGCAGTTCAGAAAAAAAAAAACAAAAAATGTAAGTATGTAGGCTCTCTCAGACTCACGTCTAGGATTCTTCACTCTGAACCACTCTGGTAGCCTCAGCGGGTCCAGCCTATACACCTCGTACTTCACTCGCTTCGCCTCCAGGATGAGCAGCACCCGGTGCCCGTACGGGTTCATGTCGACGTGGTACAGCCGGAGCTGGTTGGTGAGGGCTGGTGGAGGGGCGATGCCTGAAAAAAAACATGAATAAGTACATAAAATAAACTAGAGGCCCGCTCTCACTTCATTCATTTAACTGTGGGAGCCATGCTTCGGCATGAATGGGCCGGCTCGACCGGAGTGACACCACTGCCTCACAGAAAACCGGCGTGAAGCAGCTCCTGTGCTGTGTTTCGCCGAGTGAGTGAGGGTACCGGAGGCCCATCGGGGGAAGGGGATAAAAGGTTAGCAACTTTGTGACTTCACTGGTGTTGCAGTGTCCATGGGCGGCGGCAATTGCTCACCATCAGGTGATCCGTCAGCTCGTCTGCCCCACATCATATAAAAAAAAACTGTCGTAACGCAGCTGTGCGCTATTTTTTACTAAATAGGTGTACCGGAGGACCAATCCAGGGGGAAGGGGATAAAAGGTTAGCAACTTTGTGACTTCACTGGTGTTGCAGTGTCCATGGGCGGCGGCAATTGCTCACCATCAGGTGATCCGCCTGCTCATCTGCTACCTATCACATAAAAAAAAAAAACGGGACATTAGTTCCACTCCTTAAAAATAGATGGCGCTGAGCGTTGATTGCATCACACACCATGTTTGGCCATTTCGGATTGTAAATTGTAATACAGTATCTAGACTGATACTTTTTATTATACCTACCGGTCAAAAAACTGGCGTGTTTAAACAGTTGTCATTCGGTGGTAATCGCTTATCATCAGGTGATCCGTGGACTCGTCTGTCACCTATATCATAAAAAATCTATAATCTCATTACAACAGAATGGTTGAGTCATAGGCTCTATAGAGATTCAATAGCCATTCAATAACTTAAATAAACAAGAAAATAATCTTGGTAAAATGACGTAATTTTAATGTGTAAGATTTACGACGACTCTCAAGTAACCAAACAAGTTTTTTTTTACAATGAGATGCTAATTTTTAAAGAAATATTCACCAAATACAGCTAAGCTTGTTTTTAATTTAAATTTAATTTAACGCTAACATTTAAACAGGTCATATACCTTACCCACTCCCGAATGTTGTTTTAAATAGAACTTAGAGATAAGGACGGCTAATTTGTACTCCAAATTACATGTTTCCACAAAACCAATTAAGTTTTTATACTTAAATTAGAGAGAAAAATATTTATGCAGATATTTTTCTTTCTTTATTCTTTTTCATCATAACAGTGTTCTTTTTAAGTGGGTTTCGTCTCATTTTTTTTGTTTATATCCACTGAGTTATTGCTGACCATAATGATAATGTATTTATAATCCTTTTTTTACAAACTTTAAAACTTAGTTTCCTAAGTAGGTATGAGAAAAAAAATATGACGTTCACTTAAGAAGTGGTACAAATACAAAAAAAATAATGTGTAACCCAAAACGGCTAAAAGGCTTTTTTACTGTAACTAAAAGGTTATACGCTAATTTCATGTCTTCTTAATGGAGTCATACATTTTAGTCGTACATTAACCCCAATGTTGCAATCTCCAGACGACTATTTCGGCAACTGTACGTAAACAAACACAAGACTAACCACGCGTATTGGGTCAAGGCGAGACGAGAGATCATACATCACAGTTGCAACATATAAGCAGTCATACATCGCTGTTTTATTTCTCACAGCTACATGTGCCGTTTTGCATAAAGAGCAATGGTTACGATGTAATAACGAAACGTTTAGTTTAAAAATAAATTTGCGAGCTGAGGTGAACTCAATTTTTTAATCCAATGTTTCCTGTATAAGCCTTTTTGAAACCAGGTTATACAAATAAACTGTTTCTGAATTAGTAAAAAAATATTTTTTGACTGTAGGAGAGCTACGCTTCGGCATGAATGGAAGTTTTGCAGCGAACTTGTGACTTTAATGATGTTGTAGGTGTCTATGGGTGACGGCAATCGCTTACCATCAGGTGATCCGTCAGCTCGTCTGCCCCATATCATATAAAAAAAACTGTCGTAACGCAGCCACCGCGCTATGTTTTACTAAATGTGTGTACCGGAGGACCAATCTAGGGGGAAGGGGAATTTAAAGGCAGGCAGCGCACTTGTGTTAAGGACTTACGGGTGCCCAATACGTAAATCCGACAATCGATTCCTTAAAAAAATATTCTAAGTGTCCTATGTCCTGAACTTTTCCTTTAAAGTTACTATGGAAACCACACGAAGGTCCGGAGCTCCAGACCCAACCCAAATATTAATTTCATCAATAATTAAGAAAGTAGGTATTTGTTTTCTAAAATCAACAAAAAAGGATAATAAAAATAGAGGAGCCAATTAAATTGCACTGAGGTGCACTTCAGTGAAGTGAAGTGCACCGCATAATTTAAAAAAAATATATACTTTTATCGCAATTTTGTTTAAAACGTATTTTAAAAATAGTACCTATAGCAAATTAATATAACTGACACCTGGAAATGGAAATAATAAGGATGTCATGAGACAGTTGTATGATATTTTTTGAACCAAAAATGTAGGTGATGTTCATTTGTTTTTTTTTTGAAATTTTTAACGGACCTTTACCTACCTACTTCAAATATTTGTTAACAAAATTAAAAAAAAATCAACAAGCTTTCTTTTACTTTCTTTCAATTTGCAGAAAAAAATCTATATAAATATTGATTAATCTTTAATTTTGCCATGACAACCATATCACCTAATCATAAACTGCACAAACATAAACATATTTATTACTAATTAGTATTTTTAAAATACGACTTAATGGGTTTTATTTACTTACCCGCTGTCCTATGCTCGTAATAAGTCATAATTTTTGTACTAAATGCTCTTAAATACAGAATATCACAGAACCGGTGTTAATTCCACTAAACTCAATGAAGAAATAGCGTATCGTCACTTTTAAAATTATTCTGTGACTATGACATCATTCTGACCCGATTATCAAATACTCTGTTAAATCGATACGACAAAAACACGCAAGGTTACCCGAAGAAAGAAGTAGCCTCTTCAATTTGGCTGGGTTATTCAAGAAGGTCGCACATTGCTTGTGTATTCAGAGATAGGTTTTTAATTTACCTTCGTTTTTCATTTTTATGTTATTTATAAAAAGTGTCTGTTATTCAATCGCATTCGTTTCTTTCATTTTTGTGGTTAAAAGTTTGATTTGGAAACGATTAGAATAAAACAATTATACATTATTTTGGTTTATTGATTTTGCCGCTTAAAATGGCGGAAAAATAAAATATGAAACACAAGATGAAACAATGAGAATAAAACCTTTTTTTACTGATTTTTAAAAGTATAAAACCTTTTTACTCATAATGCAACAAAACGCACAATAATGTTGCTAAGAAACAAAAGTTTCTACTAATTTTGTAACAAATTCTAAAGTGTTTGATTAACCATTTATTAGCTTTGCATTGTCAAAATCAAATCATATCTGTGCTATAGTCCATTTCAGCTAAGAAGAGCCCTGTGACACTTCGATTTTGACACTTTTAGAGATGTCTATAATGAAATGATTGCGACTTGTTTCTGGCAATCGATAATACTTCCAAAGGCAAATGGAATCGATTTTTTTATACTTACAGCAACACACCATTTGCCAAAAAATATCAAAAAACGTAACAAACAAAGAGCAATAAAGTCAACAATAACAAACACAACAACAAAAAGTAACAATAACCGAACACCACGCAAATACAACGAAAACACACTCGCATACCAGGGTGATGCACTCGTACTAATCCGATTATCGAGTAATCACAACATGGCCGCCGATTATGACATGTCGCAGCTCTATGTTTTTTCCACGTTGCCGTTACAAGTAATACGATGTGCATAGGATTGTTTAAAAAATGTTGTTATTTTTTATTCCATTAAATTAAAGTAAATGATACTGTTTTTGTTTTATAACTTTGAGATGTTTTATTGGAATATTTTTGGAATGATGCCGCAATTAAATGAAAAAGATAATCAATAAAAATATTTTCATTGTCAAACATAAAATGCGTAGTTCAGAACGCGATGAAGTGTCACAGGGCTCTTCTTAGCTGAAATGGACTATAGACTTTTAAAAGCTCAATTGTTATTTTTTCATTCATATTTATTTATAGCTTTTCATTTTACCTTTATATGTTATTTGGGTTAGTTAAATAGTTTTTTCTGTTCCATAAGTCCATAACAGGTGAAAAATGTCATGGCTCAGGAACATCGAGATTGGATTGGCATCAAATCCACCAAACAACTTTTAAGGCTTGATACGGATAAGCCACAATAATTATTTTCACTAACGAACTTCAAAGTTCAAGTAGATGAAAAATGCTCAACAAGGACATCATAACTGTACATATTTTTTACAATAACTTGGTAACATTAGCACCTGTCAAGCCGCATGAAAAAAATTAAAAAAAGGACCTGTCAATCTAGTTTTGTCAGTGTCAGGTGTACACAAATTAATGACTTTTTTACAATTTTTAATTATAAAATGGAATTTTAAGCAATCCAGAGCAATATTTATGTATTATTAAGGAGTTTTAGTGCTAGTGTTATTATCAGTTTAATTTTATAAGTAAGTATAAGTTGTGCGTAAACAAACAATAACAAAATATCGGCGTAAGAAAAATTTCTGAAGCGGCCTATTGGGAGCGTTTTTTTTTTCGATTTTGGAAACTGGTTAGGGAATATGCTTCCGTATTGCCTTTTTCATTGTTTAATATTTTTTACGTAAAATATTATAGTATAGTTTTCTTAAAGTTATTGTAATCATTGGAGTGTTTTTCTGGGATGTCATTAAAATAAAAAACATTTTTTTTAATTTGTGTCTGGATTTATGCTTATGAATCGAAAAAGATTTCATTAACTATTGACTTTATTTCAATCGTAGTTAAACTTTTACATAAGTCTACAATTTTATTCTTCGAAAGGTTCAATGGTCCCACCATTAATGAACTTTTTAAGTACATTTCTTACTTGAGAATTAAAAAACAATTGCTGTAACAAAAAATAAAAAAGGTACATATAAAAGTCTGGTTATCTCTGGCTCTTCATACAAATGTCTGGCTATCGCAGGCTCTTTATACGAAAGTCTGACTATAAGAAAGTTTGGCTATCACAGGCTCTTTATACAAGTCTGGCTATCGCAGGCTCTTCATACATAAGTCTGGCTATCGCAGGCTCTTTATACAAGTCTGGCTATCGCAGGCTCTTCATACATAAGTCTGGCTATAAGAAAGTTTGGCTATCACAGGCTCTTTATACAAGTCTGGCTATCGCAGGCTCTTTATACGAAAGTCTGGCTATAAGAAAGTTTGGCTATCACAGGCTCTTTATACAAGTCTGGTTATCGCAGACTCTTCATACATAAGTCTGGCTATCGCAGGCTCTTTATACGAAAGTCTGGCTATAAGAAAGTTTGGCTATCACAGGCTCTTTATACAAGTCTGGCTATCGCAGGCTCTTCATACATAAGTCTGGCTATCGCAGGCTCTTAATACAAAAGTCTGGCTATAAGAAAGTTTGGCTATCACAGGCTCTTTATACAAGTCTGGCTATCGCAGTCTCTTGGGTATTAGTCTACATTGCCACTGAAGTGGAGTGGAGTAAAATCCACCAATAATAAGAAGCGGAGCTTTTATGCAATTCTATTGGTAGATTTATATTGCAAGTTATATGTATTGCTGTAAATTTTTCAGTAATGTCAGACGAGAAAGCGGAGCCGCCGGCGCAAACGGAAGTGCAAGTTGAAGAAGTGGTGATCAAATGTGATGTCATCGAGATATCTGACGAAGAGGAGGAACCAAAAACAAAGAAGTAATAAAATTGTTTACCTTTGTACTCCTTTAAGTAAGATGTCCATTGCCCAATCTCTTTTTTTTTTTTATGTAATCGGTAGCAGACGAGCAGGCGGATCACCTGATGGTAAGCAATTGCCGCCGCTCATGGACACCTGCAACACCAGTAGAGTTACAAGTGCGCTGCCAACCTTTTATCCCCTTCCCCCCGGGTGGGCCTCCGGTACCCTCACTCACTCGGCGAACACAGCACAGGGGCTGCTTCACGCCGGTTTTCCGTGAGGCAGTGGTATCACTCCGGTCGAGCCGGCCCATTCATGCCGAAGCGTGGCTATCCCACAGTTCTCTCAGGGTTTCTTCCGGTCGTATCACACTGGTGTTCCATGGAAGTAAGTGGGTAAGAGATTGGGAGTGCACCTGTGTTTGCGACACACTTGTGCACTATAATCTATTCTGCGTACGTACGCAGGATAGATTATAGTGATCTTACCGATCCGATCTGACCGATGCCGATCTTACCGATTAGCCACGTGGCTAATCAGCCGCCGTAGCTGACTATTGATTGGAGAATTTTTATTTCTTTTTATTCAGTATCATATTAGGACAGGAGGACACAATAGATCTTATTGGTCGCAGTGTCCACTCAGTAAAGAACGCTCCCAGACGTACAAATAATAAAAAAAAATAAGTATCATATTTGTGTTCGCTCTGTTGTCTGATATCTGTAATGTAACACAAGTGGATAAGCTACTTAGTACGGAGTCAGGTCAATGTATGAGATGTTGTGTGAATCTATCAGCATTTGCACTAACAATAATGTATTCACTTACAGAAAACGCCGAAGAAAAGTACCCACAACAAAGAACCATGCCTGCGAAGTGTGCGAGAAGACATTCCTCACCGGGTACGAGCTGAAGAAACACTCCAGGACCCACACCGGGGAGCGGCCCTACATGTGCACCACGTGTGGCAAGACGTACACACAGCTCGGGCATCTTAGTATACACCAACTGTCGCATAAGGGTTAGTTGTCATTACTTCATCATCATAATCATCATCATTTCAGCCAATAGACGTCCACTGATAAACAGAAGCCTCCCCCAATGTTCTCCACACAGATTAATCCTGTTATTTCTATTAACAACGACAATAATGGACGATGAGGTTAAGAGAAAAAGCTAAGCCCTTGCGCGATACAATCGACACCTAGCGACATCTATTGGTGAGTTTCTTGCGCGATGCAATCGTCACCTAGCGACATCTATTGGTGAGTTCCTTGCGCGATACAATCGTCACCTAGCGACATCTATTGGTGAGTTTCTTGCGCGATGCAATCGTCACCTAGCGACATCTATTGGTGAGTTTCTTGCGCGATGCAATCGTCACCTAGCGACATCTATTGGTCAGTTTCTTGCGCGATGCAATCGTCACCTAGCGACATCTATTGGTGAGTTTCTTGCGCGATGCAATCGTCACCTAGCGACATCTATTGGTGAGTTCTTGCGCGATGCAATCGTCACCTAGCGACATCTATTGGTGAGTTTCTTGCGCGATGCAATCGTCACCTAGCGACATCTATTGGTGAGTTTCTTGCGCGATGCAATCGTCACCTAGCGACATCTATTGGTGAGTTTCTTGCGCGATGTAATCGTCACCTAGCGACATCTATTGGTGAGTTTCTTGCGCGATGCAATCGTCACCTAGCGACATCTATTGGTGAGTTGCTTGCGCGATGCAATCGTCACCTAGCGACATCTATTGGTGTGTTTCTTGCGCGATGCAATCGTCACCTAGCGACATCTATTGGCGAGTTACTTGCGCGATGCAATCGTCACCTAGCGACATCTATTGGTGAGTTTCATTCGCGATGCAGTCGTCACCTAGCGACATCTATTGGTCATTTTCTTGCGCGATGCAATCGTCACCTAGCGACATCTATTGGTGAGTTACTTGCGCGTTGCAATCGTCACCTAGCGACATCTATTGGTGAGTTTCTTGCGCGATGCAATCGGCACCTAGCGACATCTATTGGTGAGTTTCTTGCTCGATACAATCGTCACCTAGCGACATCTATTGGTGAGTTTCTTGCGCGATGCAATCGTCACCTAGCGATATCTATTGGCGAGTTACTTGCGCGATGCAATCGTCACCTAGCGACATCTATTGGTGAGTTTCATGCGCGATGCAATCGTCACCTAGCGACATCTATTGGTGAGTTTCTTGCGCGATGCAATCGTCACCTAGCGACATCTATTGGTGAGTTACTTGCGCGATGCAATCGTCACCTAGCGACATCTATTGGTGAGTTTCGAAACTATTACGTTTAGCACACGTCATAGCTGGGGTATATCATATACGTACACCATTGACGGTTTTCCTCACCTATCCTCACAAGACGTTCCTCACCGGGTAGGAGCTGAAGAAACACTCCCGGACCCACACCGGGGAGCGGCCCTACATGTGCACCACGTGTGGCAAGACGTACACACAGCTCGGGCATCTTAGTATACACCAACTGTCGCATAAGGGTTAGTTGTCATTTCTTTATCATCATCATTTCAGCCAATAGACATCTACTGCTGGACATAGGCGTCCCCAAATATTTGATTGATCCTTTTATTTCTATTAACAACTAAGATAATTATACAAATTATTGGTCTTTTTTGTTTAATTTAATCTCTTCAATTTGACTGACCGGATGGCGCATTGATGAGTATTTCTCATTTTCTGGAAAGAGTCACTTCCATGGAGGGCAATTTTTTCTGTACTCAATTGATGATGCATTTGAATAAATTTGGTATCAGCGGTCATGGGAAAAGGACTCGCCGAGCTTGCAATATTTTGAAATTCGTATGTAGTTATAAGGATTGAATGAAAGTTGCCCTCCATGGAAGTGATTTTTCTTTTTAAAAAATGAGAAATACCCTGATAGTGACCCTAGCTCATACGCCAAAGGTCGTGGGTTCGATTCCCACCCTGGCCAAACATTCGTGTGATGAGCAGTTGTGTTTATTCAGTGTCTGGGTGTATTGTGTGTATTTATGGATTGTTTTTATGTTTCTTTTGTTGTCTGATATCTGTAACACAAGTGCCATTTAGTGCAGAGTCAGGTCAATGTATGAGATGTTGTGTGAATTAAAATTAAGTTAAATATATTCACAGAATTGACATCTCAAAAACCCTTCTCTTTTCCAGGTATAAAAAACTTCAATTGCACAGAATGTGGATCCTCATTCTACCGCAAAGCAGACCTAGACCGTCACGAGAAAGCCCACCGGGGCATCAAGCCACACACATGTGAAATATGTTCGAAAAGTTTCACACAGAAGAACAACTTGGTTATGCACGTCAAAATGCATATTGGAGATAGGAGATATGAATGTGAGGTGTGTAAGAAACGGTTTATGACTAGAAGTAAGTTAACTCTACATTCTAAAAGGCATGAGAAGGATAAAAAGACGAAAAATGAAATGTTGTTGGGTATTTAAGTAACGGAACATAAAGTCAGCAATTGGTTAACATTGTTCTTACAAACCCAAAAGTCTTAAAAGGCATAAAGCAATTGATTTTCTTAGTGTCTGCTGTCTGGTCTCACCACAAAATAATTACACACAGAAAGGAGGCTGCCCACTAAGAGCTAAAAACGTGACATGTACTCACGCATGCGCACTAACGGGGAAATACGCCTTTTCGACCACATTAATCCTACCCTATGACATAAGATTGTCGAACTGTCGAGGTCTGTAGTAGAGGCCGCGCGCTTATGTACTCGTGCCGGGCAACAACCCTAGCATATGTAAACGAACTCTTCTCAATTCAAAATCAAGCAGAGTCTAACTTCTGTGTGTAATTATTTTGTGGTCTTACGATGATAGGGACATCTAAGACTGTCAATTAGTTAGATACAGCCAAAGTCAAAAGTATCGTTACACCCGAGACGCTCATATTGATAGTAATTTCATTCTGAATTTATTGGCTCATTCGCCATAGGTCGTGGGCTCGATCCCCACCCTGGACAAACATTCGTGTGATGAACATTTGTGTTTGTTCAGACACTGTAAGTAAGTAAGTATCAGCCTATATATACTATCCCACTGCAGGGCAAAGGCCTCCATCATAGATATCAAGTTATCGCTACTATGATGGGATTAGGCTTAATCACCACGCTTGCCTAATTAACGATTGGTGATCACAAACCCGAGCTATGTTTGAAAAATTCGAAACATACTTTTGCTCGACCCGGGAATCGAACCCGGGACCCCGAGATCACGGCCCGGTACTTAAACCACTAGACCAACGGGGCGTTAGACACTGAACGGGTGTTATATAATGTATTTAAGTATATTATTTTGACCACTCTGGCGGTATCGATGTAATTGGCCACTTTGGGTGTATTTAACTATTTGACAGTCTTGGATGTCGATGTCTAATTGTTGCCGACTGTATAATGCGTCAAGAAAGTGATAACGGAATTTTGGGGAACTAACGAAGTTCTCATGTTTTTTAACTATAGTCCATTTCAGCTAAGAAGAGCCCTGTGACACTTCTTCGCGTTCTGAACTACGCATTTTATGTTTGACAATGAAAAATATTTTTACTGTTTATCTTTTTCATTTAATTGCGGCATTATTCCAAAAAAATATTTCAATAAAACATCTCAAAGTTATAAAACAAAAACAGTATCATTTACTTTAATTTAATGGAATAGAAAATAACAACATTTTTTAAAACAGTCCTATGCACATCGTATTACTTGTAACGGAACGTGGAAAAAACATAGAGCTGCGACATGTCATAATCGGCGGCTGTGTTGCGATTACTCGATAATCGGATTATACGAGTGCATCAGCCTTGTATGCGAGTTGTGTTTTCGTTGTATTTGCGTGGTGTTAGGTTATTGTTACTTTTTGTTATTGTGTTTGTTATTGTTGACTTTTATTGCTGTTGTTTGTTGCTGTTTTTGTTATTTTTTGGGAAAATGTGTGTTGCTGTTAGTATAAAAAAATCGATTCCATTTCCTTAGGAAGTATAATCGATTACCAGAAACAATCGCAATCATTTCATTATAGACATCTCTAAAAGTGTCAAAAATCGAAGTGTCACAGGGCTCTTCTTAGCTGAAATGGACTATAATGGGGCTACCATACCTTATGGCATAAGTGGCAGCGCCATCTGTTTTTTCATGGCTTCATTGACGCATTATAGTTGATTATAGCTTAAGAACCCGTAATGGCCAGACTTTCGTCATTATAAAGAGGCGTTGAAGGCAAGTTCGGGCGTTGTAGGCTCTTGAGTTATTAAATGGACTAGCCACGATAGGCCGTTTTAGCAATAAGCTATTATTATTATTATATTATAATTATTATGACGTTTGAGCGCCGGTTAATACGCAAGGGTCGTACGTTCGAGTACCAGCATAATGTTGCTTTTTAATTTCTGTTAAATGAGGACTGTTTCGCGTGAAAACTTCGTTAAGTGAAATATTTTTTTATTCAGTTTAACATTGACATTGTGGTAATGACATATAACATTCGCTGTCAAAAAATCAATGTCGTGTTTTTGAGTATATTTCTCTGTGACGAATTGTACGCCTATATTAAAATGACAACTTGTCGTCTATACATATTCGTGTCTATCGAAGTGTATATGTTTTTTTGGACACCTTGCCCGCTCAGTTATATCTGCTGCTGTATTGTATTAAATCGGAAATCCAATAATAAGGTATACAGTAGCAATTTAGTTAAACTATTCCGTTGGTTCTCTTTGGTCAAGTCACATCATTAAGACTAAATATATTGTTAAATACGAAGTATGCCAGGTTATGTTTCTACGGACTGGTTTTTCAATCGTCTGATAACAGCTAACAGACCGACAAAATGTAGTACGATTCTCGACTCTTTCTGTCAATAAAGTCGAGAAATTAGTGCTACTATAATAAATATTAGACAACTATAATTTCCCAAATAACACTTTATTACATTAAACGCCGTCCCGCCCTCACTTCGTTTCAGGACAGTAGTTCCACCGTCTACCAATAGGTGGCGCTGGGCGTTGATTATATTGCGCAAGCGTTTCGTGTTTTCGGTTTACCTATAAGCCTTGGCGTGGAATATGAAATTAACCTCTTTATAAATAGGATTGGTCAGTTAACTTTTATCTGATGATGGAAAATTGTACCATATTGTGATAAGGTCACAAGTGCCGATTTTATTTTTCGATCATATAAACCTTAGATACATCAAAAACGCGTTAAAAGTGAAGCCAATGACAGTTCCATTCGAAAAAGAGCGCTATTTGACATTTTCGGAACTTAAAGCCAATTACTATGGGTGGAAAGCGTAGTGTTGGACGCCCTGCGACAAGACGGGATGATGACATTCGAAGGCTGGCTGGTGTGAGCTGGATGAGAGTGGCCGAAAATCGGGAGCAGTGGCACAAAACAATTACACACAGAAAGTAGGCTGCCCACTAAGAGCTAAAAACGTGTCATGTACTCACGCATGCGCACTAACGGGGAAATACGCCTTTTCGACCACATTAATCCTAGCCTGTGACATAAGATTGTCGAACTGTCGAGGTCTGTGGTAGAGGCCGCGCGCTTATGTACTCATGCCGGGCAACATCCCTAGCATATGTCAACGAACTCTTCTAAATTCAAAATCAGGCTGAGTCCACCTTCTGTGTGTAATTATTTTGTGGCGGTGGCGGGCATTAGGGGAGACCTATGTCCAGCTGGACGAGTGTGGGTTGCTGATGATGAGGATGGAAAATAAAATATAGTGAAATGGATATTATCTATAGCTGTATAACTACTAATGGCAGCGTTGTTGGGATCACATTTTCAAGCGCTTTCAGTATCATCATCAGCCTGTTGCAGTCCACTGCTGGACATAGGCCTCTCCAAATGCTCGCCACTTTGATCGATCTTCGGCTACTCGCATCCAGCTCCAGCCAGCCCTCTTGCGCAGATCGTCACTCCATCTGGCCTGAGGTCGTCCTACACTACGTTTACCGAGACACGGTCTCCACTCCAGAACTCGTTTACCCCAACGGTTGTCAGTTCTGCGGCAGATATGGCCAGCCCACTGCCACTTCAGCTTTTAGTATGATCTAGAGATTATATGATGGAATATTTTATTGTTGTGTATTACAAGGTGTATGTGTGAACATTTACATCCCTTTAACCACGTGTTCTACCAACCATTCTAAACAACATTTAGTCTACGACTTTTGGAAACTCATTCATAATTTTTTCGACTCCCCATAAAAAAGTCACGTGACAGACTTTGTATATCTGGAGGCACGAAAGTATAGCGATGACCGTTATTTTGCGCACTTGTAAAAAAGAAGACTTTCTATCAAAATTGGTTTCTGCGCACTCAAGGTCATAACTACACTTTCTTGCCTCGGACTATATGAAAAGTTGATATTTTAAAGCGAATTATCAAAAGTCATAGAAGAAAATGTGGTTCAGATTGTTTGATAGAACACGTGGTTAAAGGGATGTAAATGTTTACAGATACACCCTGTAGAGACGGGCTTATGCCGTGCAGTCATTTCTACATGACAGTGTTATCGCTAGAATACTTTGTTGATAAACGGCACTAACTTAAGTTTGAGGTAGTTTATAATTTTACAAGTAAGAATATTGCTACTAGTTTTATCAAGAAGAAACAGCCGATGCAATGCAATTTATTAAGTTGATTTCAGTTTAGTTTCTTTAAACACCGTGCTTTTTAGGGTTCCGTAGGCTACTAGGAACCCTTATAGTTTCGTCATGTCTGTCTGTCCTGGCTCGTTCTCCGCCGTTTCTGCACCGATTGCCACAAAAATTGGTGGAGAGATGTATACTGATAATCCAAAAATTGGTTATTAAAATTATCGAAAAATAATTATTTTTCAAACATAGCCCGGGTTTGTCACCGCACCGCATTAGGCAAGCGTGGTGATTAAGCCTAATCCCATCATAGTAGCGATGACTTGATTTCTATGGAGGCCTTTGCCCTGCAGTGGGACAGTATATAGGCTGATACTTTGTAATTATTATTTTACTATAAATATTCTAGCGATAAAATTGTTTTAAAATTACATTAAAATGTTACAATGCAGTGTAAATATTTTTATAAAATCAAATAGAATGTAATTAGTTAATTTTTAACATTGGTGTTTGAATAAGTAAACCATTCCAATTTATTTGCTGTCTTATTTTAATTATTATACCCATAACAGCCATGATGAATTATTTTTAAGTTGTTGGATTTAATCAGATGGGCCTCAGTTTTATAGTACTATACTCAAAACTGGAATTCGAGACCAAAAAATCTACGACAGATACGTCACTGTCAAATCTGTTAAAGTCACTTATGTCATTCTCAAGTGACGTTTTTAGGTTTCGCCAACCTATTTGGCATTATTTTTCTTATTATGCAGACTAAAATGTCAAGTTTGCATACATTGTTAAAATGTTGTAGGTAGATGCCAAATGTTATTAACACGTGAAGTGTTACAAGCGCAATACCATCTTTGAAAACTAAAATTACGGATGGTTAATTTTTTATTAAAGCGTCTTGTATTTACGTGAAAAAAGTAAATAAAATTATTATTTTTTAAATTATAGAATCAAAATTACCAATAAATAAATTACATCAACGAGTGTTTTTAGAAAGAAGGGGTATACTATGGTACGATAATTTTATTGCAGTAGTAACATTGTAGTAGATTTTTTGGTCTCGAATTACAGTTTTGGGTATAGGTAACGAGTTAACGACATACAGGTGTATCTGTGAACATTTTACCACGTGTTCTACCAACCATTTTGAACAAGATTTGTTCAACGACTTATTGAAATTCATCGACGATTTTTCGACTCCCCATGCAAAATGACCAAGTCACGTGAGTAGGTATCTGTGAACATTCACATCCCTTTTACCACGTCTTCTACCAACCATTCTGAACAACATTTTTAACCGACTTCAAAAAGAAGGAAGGTTCTCAATTCGACCCGTATGTTTTTTTTTTGTATGTATGTTATGAATGGATTTGTATGATTCTTTTTTTGTTTGGTAGGCCATCATTTATCAAAATTGAGTGGTTTTTGAAAAAGCAACAAAAACAAAAAAAAAGTTCAATGGCATTATATTGTGGCTGTAGTCTTGAACAGAGATGTGAAAAATAATTTAGTAAAAGTATTTAAATACAAAATGCAGATGCATAGTTGCTAGCACTATTTCAAATAGAAATACAAAATAGTTTTGAATAAAAGTATTTAAATACAAAATGCAAAATACGTATTTTTAAAATAGCTTTTGAAAATAAAATACATTGTTAAGCATAACCTTTTATTTATTGAACTGATTTTAAAACTAGTATTTGTTCAAAGAGTTCATCTCTCATGTTTCGCCTATGGGGCCTCATAATCATTCCACCAAATCAAAATAGTTGTTCTACAGGGGCAGAACTCGGTAAGCAGGTATTATATTTGAAATGATTGGATCGATTTAAGAATGAAAAATTGTTAAAATGAATTTAAAATGCAACGAAACTATTTTGTATTTTATAAATACTAAATATTCACATAGAGTATTTCAAATAAAATACAAAATACATTTAGAAAAAAAGTATTTCAAATATAAAATAAAAATGGGTATTTTGCATTTTGTATTTGCATTTGAAATATTTGTATTTCAAATAATTCACATCTCTGGTCTTGAAGTCGGTTTTTTTTCAAAAATTATTATTCTATGACTTGAAAACTCTCTTACAAGTAAACTTTTCATACAAGTCGGTTTTTTACACGAGTTAAATAATGTAACTGTATGACTTTGTATGAGTTGAAATAAATGATTTCTATTCTATTCTATTCTATAAAAATATATTTGACGATCCGGTTGGTTCAGTGGTTTAGTGGTAGCATGCTGCGTCTGGGCCAAGGGTTGCGGGTTCGATCCCCGCACAGTACAAACATTTGTGTGCATGAACATGTCTGTTTGTATTGGTCTGGGTGTTTTCTATGTATTATAAGTATGTATTTACGAAAGAAAAGTATTATATGTATATATTTGTAATTCCACTGTTGGTTCTGATATCTGTAACACAGGTGCTTGAGCTGCCTATCTCAGAGTCACATCAATGTATGTGATGTAGTGAAATATTATAATAATAATAATAATAAG
The DNA here is from genome assembly GCA_014851415.1 of Cnaphalocrocis medinalis. Classification (NCBI taxonomy): domain Eukaryota; kingdom Metazoa; phylum Arthropoda; class Insecta; order Lepidoptera; family Crambidae; genus Cnaphalocrocis; species Cnaphalocrocis medinalis. Next base: position 12,782,251 of record CM026296.1, read on the forward strand.
ATCTTCGCTAACGAAGAACAACAGATCTTCGCTAACGAAGAACAACAACTCTCATCAGTGCAATCAGTCTCCGCAGGGGCAGCTTGTGGCGAGCTGTTGGTGTGTGGCGACACCACGGACCCCGATACTCCGGAGGGTCCGTATACTCCTTTGACCCTCACCTCCTGGCTTGCCTTAACCAGCCGGCCGGAGTGGAGTTGCAAGAGCAGAACCTATGCTCCAGGTTGGAAGTGTAAAATGTCATAACGCCGGGGGCCTGCTGACCGGTGCTTAGCACATAGGGATCTGGCGCCCCGCAGTCTCACCTCTCGACAACCTTAGCCGCTCACGCCAATGTTGCCCGCCTCGCTGCCAACTGGCAGCTTTGATAGGGGGCCCATTTAGTGTGCGGCAAGTCACCGCCTGCTATGATTTATCATAGATGAGACTTTTGATATGGCAGGCGTCCCGTTGTCTCATCAATATCCCGGCAACCAGTCCAGCAATACACCCTCCATAGTCCCGGTTTAGTTCCCATCTTATCTGCAATAGTCCTTGCACGTAGCGGGTGCTGTCTCTGGTTGTATCTCTTCAATAGTACAAGCAGAGACAGTACCCGCTAGGTGTACACATCCCCACTTTCATTAATGTGTCTCAAAGGGGCCTCTACGTGTTGGATCTGTATCCCCACGCACGCCTTCCAAAAGGACCGGCCTCCGTGCCGTGCTTTTCCAACAGGAGAGATACATAATAATAATAATAAAATCATTTATTCAATGCCAATTATTACATGAACAAGTAAAAATACAAACAATAACATACACATATATAATGGCATTAAAATGGGCTCCACTCAGCTTATGTCGCAGTATCTAGGGGACACCACGACGCTGGTCTTCCGTGAAGTCCAGGAGAGGTAAAAGGACGACACTGTGCGCGCCAATAACTTTAACATTTTTAACAAATTACTTAAAATTAGTTACAGCTAAGTAGTTGTAAGGAACAGAACAGTCAAGGGCACTATACCCACTACAACTAAAATACTCTTCACAGAACCTACCTTATACAGGCTACCTACCTTACCTAACTAGAACAATAAAAATAATAATAATAACACAGCTTATTTATTTAAAGTGATTTCTGGACGGTTAAAAGATGCGACTTAAATTTGTTTTTAAAGCTATTTAAACTAGTAGTATTTCTTATGGGTGGAGGAATATTATTCCAGCATTTCGTGGCAGCATAGCGAAAGCTGCCACGAAATGCAGCTGTGTTAGTCCGTTCACAAACTAGTCGGGATGCCATCCTCAGCGGGCGTTGTGAGAACTGAAGTTTCTCATATAAATATATAGGGGTTCTGGTCTTGATAACTCCAAATAACAGAGAAGCAAAGTGAAGGAGTCGCCTCGACTCCATGTTCATGATGTTGTGTTGATTTAAATACGGAGTAATATGAGCCCTACGAGGAATGGGAAAACAGAACCGGGTACAAGCATTCTGAATCCTCTGAATGAGTTGTTTAGTGTACCCAAAAAGACATTCACCTATCACTGAATCTGCATAGTTGAGTTTCGAAAGTATTAATGTTTCACAAAGCTTTATTCTTATGTCAACACTTAAAAAGTTACGTATCGTATACAGAACTTTCAGTCTATAAAAACAACTTTTTACAATTTCAATAACGTGATTGTGAAATCTCAGCTTCCCATCCATAAGAATGCCTAAATTGCGCGCTTCTTCTACCAAATCAATAATTTTGTTGTTAACTTTTACAATCGGGGCAAATGACTTGATTTTACTTATCTGCGACTGAGTACCTAGAACCAGTAGCTTTGTTTTAGTAGGATTCAAAATTAAGTTATTATCATCACACCATTTACTAATGCGAGCCAGGTCTTGATTGAGTTTATCCACTGCGACGGAAACCTCATTAGGATGGCATGATACAAAAATTTGGAGGTCGTCAGCGTACATGTGGTAATTACAATTCCGGATAGAAGCAATGACGTCAGAGCAATATAAAATAAAAAGAATTGGTCCCAAGATAGAGCCCTGAGGGACTCCACGACTTGTAAAAGCAGGTTTTGAGCGATTCTTCAGTCCAGAATCATCACAGGTTTCAACTCGTTGGGAACGTCCACAGAGGTAAGTACTGAACCATCTCAGAGCAGTGTCATCAAGGCCATAATATGAAAGTTTGGATAACAATAAATTATGATTTATGGTCTCAAACGCGCGTGTAAAATCCAACAGGACCAACATGGTGCACTCGCCCTTATTTATTCCACATAAAATGTCATCTACGACATCCAGTAGACCAGTGGTTGTGCTGTGGCCTTGACGAAAGCCAGATTGTTTACGGGGTAAAATATTATTGACTTTCAAATACTCAGTTAGTTGCTGGCAGACAATTTTTTCAATAATTTTAGATAAAAAGGGCAGTTTTATTATTATTATATTGATGGTCTAGGAGGCCAATCAATTTGAAAAAAAAATGATTGGCTATATGTGGCACGCTCGTAACACCTAATGACTTGGAGATCTCACGCCTCCCGCATATAAATTAGTTACCGTTTTTATTCTTTCTTTAATTGCTTTCTAAAAGCCACGGTGCAGTGAGAGAACTTAGCAATTATAGCTCAGTGACTACTAAATGGTTTGATAACAAAAAAAATAGTTAGAATTCATCCCTATTCATTTTTATTTATCCCTAAAACCTACCTAAATAAATAACTGTGCGTACATTTTAAGTAAATAGATACGTAACTACGCAGTGATCCACCTAATATTAATTCAGAATCTATTTTGAAATTAATAACTGATTCGATATTCTATGGCCGGATAAAAGTTTTCCTATAAAAATGTAAAGATGGCGGGATGCGTGATTGGAATTTTGTTTATAACTCTTTGCTGCGCAGTAGGGTTAAATTTATTAGTTATTTTTTTACCTTTAAGTACCTACATACTTAATGTAGATCCCGCCCCATTGGTTTAGTGGTTTAAGTACCGGGCCGAGACTTCGGTGTCCTGGGTTCGATTCCCGGGTCGAGCAAAAGTTGCGAACCATAAATAGGTAAGTGGGCTGGCCATATCTGCCGCAGAACTGACAACCGTTGGGGTTAACGAATTCTGGAGTGGACACCGCGTCTCGGTAAACGTAGTGTAGGACGACCTCAGGCCAGATGGAGTGACGATCTGCGCAAGAGGGCTGGCTGGAGCTGGATGAAAGTGGCGAGCATTTGGAGAGGCCTATGTCCAGCAGTGGACTGCAACAGGCTGATGATGATAAATAGTAAGTATTTAATTAATAAATGAATAAATGCGTCAGACAATCACACAAATCAACCTGGTCTCAAACTAGGGCAACCCCTGTGCTATGAGTACCAGATGACGATAACTAACTGGGGGCGTCAACCCAGAACACCCAGACCCAAGAAAACTTAGAAATTGTGATTTCCTAAATTGACTTGACCAGGAATCGAACCCTTCGCGCTTTTTGGCGTACACCTTAGCCAGTGCGCCATCGCCGCTATCAATTTATTTTAAAATCCTTTGTAACTAACACGTAAAGTAAGTAAAATGATGAAATAAAGAATATGACTAAGAAAACAAAACCAGACAGCCGGCCCACTTTTAGTAATTCAATACGCCATATTGAATTGAACTAAGATGGAAGACATGTTGGCAAACATTTGACGATAGCTGCATTCATAGGAATGTTAGACAAGTAGCGCCACTTGTGACGTAATGGAAACGTCTGGCCGGAAAATGAAAGCAACAAAATTCAGCATTAATTTTACCTTAGGCCACATATTAATTGTGGGTGAGCCATGCTTCGGCAAGAATGGGCCGGCTCGACCGGAGTGATACCACTGCCTCACAGAAAACCGGCGTGAAGCAGCTCCTGTGCTGTGTTTCGCCGAGTGAGTGAGGGTACCGGAGGCCCATCGGGGGGGAAGGGGATAAAAGGTTAGCAGCGCACTTGTTGCATGTGTTCATGTGCGGCGGCAATTGCTTACCATCAGGTGATCCGCCTGCTCGTCTGCTACCTATCACATAAAAAAAAAGTTCAGACTTATTGGCCTACGAGCCAAGCTTCGGCATTGATGACACAAAAAAAGAAAAGAAGAAAAAGACGCAAGTAGGTACACCAACACAAAAAAAGATAAAGATACTTTAAGTACAGACATCCACACATCAGGTCACCTGTCAAATTTCCTCAATTGATATTCAACCTAATGCATTTGACAGTAAGATTAGAGTCGATTGAAGAAATTTGACAGTTTTGTATACTTTGATGTGTGACTGTACGTACCTACCTACCTACCTTTACGTTGTCTGTAGAAATTACCTCTTTATACAGTAAGTATTAATATACTAATTAATGCTGAGTACTAGCTAGCGTAGTAACCAGTTTACATTCAAGTAATTTTAACTTAAGTACGGTAGCCCCTTTTCTTTCAAAATATGTAGCAAATTGTGGTATTTCAACCACTTGACGTATTTGCGTTTCTTCCTAACAAGATTTCAATAAATAAATTATTCCGTACACCCCTTTTTGAAGCACCCACGCTTAATATTCTGTGTAAACTTTCCCCCATATAAAAAGGATGTTTTCAAGAAAACCGCCATTCCAGCATCAGCTGTTCGACGGGCGCCATCTTGGGTTACATTTGGCGGGAACGTAACTTTTTAAATTCAAAATGTTTAAAATTGCAGCTGTGGTTTCGTTGATGCTGATTGGTAAGTTTTTAACTTTTTCTTATTTTTTAATATTAAAACCTACATTTTATTATCCTAACTTCGGTTGAGAGAATGTTTCTCAGATTTTTTTATAATTATCTTGCTAGAATAAAGAAAAATTGCAAAGATTAAAATAATAACTCTGTTTTAATTATTTTTCGCAATTTTTTTAGCTTTAGTTTTCAATTGTTGTTTCTATATCCTATTTTTTGTCCTACTTATAAATATTTGTACAGAAGAAATAATAAGAAACTTTTTATTTATCTTTGAATGTTTACTAGCCAATGCAAATAAATATTTATTTGGTTTCGAGTTTATTATTTTAAAAGAATATTATTTTTTCTCTAAATTTTTTGCCGTTTTCCTGACAAATATTTTTAAATCACTAAAAACTTCTGTGGCAGCGACATGGTCGCACGCGGACTCTAAAAAGTACAAAAAGGAAGCTACAGCGTCAGAAGATTACGAGCCAGGTAACTGTGTCCAAGAAAATAATCTTCTAACTCTTCTAGAACCTTCTCGAACATTCTAGAACCTTCTAGAGCCTTCTAGAGACTAGTTATAGAGAATGACTTACTTTTCAAGCATGTACTCTGCTTACACTATGGAATGGACTATCGCTCGCGGTTCCCAGTTGTGATGTGGTGCCAGGTGTCCCGATTTTCGGGAGTCTGCGTCTCCAGACTGTGTGTTTGAGTAAAAATTACGAACTTGTTTATTATAGTATGTATTATCGGCCTTTGTACCGTCCCGATTAGATGAATGGGGACGGTAGGTAAATGTTGCGATAATACCTATTAAATATTTTAAAAATAAAGTTTTTTTTTTACTTTTTCTGACACTTTTTTGACACTTTTTTGATTTTTAAATAAAAACCCATGTATAATATAGCCGGAGGCACGAAAGTATAGCGATGACCGTTATTTTGCGCACTTGTAAAAAAGAAGAATTTCTATCAAAATTGGTTTCTGCGCACTCAAGGTCATAACTACACTTTCTTGCCTCGGACTATACCTAATGCAACGTAATTTTTACTCATCACTTCTACATATAATTATTATGCTTTAAAAAACGTTGGTTTTTTGTTTTCCGGATCTGCAATCTTAGCTTTTTTGATTTTCAGGTCTCGCCTATCTTTACTATATTGACGTAGACTTTAATTTAATAAACAGGGTGAAAAGTATACAATCTTGGCTTCTTCTTAACATTTCCTCAAATTTCGAGGTTTGTTTAAAATAATATTTAGCCAATTTAAGTTGGTAGGTACCCTGTTTGCCATCTGAATATTGTTAAAACAATTCAGTTTGACTAAAGGATACTTTCGATACCTCCCACGTAAGTTGTTGTATCTCCATAACTGTAATTTTACAGGAGAGCATATTAAAGATTCAAATGGGCCTAAAAATTGCATTGATTATTGTAGCTTTGCAAAATTTGGTATATGAATGTAATGTATGGTATTCTTGTAGATAATTAATGATAATTAAGTAAATATCATGTATTTTCTGAGATTTGGTGATTACAACACTTTACTGCGGAATACAGACTGCGCTAGCTGTGGTATCTCATACTAACAACATTATACTGCAGAGTCTAGATTTCGTCAGCTGTTGTATCTCATACTTACCACATTATACTGCGGAGTTCAGAGTACGTTCGTTGTTGTATATGCTGGTTACAATAGTATACACTGTTTTTTTTTATTTTAGTCCCGTTGTATGTGATAATTACAATACCTATATAGATCAATTGACACTATGAATTGAAAGGAAAAAGTTGAGTGTGTATAAATGAACTTTCTAAGAAATAAAAAGTAATAATATTTATTGACCTTTTTCATAAAATGTTTAACGAAAAATACAAGTAGGTAGCACCTAAGTAATCTCTACCTACTAGGCGATAAAAATAAACAATTATTGGTATTTAAAAATATAATACACTACAATATTACAGTAGCATAACAAAGTTTTCTTTAGAAATAATTAAAATAAAATCGTAAAAATCAACAATGAGAAATGTTATTACAAAAATAAGTAATTTGACTTACTAATAATTTGAACTCTTATAACTTCTACGAGATCAACATAAGACTGTTATAAATCAGGTAATTATACATTATCTATATTAATTTTATCAACTATCTTTGGGTTTACTAAATAAATTTACAAATTTTAATTAAAAGGACACTTTGTATACATTAATATTATTATTTGGTTTGATTGTAGCATTATAGCAGAAAAATCAGATATTTTTATGAGTATCATCATTGAGTATCACCTATAATAAAATCGAAGCGCGTCGTAGATGAATAATTACAAATTTAAGTAATGTAAAGAATCTAATTTATAAACTTAATATTTACTATTCAGAATCTGACTTTTCAAAATTATCATCAGAATTAGCAACGTAAGATAAACCCTTAAAAAAATCGTGATATGTGGCTGGAATAATTCCACTCTGACAGAGACCCATTATGTCATCATATTTTGCTTTTGTTAAGGGAAGACGGTTAGGATAAAGTGGGCATAGGTCTGCAGCAATATTTCTTTGGCGTCTTCGGGTATTGGTATTAATGGCAATCGTCATAGCACAACTATTGGCCAAATCGTACCGATATTCAATTTTGAAAGGATTGTCTGCACATACCCGCACTTCTTTTATTTTGTTCCACTTCACAACGTCTCCACTTATATTTTTTGACCAATTACGCCCATCTAAAAGTTCTTTATAATTCAAGAAATCGGTATGCTTCATTTCTATGACGTTATATGGTTTGCCATCCTGTTTAGCCCACCTTACCAAGCTAAACCATTCCAAAGGTGTATAAATAAGTTTATTTTTAGATGAACGTTCGATCAAAGCGTGAACGCTGTCCCCTTCTGCTTGGGTATGGCCTTTTTCCAGGAAGGTATGTTTTATAGTAATGTTAAGCTTTTGAGCAATATACACATAAAATGCAAAAACAATACGATTGCGGTTCTGGCCGGCACAATTATCCGACCAGAACCTGAAGTCCCTGGCACCCTGGTCATACATTTTTTGTATAAAATGAGAAAGACAACTTGATACCTCGTTAGAACCACGTTTAGCTTCGCCTTCGTGCCACATGTAACAATGACCCTCTTTATTTGCCAAATCAAACAACGTAAAATTAAAAACTGACAACTTTCGTTTATAATATAAAATACTTAATTGGCCATGAGGTGCATTAAGAATTTTTTGAAAATCAAATGTAGCGGTGACAACTCTACCTTTAGAATTTATACTTTCATTTTTATCAGACTTCATGAGTTGTCGGGCTAACTTTTTATTTGCGACATGACTTTCATGATCTGCAGTCTGTTGTTCAGTTGGACTACCAATATTTCTGAAAATGTGGCATTGATCGCACTGATCTTTCTTAGGGACATAAAAACTGAGTTTAAAGTTTTCATTTGCAATATCTCGATATTGGCGTTCGGTTTCAGCTTTATTTTCATATGTATGAGCCTGAAGCCACTCATTATACATCTTAAATAGTTTATGAAAGTTTAAATCTCCATCTAAGTACAATTTACTGGACCTTTGCCTCGTATAATGAGACTCGACTGGCTGCAAGCTCTTGATATGGTCACACACACTATTTTTAAGAGAATCAGTTAACTTCACGGGATGGTTTGAGTGTTTCCCTCTTTGATCTGGAACTAGTACTCCCGTTGTCTTGTCCATCTTTTCTAGAGCTTTATTAATAACCTGATCGCTGACTGACAAAGTGCTTAAAAAATGTTTTTTGCACACATCTACATAGTTAATGTTATCTTCACTATGTACTGGTAATGAATATTGTAAAGTGTAATTACGTCTTGAAATGATAACATCTGTGTACACTCTACGTTTATTTTGCTTCTTCACTAAGTTGGCCACATACATCCACTGCTTTTCTCGATTGCCTAACCTCCAAAAACTGTCAAAAATTTTCTTTCTATCTTCTTCGCTTAATTTATTGAAACATTTCTTCCGGCAGCTACATGGCGGGCCCATCTTTCTACTTGGTTGTATTTTACCTTTTCTTGACACATATTCTTTTCCCAAATTACGTAAAAACTTTCTCTTATTATCGATCCATTCATTAAAATGTCTTTTTCTTACATTACCTTTATCTTTTCTTGATTGACGACGGCGGTTGGTGGTTGACGTGCTAGGACTATTATTTGAAATAACTGACAGTGGACTATTGTTCACTGTTGTATAATTTGAACAGCTAGAAGGTACTGGTGACTGTTGAGGTGAAATATCAACTGCCGGTATATTTTCCTTTTGTATATAATATGGGCAAAAATCATTATCACAGTCGAAATCCAAGTGATTGATACTACAAGAAGGGGAAGGGTGCGGTGTTTCGAAAATATTTGTATTAGGATATGTTCCTTCTTCTGATGTAGTTATCAAAAATGTCACTATCTATCATATTTGCAAGCTCGTTCATTTCCGACTCATTAAAACTTATTGGTAATGGAGATTCTAAAACAATAATAAAAGTATTAATTTTATTATAGTAGTGCTCCTTATCGGTCGGCTCAGTACGGTCAGTATAGCTCACTAGGCGCTCTATCCTCAGATAGAGCGCTTTAAATATTACCTATAAAACCACATTTAAAAAATGATTTTATAGTAACATTGAGTAAAAGTAATACATTAAATTAATTGGTACAAAAATATAGCAAGTCACGATACAACTGAATTTTGGATATCGACTTCCGAAGTAAAATGTTGTATCTAGTACATACCACATTTATTTTTATTTTTATTCCAACGTAAAATATTGTAAGTATTATATACAACATTTTTTAATGTACGCTCAACAACGTAAAATGTTGTATGTAATACATACAACATTTTCTAATACACGCTCAACAACGTAGAATGTTGTATGTATTACATACAACATTTTTTAAAGTAAACTTAACAACGTATACTGTTGTAAGTAATCTATACAACATTTTAGGTTGGTATTACCAAAAAAAAGTTTTATTATCCTAATTAATGAATGAAATAATACAAAAAAGAAACATACCAGAGATATTTCGGAGGCTTGAATCGGGAATAATGTTTGGTTCATATTCAATTATAGGAACATTATTATTTTCGACAGGTGTCTGAGATTGGCTGTATTGTGTACTCGTATTATTGACCAAATCACACAACCTGCGCCCTCTTGTTATAATACGGGTTGGATTCATTGTTACATCAGTTAAACAAATTAAATTTCCTAACGTATTTTCGTCCAAACCTTAGCGCGCCCAACACGCGTGGAGGCGGCCTCAACGTCCGGCGTGGTCTGTTGTAATTGACCGATACAATGCGCGATCGCGCGATCCGCCCGCCCCCCCACCCCGCGTAAACCATTGCAAAGAACTATACAACGTTGTTGTCCGTTCCTGTTCGAAAGATACAACAACTTACGTTTTCAAAATGCTAGAAATAAACACGGTTTTGTTTTTTTTTCATTTTTAATATATAGATTACTACAAATTAAGCTCTTTTTTAGTAAAACTGCTAAATGGCATTTTTGTGGGATACAACAACTTACGTAGGAGGTATCGCTTTCTAAGTTATACTCTTAGATATTAAAAATCCTACAAGGAATTTGGCATTTTCAGAATTCAAAATATCTATTGTACGAGACCCCTTCGACAGTCCCGTACCTTTATTATGCGACGCGGTTCGGAATACGTTCTGACAAGAACGCACCCCTCGAAACAGGATAGAAAGGCCCAGTCGGAAACGTAGCAGGAGGAGCGAACTCAAATGAAACGCAGAATCTTCTTCTGTTGATACTTGGAGCGGTGGTATCTTGAGGGAGCTTCGGTCTTGATTTGCCAGCAGAGTTATCGGGAGGGCTTCTCTTGCCGAAGTGCATGCTTTGGGTTCTGTCTGGCCTACTTTTATACGATTTGCTCCGCCTCAAACTACCACCCACTACCGGATGTATATTTTCCAATTAGATCTTATTTCTAATATCGCCGTCTCTTTCTCACAATATATCCGTCCCTTTTTACGGACTGCCTATAGGACCGTATCGCGGTCTCGCTCTTACATTGCCTCTCGCTCTTACAACTGTCTAGGTTTTACAGACAAAACCTTAGATCTAGACTTCTAGTTCCCTATTTTGTGCTAAGTGTGGTGTTGTATGCCTGCCTATTATCATCTGGTGTGTACCTACCTAGTCGTGTGAAATAAAACACCTTACTTTCAACATTTTATTAACTTAGGCATTTCACCCTACCTAGAAGTCTAGATCGTGCCTAGAGCCCTAACTGTACATCTTACACTATAAACTTATCTTTATTACTTAGGCTAATGCTACGAGCTTTCATAAAAACATAAATATACACATAAGGATTGAAAAGAGACTAAACTATAAGCGATACAATAAGACCTAAACTAACTTAACCTACTATTTACACTGATCGTCCCGAACATCTATCCTAAAGCCCATGAACATTTTTTTTAAATATTAGTAGTGATTTTCAAGAAAAGGGCTTATTCCTTCCTTAAGAGCCAGTAAATTATGTTCATGGGCGGCGGTGATCACTTACCATCAGTCGAGGGGTTTGCTCGTTTGTCCGCCATCTTCTATACTATTTATAAAGAGATAACTTCTATAGACAACGAAATGGCTTATAGGTAAACCGAAAACACGAAACACGGACACAGCGCCATCTATTGGTTTATTTCTGAATGCGAAGTGAGGGCGGGCCACTAATAATTAAATAAAAAAGAAAGAAAAAAAATGCTACGGCGTCTGACCGTAGCACTCCATAGCTCAGCTACGAAATATCGTATAGTGGCTACGACGTAGCGCAACTACGCTTCCGTAGCACTTACACTAACTACGAATACTTCGTAGTATTTACCCAATGTTCGTAGAGAGAACTAAGAAATTGGGTATTTGACTAATCTCGATTTAGTAAAAAATATTGATACTCTATCAAAATATTGGTAAATAAGAACCAATGGCCAACATTTACAGTTAAAAATATAACGTCTAGCTGGTTTTGTGAGCATTCTAAACGATAAAAGCATTGTTTATCATATTGTAACTGTAATCTTAATAATGTTTTTTTTTAATTATTAACAGAATGAAAATTGTAATGATTATAATTTGAAAAGAGTAACTACTGAGTTTCTTGCTGATTCTTCTCAGGTAGAAATCAACTTTCCGAATCAGCGGTAGCTTACATAATGTTTGACATTCATAAGTGTTCTATAAGGACTTAAATTGTATAAAGAATATTTCTATTTCTATTCAAAGTTTCATGGGCAAGGCCATTTTTAACGTATAAAATTTAAAAAAAAAAATTATGAGATGTGTGAATTTATTATTTTTATTATTTTATTGTGCGTGATGTTTTACTGCTCATAATAATTATTTCTATTTTTCCTCCAGGCAGCACGCTTTGGGCCGCCGGCATATCTTGTGACTCCTGTGGCAGCGAGTGTGCGTCCGCCTGCGGGACGCGTCACTTCCGTTCATGCTGCTTCAACTATTTGAGGAGGAAGCGGGGGCCGGAGGCGAAGGTGGGTGCACGTGTTTGCGCGCACACTTGTGCAGCATATCCTGCGATATGCCCGAGATCACGGCCCGGTACTTAAACCACTAGAACAACAGGGCATTATTGTAAAGTTTCATTAAAATCCATTCGGTAGTTTTTGCGTGAAAGAGGAACCAACATCCATCCATATTTACAAACTTTCACGTTTATAATATTTTTTTTTATATTGAGGGCAATCAAGATGACCCCACTCCGCCTGATGGTAAGCGGCCGTGAGATCCAAATATGAGGTTGACAGGCACAAAAGAACAGACTATACTCTGATTCATAATCATGTAAAGTAAACTGGCAGATGAAAATGACAAGTTTCTAAGCATTTTTACATTTTGCATGTGTCAAATTGAGTGATAATATATGGGGATGACAAATTGACATCTATCAGTTTACTTTACATGATTATGAATCAGAGTATAAGTACCATTGAGTCATCCTCACCCTGAAGGCCTGCTGAGATGCCGTTTCACGCCCCGCCTAAAAAACCCAGGATTGTAAGAAGGAGGAAACACATTAGTAGATTAGTGGGCTGTGGGAATATTACCTACTTTTTAATATGCTGTAGTCTGTTTTTTTATTTATTGCAGCTCTGGACACCAAACCAAGAAACCAAAGAGAACCAGCCTGAAAAACTTCCAGTCTATCTCGTGAAATCTTTGCCAGAGCCTTGGTACTTCAACCTGCCAAGCGACTTCCGACCTTCCTCTTACGAAGACACGGTCGATAATCACCTCATGGTGTACGACGCCTAAGTTGTAGATGGCGCTACTGGGCTGCAGTAACCGGCAAAATGGCGGCGATGTCTGTGGCAAAGATCTGTCATCACTCTTTAATTTGTCCCAAATACCAAATACAAACCTATTTATATTGTACTGTCTATGTATACCTACCTATGTTTAGTTTTCTTAAATGCTGCTTTTACTATAAAAAAGTACTCGATTCATTAAAAGATACAGCTCAAAATAATCTTGACACTGGCAGAATTAAAGTGCCCAAGAGCCAATACGAAAAAAAAATACTTTAGTTAGGTACAATAAATTCAAGAATGTTACGCAAAGTAAAAATTGCATCTTGGATCCCCTTCATATGAGCACAATTCAATGCAATTTATTAGTCTGTTGATATGGCAACAAGGCTGTTTTTCTTTGGCTGCATAAAAGTGCTTATTTCGTCTCACAGATGTCGCTACACATTTTGACCTTCGTCAATTCAAAGATCATTTTAAGTTAATATCTAATAACTATATTTTATGATACTTAACATAAGTGTGTATTTAAGTGTGTAAAAATTGTTAAAGATGTTACTAGTCAAACGACGAAATAAACTTTTGAACCTAAGTTGGATTTTAAATTCAGAATTTTTATGCAATATTATCATCATAATTACAAAATCGAATTAAGTAAAAATGAAACTGATAAAATTAGAATAAAAAAATATAAGTATTTAAAATATTTATCTCAGAATTTAGCAGAATGATGATGTCAGAAATATAATTTTAAACTCAGAATCAGAATTATTAATTTTTAAACTCAGAATCAGAATTAATAATTTTAAATACAGAATAGGTATTTTATTAATAGTGTCAAGTGTTAATATGGTTTTAAGTCTAGTTTAGGCTGGAATTAGACCTAAAACCATTGCAAAACACATACTTATACGCGTCAAGAAGTCTTGAAATCGGATTTTTGAGGAACTAACATAGTTCAAATATCACACCTTATGACATAAGCGGCAGTGGCGCCATCAGTTTTTTTCATGACTTTCTATGACTTTATTGACGCGTTATAAATAGGTATTATTGGTATTAGATTGTTTAAAGAATTATGTAATAAAAAACTTTGGTATCCACTGTGAAATTCTTTTATTTCACCTTTGAAACATTTAGTATAATTATCATTTTCACCTTATTATAAAGACTAGAAATTACTTACTAAATACAGCTCTTTTTGAAGAATTTTTTTAACTTAATAACAAAATTATAACTGGTAGTTAAACACTATCACATAGGAAAAATCCGCTAGGTGTCGTACTACGACTGTTTTCCATCTATTGATAATTTTTCACCACTGTCAAAATGTCAACAGGACGAGCGAAACAACCATTGCAGTTGGCTCAATTAAAAGGTAACTAAAGCGAGAAAAAAGAGTATCTACAACCTTATTTTTTTAAAGTTAGATTAATCTATTTCTGTGAAAGTTGTCTCCATCGTGGGCTTCCCCACATTCCAAAACATGTTTTTTTAATTGAAAATGGGCTTGCCCTTGACTTCTTATATACTGAACTCTATTGAGAAGAAGCCTACGATAGAGCGGGCTTATCCCAAAAGACTAAGTAGCCTATTCAATCTAGCTTTAAAAAAAATAGGTTGTTACTCATAGGTGAAAAAAAAAAGGAAGACTACATTTCAACCAGATCCGTCAATTGTTTTTTTAGAAACATGTTTAAAAATAGATAAATAATACTAGATTAGGAACTTATTCATAAAAACATTAATAACTACCTATACAAGTAACTATGTCACCTCCTAGACTTAAAAATACAATAACTTTTCTAAAATTAGAAGGAACTACGTAATTTCATATTTTTGTAAAACAATACAAGAAACAATTGATTTGATTTGCGTGAAATGGATCGGAGATTTATTTTAATCGAGGGTCATTTCATTATGTACCCTAATAAATTTGAATTTAACGGTTTGCAATAATCTTGCTAATTAAGTATCAATAAATAGATAGGTAGTTAAGTATAACTTATTTCGTGTTTTTTTTATTTTCACGGAACGCCAAAATGGCGCGCACATTGCAGCTATTAAAAAAGTTTATGCAAGTTTTTTTAATAGCTATCAAGGTGTGCTTGCTTGGTTTTTGATAATATTTTTAATAAAATATAGAGGATCAATATTTTGTAACTGCTTTTAAAGCCATTTGCCTGAAAAATTCGACGTGTTTTCTGAAAAATAAAATATTTCTTTTCAAAACCTTGCCTTGTAAAGATTACTTTTCAAAAATTTGAGCTAGAACGCTACGGCCATTTTATTATACAGCCATTATCGTTATTCAATTTATTTTTTATCATAATCATAATTAAGTAAGAACAGTATAGACATCGACTAGAATCTGCCTTTTTACTGATTTTGATTTAATTTTTGCTGCTTTACTGCAATTTAAAGTTGCCGAGCTTGCAAGTGTAAATATGCCATCTATCGGATCCAAACAAAACTACAACCAGCCTTCAGCATGCTTTCAAAAGTTGCCGACCCCAACTCATAGATGTCGCTACTGTTCTTACTTTACAGTTTCTAGTTTTCAACATCTGCGTTTACTGGTTGTAGTTGATCTCCTTCTGTTTTCGCCTGGCGATTTCCGCGCTGGCTTCCTGGATGGCTTCCCACAGCTTGGCTTCTGAGAGGATCTGGCGGGATAGCTCTTCGATAGCGTTTTCGGAGTCCAGGAATGAGTTGAGTGTGTCGTCGTCTACGAACTGTAAAGAGGTTTATGGTTTTTTTAGGATCCAATATGAGACTTTTTTTATGAGATAGATACCTAGACAGATATTCTTAATTGCACAATATTCACAACTTAAGACCTAGACATTACAGAAATTTTATGTACAATTTCAGCGGTCTTATCGCTTAAAGTCATTTCTACCAGACAACCTTTGGGCAAATAACATCTTGATAAATAGAAGAGGGGTAGTGGTGTAATCTTGAAAAAGGAGAGCCACGTTTCGATATGAATGGGCCGGCGAAACCGGAGTGATATGTACCTATCACTACGGTTGAGCCGACCCGATACTACAGTTAAGCAGTGCGGTGTGTTTCGCTGAGTGAGTGAGAGTACCGGAGACCCAATCCAGGGGAAAGGGGGTCAAAAGATAGGCAGTGGACTTATGACTATGTACTGGTGTCTATGGGCGACGGCAATCGCTTATCATCCGCTAGCTCGTCTGCCAACTATCACGTAAAAAATAAAAATCCCGTCATAGTAGCGATGACTGGTTTTCTATGATGGAGGCCAACTAATTATGTAACCTATAGATGCAATAAAGATATTGAGTAACTATTGTTGAGTATAATATGGACCCATTTACGAGTAGGTAGGTGTGCTACCCATCAGGTACCTCAACCTGTAAATCCTTAATTAATATTAAACTTAATGTCTTTCTAAGCTTAATGTGTTTGACAGTAAGATGAGAGTCGATTGAAGAAATTTGACAGTTTTATATACTTTAAGTGTGGCGTACCTGTCTCTGTCTGATAAGCTCCTGCACCGGCATTCCTGGTGGATTTTGCGACCTCTTGCGGCCGCATCCTGAAACAAACAAGTCCACGTTTAGCACCATCTAGCGGGAATCTCTTATACTAAAATGCTTCTTCTTGACAATGTGATCAACGGTTTTTACTATTTGTAGATGGCGTTATGCATATTATGGTGGTGCAGCAAAAATCGCAGTTATTACGTAGATGTGGCATTATCACTCATCACTTAAATTACTGTCCTGTAGAAGTTGTAATTATTTATTTTCTCGATTCACTGACAACAGAGCCATCTCTTAGCAATCGTTTTGCAGGATTGCGTAAGCGATCACCTTAAGGTATGTTTTCTATGCGGCTTTCTGCTATAGAGAGAGGGTCTCTGATACGAAAATCATTGTCAGCCCGAAGTCTGTATGTTTGCTATCTTGTACCCCCGTACCTCGGAAAGCACCTTAAGATTTGGTGCTGCGTCTGATCTCTTTTGGTCATATTACACTGGTGTCCCATCGAATCAAGTGGGTAATGGAATTGTGGCGACATCTACCATCGCCCAAAGAAAGAAGTTCGCCACTACAGTACCATCCAACTGTCAGCAGATGGCGCTAATTTGACTGTTCCATACAAGATGCGAATTCCCCTTCAATCCTACATCGCGAAAGCTAAGTTCGCATGTCTACTTGGGATATATACGAAAAACCAAGATGGTACATTGGACCTCGGGTCCCCGAGCCCATACCACCCGGCGGAAGATCTACCCTTTTCATGGGGAACATTCCACACCCCATAGAATAAAGCGTGCACAGCTGTGTTTGCGCATGTTACACTTGAGCACCGAAATATATCCTGCGATTTTAGCTATTTGTTACAGTTACAGCAGCCGTGGTCACAAGCGGACTATCCACATGTGCTTGAAAACTGACGTCGCGTTTTCCCGTCTATAATAATAATGCAACGAGAGAAAATTATGGGAGATTGTATTTATTTGATAAGGTGGTATTTTACCAGTAAAAGCGTTGCAGAAGGGTCGTTTCTTCGGAGTCATCACCATCTCCTCAGACATCCGAGGGTCGAAGTTACGTGGAATCTGTAAACACACCAACAGGAAATATAATGTCAGTATTTGTGTGCGTTATTGTTCAAAATGAAGAACGTGGCTTAAAGGATTTAAGAAAATTTACGTTCTAGTCAGCATGTATTAGTACTTGGGAAATTACGCTTCGCATGAAGGCTGACGTAGTGATACCACTGCCCACAGAAACCCTGGCAGCCCTCGTGCTGTTCCTCTACCCAAAGGTTTTTTTTTTAATGTGATAGGTAGCAGACGAGCAGGCGGATCACCTGATGGTAAGCAATTGCCGCCGCCCATGGACACATGCAACAAGTGCGCTGCTAATCTTTTATCCCCTTCCCCCCCGAGTGGGCCACCGGTACCCTCACTCACTCGGCGAAACACAGCACAGGGGCTGCTTCACGCCGGTTTTCTGTGAGGCAGTGGTATCACTATGGTCGAGCCGGCCCATTCATGCCGAAGCGTGTCTCTCCCACAGTTATTTGTTCAGAAGGATTGACAGAAGACGTGGCTAAAAGGGATGTAAGTAGATGAGATTTTAGACAGATTCCTTCCATCCCATTCCCAGCGGCGGTTTCCCCATAATGCTGGCAGCGCTTACCCGCTGGATTGCGATCGGTTGAGCAAAGCCCTTAGCTAAGTCTCAGAAGAAGGAGAGAGCGTCGGGACCCCACGAGCTTGATACGTGGTAAATTAACGCCCATTGATTTTTTTATGTGATAAGTGGCAGACGAGCAGACGGATCACCTGATGGTAAGCGATTGCCGCGGCACATAGACACCTCCAACACCAGAGTCACAAGCACGCCTACTACCTTTAACCCCCTTTCCCCCAATTGGGCTTCCGGTACCCATAGAAGACGTAACACGTCCATAGAAGATAGCATCAGCTTACCGTAGCCGAGTAACAGCAGTCCAGCAAAAGAACAGCTACCACGAACAGCAGGGACACGCGGGAAACGGACGCCATGGCGGGAAATCTGACAGCGCGCGCAAAATGGCCGACCTGGAAAATAGAAACTGTCAAATTTGTTGGTGATGCATCTCTTATTTTTGGTAATTTGTATTTGGGAACTCTTTAAAAAAATATTGTTCCCAAAAAAAATTTTACAAACAGAAGGATGGCTCGCTCCTTGAAATAAAAGAGTTCGTTAAATAATGCGTCGAGATGCGTGGTGTAGGCACAGAATACTTAATAGTACCTACATGTACAGAAAACCCACTCCTAAAAACTGTTTATGGAAATGAAGACTCAGGCTACCATAACATACCGTTGAAATTCCGACCGCCCAGCGTTCAATGCCTACCATTATTCATACCTAGAAGTGCGTTCTCTTTCTATCGCAAGCAACTGTCGCGCGTGCGTCGCCGCTCGTTCGTGATTTTCTATTAATTTGCCCCTCCGGAGGGGACGCCGCATGTACTTGCAAGTTCGATACCTACACGCGGAGTGGGACAGGCCTGGTGTACTTAGGTAGTTTTCAATAGTTAACAATGTAATTTTTGTATTAATGTACCTAATCTGTCGCTCTCCTGATTTTGTTAATAACTAAGTAGCTTTTGGCCGCGGCTTCATTCGCACCCCCCACTTCCCTAAATTGGGGGGTTTGAAAGGGGCAAGAAGTAGCCTATGTTAGTCTCCATTCCTTAAACTATCTCCACTTAAAAATCACGTCAATGTGTCGCTCCGTTTTGCCGAGAAATAAATATCAGTTTGAAAGTATGGAGTGGCCCGCCCTCACTTCGTTTCGGGGCATTAGTTCCACCCTACACTAATAGATGGCGCTGGGTGTCAATTGCATCACGCTAGTGTTTCGCCATTGTTTTGTATTATAAGATCTGTCCATGTCCATAAAAATTACCTTTTATAAATAGTACCTATCTATCTTCTATACCTACTATTTATAAAGAGATAACTTCTATAGACAACGACAAGGCTTATAGGTAAACCGAAAACACGAAACGCTTGCGCGATGTAATTGGACACAGCGCCATCTATTGGTTCATTTCTGAATTACGGTCCGGAAGCGAAGTGAGGGCAGGACACTAGTATATAAAAATTCATCGACGGGTTCAGGTGGGACTAGCGGCCGCCCGCGACTTCGTTCGCGTGGAAAAGTAACTTTTTCCCCCTTTCAACCCCCTTTTCGCAATAAAAAGTAGCCTATGTTCTTTCTCAGGGTCTAGATTATCTATATACCAAATTTCATTTAAATCCGTTCAGTAATTTTGGCGTGAAAGAGTAACAGACAGACAAACAGACAGAGTTACTTTCGCATTTATAATATTAGTATGGATTAGTATGGAAGTATGGATACCTGCTGTAATACTCACTCAATATTCTAAATGTTTTTTAAATAAAACTATTATTAATGTATTTGTAGGACTATTACTAAAATGCGATGTCTATCCTACATTTCATCTCATAATAATCTTAGAAACATCCACCCTCAATGCACCCTATATTTCATCTGAATCAAAGTGCACCGCACAATATCTCAAGCGCACCCGCTGAGCGCCGCGGGACGCCAATTGTGCCACCAAACGGATCCTATATAACGGAAATAATTATCACGGATATTGAAGGGACAATATTAGACGCCTTTTTGATGTAGGAAAAGTTCGAAACGTAAAGGGTAGCGTCTTTTGTTTGCTTACAATGATAACTCAGCGTGTTATCTGGGGTTAATTCTATTTATTTTTCAATAATTTGTTTAATCCTCACAGTAATAATCAGTGCGTCCTACCAGTCATGACATACGGAGCCGAAACGTGGACACTAACAGCACGGCTAGTCCACAAGTTTAAAAGTCGCTCAGCGGGCTATGGAAAGAGCTATGCTCGGCGTTTCTCTGGGTGCTCGAATCCGAAACGAGGTGATCCGGCAGAGAACCAAAGTTATCGACATAGCTCACCGGATTAGCAAGCTTAAGTGGCAGTAGGCTGGCCATATCTGCCGCAGAACTGACAACCGTTGGGGTAAACGAGTTTGGAGTGGAGACCGCGTCTCGGTAAACGTAGTGTAGGACGACCTCAGGCCAGATGGAGTGACGATCTGCGCAAGAGGGCTGGCTGGAGCTGGATGCGAGTAGCCGAAGATCGATCAAAGTGGCGAGCATTTGGAGAGGTCTATGTCCAGCAGTGGACTGCAAGAGGCTGATGATGATGATGAATCCTCACAGAAAATCGGCGTGAAGCAGTGCATGCGCTATGTTTCGCTGCGCGAGTGAGAGTAGAGGCCCAATCCAGGGGAAGGGGAGTTAAAAGGACACCACTGGTGTTTAAGGTGTCCGTGGGCAGCGGTAATCTCTTACCGTGATCTGTCGGCTCGTCTGTCACCTATGACATTAAAATCTCTTAATAGGGCATAAGTCAACAAAAATTCATTGGTTTCTGCTCTTTTTTTATGATATAGTAGCAGCCGAGCAGGCGGATCATCTGATGGTAAGCCATTGCCACCGCCCATGGTCACCTGCAACACCAGTGGAGTCACAAGTGCGCTACCAACCTTTTGTCCCCTTCCTCCCGCGGGGTACCCTCACTCACTCGGCGAAACACAGCACAGGTGCTGCTTCACGCCGGTTTTCTGTGAGGCAGTGGTATCACTCCGGTCGAGCCGGCCCATTCAAGCTATCCATCCATCCTTCCATTCCATGTTGTGTTCTGATAGATAAGGTTGCTAACAGGTTTAATTGTGGGAGAGCCATGCTTCCGGAGTGATACCACTGCCTCACAGAAAACCGGCGTGAAGCAGCTCCTGTGCTGTGTTTCGCCGAGTGAGTGAGGGTACCGGAGGCCCATCGGGGGGAAGGGGTTAAAAGGTGTGTAACGCACTTGTTGCATTGTGTTCATGGGCGGCGACAATTGCTTACCATCAGGTGATCCGCCTGCTCGTCTGCTACCCTATCACATAAAAAAAAGGTGGTAACTATTTTGTCATACCCTTGTTAAGGGTTACCTATGAGTAACAAAACGAATGGGTCTGTACCAGCTGTACCTACCACCCAGTTTTAAAAAAAATGTCCAACAAAAACTTAGTCAGGTAACTTAGTTTACAACTAAGTTAACTTTACTCCGGCACTAACTAGCTTGATTGCTACCGTACTTTCTAAATAAACTACAGTTTAACTGCTAAACAAAATTACTTGCCGGCTCGAAGAGTTAAATTGTCAAATTGGTTTAATTCGACAAATGGGGGAAAATAGTTACAAAGCGAGTTGTGAACTTTTTACTTAGGTACTGATATGACAAGGGCAGACAAATCACATTGAGTTTATTTGAATCATCAAGTTTAATTCGCCCAATTTGAACTTGTCTGATGTTTGTTATAAATAAGTTTATTGATAATTAAGACTCCGCGCAAACTACAAACTTTTAATCAGCCGATAGTTTGGTGCTTCTTAATCAGTATGAAGATGTATGCAGGCGCACATTACAGTGATTCAGTATCGGCCGACAAAAAGTTTGATGCGTACGAACCGGCCAACCCGACTAAACTATCGGCCGATAGTAAGTCTGTAGTCTGCGGGGACTCTAAATATTCATTGGACAAAATAATATATGGATACACGAGAAAACAATACTTAACTGGAATCTAAAGCTAAAAAAACTACCTAAAACAAAATTAAAACAGAGTAGGCCCCTGTAGTAATGTCCCCAAAATACTGGCAGCATGCCTCGTTGGATAGCGAAGGTGTGAAGCAGCCGGCGCAGTTCGAGTGAGTAAGGTTACCGGAGGCCTAATGGAGGGGGTGCCTTGTGGCTAGGGGCGTTAAGAATACTGCCAAGGTATTCCCGGCCTGTCGTAAGAGGCGACTAAACGGGCTTTGGAGTACGCGAGCATGCCACTACTGGGGAGTGGCTTGCTCAGTATCACGACTCCGCGAGGGAAAAAATCCTACTGGGTGTGTCCTGGTAGGTCGTGCATTTGGGGAGGCCTGCATTGCGCCAAACAATTGGGCTCAAAGTGGCGAGCGCGATTCGCGGTACGGTCCAGTCCCGGCTTTGGGGTATCCGACCGCGATTGCGCTGAGATGGACACCCCAGGTTTTGGTTAGGGTTAGAGTGCCACACACCACCTTGTCCCCCACATGTGGCAAGGTGAAGGCCATGATGGTTTCCCCTGGGTAAAAAAAAGGTCCAATGGAGGGAAAGAGGGCTTAATGTTGGCAGCGCACTTGTGACACTGGTGTTACAGGTGTCCAGCGGCAATTGCTTACCATCGGGTGATCGGCTCGTCTGCCACCTATCAAATAAAAACACATGTTTGGGTTTTAATTGAAATTTCGACTCGATTCCACCTGATATAGGATTAGGATGCGTTTGTTTTCGCTATCGGTATGCAAATGGAGGGTCGTGCGGCCTTTTTATTAAAATAACGGAAGCAGAAAGACCTACATTAGCGAGAGTCAACAATGCCGGGGTATTACCAACAGTTTTCGTTTAATAATGTCCTCCTATCTATGGAACAGGTGCTTAATAGTATTACAAGGTAGCCGCTGAAAACCAGCGTCTGGGCAGTCACTCGGACCTGCACCGACATTTGCTGAGCGGCCGCCTATTTGGCGCATAAATATCATGATAAATTTTATTGTTCTTGTCTTTTTTTTTTGTGTAGGTTTTTTCCTTTTTTATTGTGTGTATTTTACTGTGTGTGATTTTGTGCCAAATAAAGTTTTCATTCATTCTATCCGATATCGCCCTGCGACAAGATGGGATGATGATATTCGAAGGCAGGCTGGATGAGAGTGGCCGAAAATCGGGAGCGGTGGCGTGCATTAGGGGAGACCTATGTCCAGCAGTGGACGAGTGTGGGTTGCTGATGATGATGTTGATCCGATATCTCGTTAAGTTTAGCAGCTCATAAGTAAATGATGCACTTAAAAATCATCGAAGGGTTCAGGTGGGACACGAACCCACAACCTACTACAGTCCGGGTGGCTGTACTACCGATTATACTAACCTAACCACTTACTAAGCCGACGAATTTCGGTTTGTCTAGGTTGATCGATGGCGTATGAGGCAGGGTCACCACCAAAAGCCCCATCTAGCCAGACTTTGGTTGATGTTTCGCTGAGGTTGGCATGGACCGTAGGGAGTGGTATTTTTTTTTATGTGATAGGTAGCAGACGAGCAGGCAGATCACCTGATGGTAAGCAATTGCCGCCGCCCATGGACACTTGCAACACCAGTGGAGTTACAAGTGCGCTGCCAACCTTTTATCCCCATCCCCCCGGGTGGGCCTCCGGTACCCTCACTCACTCGGCGAAACACAGCACAGGGGCTGCTTCACGCCGGTTTTCTGTGAGGCAGTGGTATCACTCCGGTCGAGCCGGCCCATTCATGCCGAAGCGTGGCTCTCCCACAGTTAAAAGTGGTGTGATAGAGAAGAGGCCTATACCCAGCAGTGGGTGGATGGCTTTGGCTACAACTATTTTTATCCTTCTATAATCACAAGCCGCGCCTATCTTCCGAAATTTCCTCCTTATTACATTAGGCAATAGGCTGATATCAAACATATTGCAATTGATGTAATATGTTTATTATCTGGGTGAGGCAGTGTAATTCATTTATTTGTTTGTTTGCTTCCCACATCAAAATACTTATAGTCTGCGGCAAGCAAGTGTAGTTATGACCTTGAGTGCGCCCTCACTTCGCTTCGGGACCGTAATTCAGAAACGAACCAATAGATGCCGTTGTGTCCAATTACATCGCGCAAGCGTTTCGTGTTTTCGGTTTACCTATTAAGCCTTGTCGTTGTCTATAGAAGTTATCTCTTTATAAATAATGTAGAAGAAGATTTGTTTGTTTTCTTTCCACACCAAAAATAACTTATACTAAGTAATAGTCTGCGGCAAGAAAGTGTAGTTATGACCTTGAGTGCGCAGAAACGACCCGTTTAGCGCAATGGTTTGAGCGCCGGTTGAGACGCAAGGATCGCGAGTTCGATTCCCGCACTAACACAAATGTTTGTTGATGAAACGGATTTTGTGTTAAGTCCGGGTGTTTGTGGTTCAAGAAAATAAAACTGACTTATGTAACAACTTTTTACCCACCACTTGTTTTATGCAAATAAATTATAATCCATTTGAAACTGTCTCATGACTGGCTGGATTTGGTAGTAACCCTGCCGCATACGCCAAAGGTTTGTTGGTTCGATTCCCACCCTATTGCCTACAGGAGTGTAGAGCTACGGTATAGTTTGGACATTATTTCCAAATGGCTTATCACAGTTCCTGACTGATGATATTAAGGAATGTTATTTATTACCTTCGTTATAAACGATATCATGCTTCAATAATTTGTGCCATTTTGTCCAATATTAGGTACAAGAATAATCTGAGACAACCACATTTTTTTACTTAATTGGTTTTTTTATTACTGTTCAGGTTTTAGTCGCAATAAAATAACCACCTTTTTTTTATGTGATAGGTAGCAGACGAGCAGGCGGATCACCTGATGGTAAGCAATGCCGCCGCTCATGGACACCTGCAACACCAGTAGAGTTACAAGTGCGCTGCCAACCTTTTATCCCCTTCCCCCCCGGGTGGTACCCTCACTCACTCGGCGAAACACAGCACAGGGGCTGCTTCACGCCGGTTTTCTGTGAGGCATTGAAGAAAATAACTGCTCAATATAATAAGTTTAGAAGTTACGTGGAAACAGATGAACATACATACATACATACAAACAAAGCCTGTCAAAATCGTAACCCTCCTTTTGTTTTGCCGAAGTCGGGTAAAAATGGGCCGTGGTAGCCCAATATCGGTTTTTAATAATATTTTGGTCCTTTTGATAAACGTTGTGGCGACATCTACCATCCGAAGAAAGTTTTGTTTTTATTAATATAGGAAGGCAAAGTCCGAAGAAAGATTTTTTTTATTAATATAGGAAGGCAAACGAGCTAGTGGGTCACCTGATGGTAAGTGATCACCGCCGCCCATGAACATCAGCTACACCAGAAGGAGTGCGGATGCGTTGCCGGCCTTTTAGGAAGGTATAGGCTCGTTTCTTGATGATTTGAATGTCGTACCAACCGGTACGACATTCAAATACCGCTGGAAATACCGCTGAAAGTAGATTCCGCCACTACAGTACCATGACTGTTCCATACAAGATTCAAATTGTCATATGATCCTACATCGCGAAAGCAAAGTTCGCATGTCTACTTGGAACAATACGATAAACCAAGATGGTACACCGGACCATGGTCCCCGAGCCAACACCACCCGGCTTGGCGGAAGATCTTCCCTTTTTATTGGGGAACATTCCACCCCCCCATTAGAAAAAAATGTCTGGGAACTTTACATATTGCATCTGTAATTTTATTAAAAACTAGTGGCCCGCCCTCACTTCGCTTCGGGACCGTAATTCAGAAATAAACCAATAGATGGCGCTGTGCTAAATTACATCGCGCAAGCGTTTCGTGTTTTCGGTTTACCTATAAGCCTTGTCGTTGTCTATAGAAGTTATCTCTTTATAAATAGTATAGAAGAAGATAAGTAAACTCAGTTGCAATGAGCAGGGCACATTGCGAGGAGAACAGACGGCCGTTGGGGTGGAAAGGTCTGTGGAGGCCGCGTGCAGGAGGCCGCAGCCGTGGCAGGCCTCCCACCAGGTGGACCGACGATCTAGTAAAGGTCGCGGGAGTCCCTTGGATGCGGGTGGCACAGGACCGATCTGTGTGGAGAACTTTGGGGGAGGCCTATGTCCAGCAGTGGACGTCTATTGGCTGAAATGATGATGAAAGGCGACAAACGAGCAAGCGAGTAACCTGTTGGTAAAATAGGTAGATGTCCCCACCGATATTTAATTTAAGCATGTCGCGTACCCGGTCTTAAACGACGAATTACGTTTTTAAACGAAAGAACACACTGGAAATTAAAGAAAAATAAAACACCGTTATTTGCCGTCAAAATGGCTGCTTTCCAATTGAAGCTGGGGACCGTCTCTTTGCCGAAGGATTGATATTTTAATTTGATGCATTAATTGTAAAGTTGGAAAGAATAAAAACACGCCATTTCTATTCCATTGGAAAAAATAGTGAGATGGAACTCTAACTTAAATAATTTAGTAGTGAGTCAAGCAAAAGTAAGTAAGTATATTTCAAATTTTTCGAAGACAGCTCGGGTTTGTGATCACCGCACCGCATTAGGCAAGCGTGGTGATTAAGCCTAATCCCATCATAGTAGCGATGACTTGATTTCTATGATGGAGGCCTTTGCCCTGCAGTGGGACAGTATATAGGCTGATAGTTTAGAGGTACTTTTACTATAGTGGCTACTACGTTATAACGAAACGAGACACTGGTATAAGGTACTGACCAGATACAAAGATTTAAATCTTTGACCAGATACCTATACAAACCGAAAAGGCGAAACACTAGCGCGATGCGATCGACGCCCACCGCCATCTATTGGTGAGTGGAAGTAATGTCCCGAAACAAAGTGAGAACAGGCCACTAGTGGGGTATAAAAACATCGCCCACAAAGTTGCAGGCAAAAGCTAGTTCAGTTTTAAAAGCCAACCCAATGTACAATGTTATTAATATTGAATAGCTTTCTTTGAGCTTTGATATGACTCTCCATTGTCGTATAATAATCCCCGCAGGGGAGTGTAAAAAGCGCTGCTTCTTTGAGGAAATGGGTAATAAGGCAAGCTTTAACATCCATACTAATATTAAAAATGCGAAAATAACTCTGTCTGTCTGTCTGTTACTCTTTCACGCCAAAACTACTCAACGGATTTAAATGAAATTTGGTATACAGATAATCTAGACCCTGAGAAAGGACATAGGCTACTTTTTATTGCGAAAAGGGGGTTGAAAGGGGGGTAAAAAGTTACTTTTCCACGCGGACGAAGTCGCGGGCGGCCGCTAGTATACTTATAAGTCACGTACCTAACTAATAAGTTAACGGCATCTCAGCAGGCCTTCAGGGTGAGAGTGACAGACTCAATGGACACTTTGTCTGTTCTTTTGTGCTTGTCAATCTCATATTTGGATTGACAGGTACGAAAGAACCAACTAAGTACTAATTAAGTCTGTCATCCTCACCTTGAAGGCCTGCTGAGATGCCGTTTCACGCCCCGCCTAAAAAACCCTAAGATCCATACTTAATATTACAAATGGGAAAGTGTGTCTGTCTGTATGTTTGTCTTTCTTTCACGGCAAAACGGAGCGACGAATTGACGTGATTTTTTAAGTGGAGACAGTTGAAGGGATGGAGAGTAACCTAGGCTAACTTTGCCCCTTTCTAACCCCCCATTTTAGGGAAGTGGGGGGCGCGAGCGCGTTTTGCCCGTGGGCAAAAGCTAGGTTTTAATAAAGCAAGTATTTTTAATTTCTTAAGTTATGTACAGAGTGTTCAAAAATGAGACGGAAACTCTCTAGTTGTTTGCCCGAAATTGTTCGCTTCCGGGCATAAGAAGTTTTCCTTAAAATAACGTGTAGGAAAACTAAAAGTTTAAATGAGTTGGTACATCCAACGTCGTGTAGCTAGTACCCTGGATAATATTATTAATATAGTATACTAGCGGCCGCCCGCGACTTCGTCCGCGTGGAAAAGTAACTTTTTACCCCCCTTTTCGCAATAAAAAGTAGCCTATGTCCTTTCTCAGGGTCTAGATTATCTGTATACCAAATTTCATTTAAATCTGTTCAGTAGTTTTGGCGTGAAAGAGTAACAGACAGACAGACAGACAGAGTTGTATGGATATAGTACCTATAAATAATGTTTTTTGGATTATTTTTGGATGTTTCTATGTTAGAGATATGTCATGTTGTTCCCGATATGCTAGTGGAGTTACAGCCTAAAGTTGTTTAATTAAGAATGTCTCCCTATAAGGAACCACTGTATCTCTGTTTTGTGTGACAATCTATATTTATAAAGAGATAACTTCTATAGACAACGACAAGGCTTATAGGTAAACCGAAAACACGAAACGCTTGCGCGATGTAATTGAGCACAGCGCCATCTATTGGTTCATTTCTACCAGTCAACCTTGGGTCAAGCAAAGGGCAAAGGTGCGGCGAAAGGAGGACTTTAAGTTTTAATGCAATTCACAGATTAAAGAAATATTGACAGTAAAGAATTCTTGAGCACTCGACATTGAAGACGAATGTAGAGAATTCAATCATTTGTCAACACACACCAAATAACTATACTCTGATTTATAATCATGTAATATCAACTGACAGCTACAATCGACCTTTATTTTTTAATGTTGCCTCCTAAGTGCACTAGTGCTGTTATAATTGAATGGTGAGCGAACAATTGAATTTATTATTGAACATTTTAGATGTTAAGATTTTACTCATAACCTTAAATTAATTTCATTGATTTGTACGATAGTTAATAAGAAAAACATTACATAAAGTACAGCGATATTTATACGTAATGATCAGAGCTGGTTTGAATGAACATGAAGACAACAATAAAGAGTAAAAATCGATAAATTGTTTTTTATTTAAATGAATTAATCTGACAACTCATAGCTGTTATGTTCGACATAAATACTCTGACAATTAAGTCATGAAAATAATCCTTGATTATATTTTCATGACATCTTCATTTAAATCATAGATATTCCCTCACCATAAAAGTCTGACCAACAAAACGTGACTATAAAGAATGGTGGCAATTCAAAAACCTTGGGGTCAAACACTTATTACAATCAGAAAAACTATGTTGATATTTGTGTTTATTAGACTAAGCAGAATACTAGTTTAGTAAAAAATGAGTTTAATAAAGTTTATTGAATGACTACATTTTAACACACTTCGTACATTTAGTTAGAAGTTTGGACATCAATCAGCCTCCAAATGAATTTTTCAAGATTTTCCATGTCATGAAAAGAAAATGATGAAAATAATTGAATCGCAATTGAACTTTTCGATTACTCACGACCGACACTATTTTTGTATTACGATAACGCGACAACCCGCCAACTGTCAGTTGATATTACATGATTATAAATCAGAGTATAAATCTATTTATGACATTTCAGCAATTAATGACATTAAAAGCAAATCCCGAAGTTATTACACGTATTTAAACATACAGGGTGTATCTGTGAACAGTTACATCCTTTTAATCACATGCTCTACAATTTGTTTGATCTAGTTTTGACTTTCGAAAATTCACACTCAAAATTTCAACTTTTCATATAAAGTCAGTTACGTGACTTTGTCATTTGTATCGGAGAGTCGAAAAAAATTGATGAATTTCGAAAAGTCGTCGAACAAATGTTTTTAAAAATGGTTGATAAAATACGTGGTTAAAGTATGTAAATGTCCACAGATACAACCTGTATAAATTACCAAAAACATAATTAAAATTACATAATTGATCGAATTAGTTTTTTTCTTGTTGGGACGCAATTTGGACTTCAAAGTCGACAGCACAAGACTTGTCTCTCAAATAAGTAGGTATGTAGGTATACTCTGGATATATGAACAAACAATAATTTACGTCGTCACAGCAGACACAATGGAAAATCAATTGTTTTATGCCTTATAAAAGGCTTATATGGGTCTTTCGACGTTATACTTAGTTACATTTCAACGAATATTTTTTTTTCTTGTTGGTTTGCGATTTGGACTTCAAAGTCAACAACACAAGACTTGTCCCTCAGATAAGTAAGAACACTCTGGATCTCTACAATGATAAAATAACATATAGGAACCATCACTCACCTGGTCTGCAGAGGCACTGATGCAGAGCTGGGGTCCTCGCGGGTTATATAGCCGCCGTCCGCGCGGCATAGGGGAGGCGTAGAGTCGCCATTTTGACGCACGTTTCCGCCCTGTGAAAAAATTTTTAGTTTTATTTTTGTTAAAGGAATTATTTGCGTTTTATTTTTAAGTAAATATCGTCCCGTTGGTATAGTGATTTAACTGCCGCACTCAGAAATGTAATGTAACCTTAAAGCTCATTATCTTAACGTCGTAAGGACCAGACAACAGACTCAATAGAAATCGGGCGTGAAGCAGTGCATTCGCTGTGTTTCGCTGCGTGAGTGAGGGTAATGGAGGCCCAATCCAAGGGAAGGGGGGAAAAGGTAAGCAACGCACTTATGACACCACTGCTGGTGTTGCAGGTGTCCATGGGCGGCGGTAATAGCTTACCATCATCCGGCTCGTCTGCCACTTACATCATAAAAAAAAACAATTGTTTTATGCCTTTTAAAAGGCTTTTGGGTCTTACGACGTTAATTTTATTATTCTTTATGTTTATTCAAATAAGGGTCTATAAATTCCGGGATAATTAAGTTTTTGTTATAAATTAACGTCTCTGAGTGCGGCAGTGAGTATCTAGACTGTGATGTATTTTTCGAACATAGGTAGATCACCGCACCGCATTAGGCAAGCGTGGTGATTAAGCCTAATCCCATCATAGTAGCGATGACTTGATTTCTATGGTGGAGACCTTTGCTCTGCAGTGGGACAGTATTTATTGCAATAAGTAAGTACGTATTATAATTACAGTTTATTTTCATAAAGTTGATCAAACTCCTAGTAAATAAATAAATTAATAAATTCACACATCTCATACATTGACCTGACTCCGTACTAAGTAGCTTAAGCACTTGTTGTCAAGTGCGTAAGTTAAGTCTGTTGTCAGAGAAAACACAAATATGTATAATACGTGAGTAAATATATTAATTGCTAATGTGTTATCTATTATAGTTAAAATTTATCATGTAGTATATAAGAAGCTGTAATGTTTCCTTAAAAATAAATAAATAAATAAATTATGTATTACAATATTACACCTAGACACTGAACAAAAACAAGTGTATGTCCGGGATGATCAAACCTACGACCTTACTTACTTACTCGGATGGCTCAACGACCCAAAATGAGTCTTGGCCTCCGATATGACATGTCGCCAATTGTCTCGTGTCGTATCGGTCGTGCAGCTTGTCGCCAATCTCCTGCTTGCAAATCTTGCAGGTCCGCGTTTGCTACATCCCGCCAGCGGTAGCGTGGGCGCCACATTGGCCGATGACTAGTAAGCTGCCCAAGATGGCGCCCCGATCTGATACCATTCTTTCAACGTGGCCGAGCCATCGGAGTCTATGTGCCTTCGACTCTCCTACTATGTTGGGAGACGCCATCAGCTCTGCCAGTCAGTTTTTTTTTTTATATGGCCTGTATTGTGTTCACGACACATTTAATTTTGCCAATGTCAAGTGTAGATTGATAAAGTGAGTCAACAGTCGAAGTCAGTCGAAGTCACAGTCACTCAATAAAACGCCGGTGTTTAGCGTTTTAATGTCCTAAGGATTCTGTGGAGACTATTTTTAACAAAGCCGTAGGTTTTAAGACTTTATTAGGTCAAAGCAAGTTGTTCACGTGACAACTCACTCGACACACAATAGCAGTGTTAAAATAGACACAATTCAATGATTCTTATATTAATATCACCCTGCGGCACTTCACTGCACAAAGTAACACCAAATTTGTACACTAAAAACCACTAGATACTAATTAAAATCGTTGGATTGCATCAGCCGATGCGGCTTGTTTCACAGTTACCCACAGAAGCCAGAATTATTTTACGGCGCCAATTATTTTACGTTGACATCTCCACACCTCCCTGTCCGCTAGCGACCGCCCGCGGCGCTGCCCGCCCGGCGTCCGATAATTAAACGCACTTCCCGATCACTTACCGCATCGTTTCCATAACAATTATTATTTAAAGTGCGATATCGTATTAATATTTAAATGATCGGTTTAGTCTGTAGTAGAATAGGGTAGTTGACTAATATCGATGTAGTAAAAAATATTGATACTTTACCAAAATATTGGTAAATAAGAACCAATAGCCTAAATTTTCAGTTAAAAATATAACGTCTAGCTGGTTTTGTGAGCATTCAAAGTTTCATGGGCAAGTCCATTTTTAAAGTTTATAATATTATAAAAATAATTATATCATTGAACTACCTACACATTAAACACAAACTTTTATTATAAAACTATGTACATAAACGAAACATTTGATATAGCTACCAAACAAAATTTGCTAGACGCGCATATAAGATACGGGCGTGTGACGTCACATGTTGGTAGCCATTTGTATAGAGCGTTTTTGGGCCCGCGTAAAATATGTGCTCTTAAAGTTGTGATATCTCAGGTAATTCAAATCAGAATCAAATAATTCTTTCAACAATGTTTCTTTAATAGAGGGGGTCTTTTGATTAAACACATAAAAAAAAATAGTCAAGTACCCTATTACATTCCCTCTGATATGGTTTAATGAAATGATGGCTGACACATACGTCATACTTGTGTACAGGTGCCGCCTTGTGGACTGGTCTGCTCCGGTTTACCTCATTCTTAGCTTTTTAACAATTTTAATTATCTTGAGTATTGGACTGTAGGAGGTGGTATGAGGAAAACATTGTAATAAACATTTTGGCAATTAAAAAGAGTAACTGGCGAGTTTCTTGCCGGATCTTCTCGTCAGAATCAACTTTCCGATACCGGTGGTATCGCATTATGTCTATTTATTTTTTAATAGGTATATCTTATGTATCAAGATAATTATGTATTTAATTTCATTGAAATTAAATACATTATCCTTATATAGTTTTAAATATTTTCTCTATGTATGACGATTTGTAAGTGCTGTGTACAAGCCTATGCAAATAAAGAATATTTGACTTTGACTTTGATTAGAATGTACCTACAAGATCAATGTTATTCGGTGAGCGCTACCAAACGGGGCAGCGGTGATTACTTACCAGCAGGTAACCCGTAAGCTGGTTTTCCGCCTCTAGTTTTTTTTTTTTATGTGATAGGTAGCATACGAGCAAGCGGATCACCTGATGGTAAGCAATTGCCGCCGCCCATGAACACATGCAACAAGTGCGCTGCTAACCTTTTATCCCCTTCCCCCCTATGGGCATCCGGTACCCACACTCACTCGGCGAAACACAGCACAGGAGCTGCTTCACGCCGGTTTTCTGTGAGGCAGTGGTATCACTCCGGTCAAGCCGGCCCATTCATGCCGAAGCATGGCTTTCCCACAATAAACAATATAATAGTACAAAAAAAGAGGTCCCGAGTTCGATTCCCAGTCAAGTCAATTTAGGAAACTTTATTTTCTAAATTTTCTTGGGTCTGGGTGTTCTGGGTTGACGCCCCCAGTTAATTATCGTCACCTGGTACTCATAGTACAGGAGTCGCCCTAGTTTGAGACCAGGTTGATTGGTGTGATTGTCTGGCGCATTTAAACGGTTAGAGGACCGCTTTACCGTGGGAGAGCCACGCTTCAGCATGAATGGGCTGGCTCAACCGGAGGCTCGATACTACGGTCTCACAGATGAGAAGACCGGCTTAAAGCAGCGCCTGCGCTGTTTTCGTTGAGTGAGTGAGGGTACTGGAGGCCCAATTGGGGGGAAGGGGGCTAAAGGTTGGCAGCGCACTTGTGTTGAAGGTGTCTATGGGCAGCGGCAATAACTTATGATCAGGTGATCCGTCCGCTCGTGTGCTACCTATCAAATAAAAAAAAAGATGTTATTTTAACGCCCCGTGGGCTTAGTGGTTTTAGTACCGGGCCGTGATCTCGGGGACCTGGGTTCGATTCCCGGGTGGAACTGATTAGAATAGAAAATATTTGGAGCAAATGACAATAGATTAAAAGTATGTTTCGAATTTTCCGAACATAGCTCGGGTTTGTGATCACCGCACCGCATTAGGCAAGCGTGGTGATTAAGCCTAATCCCATCATAGTAGCGATGACTTGATTTCTGTGATGGAGGCCTTTGCCCTGCAGTGGGACAGTATATAGGCTGATACTTTACTCTATTTATCATGTCCCGAAACGCAGTGAGGGCAGGGGACCCAATTCTCTTTCACTCGACATTGAATTCGAAGGAGAATTTTGTATGGGAAAATGTATGAAATCTCTAAATTCGACTTCAATGTCAAGTATACAAGAATTGGTTCCCATGAGGCCAATTCTCGTTTTTCGCCTTATGTCGAGTCGACTTCATGGAACGCACAACCAATAGGAGAACACAGATTACAGTCGACATTCCTTATCTTGTTCTCCTTTGGTCTATGCGCACGGACGTATATATATCTAGCTTTGACAAGGGGGGTGGCCCACATTGCAAAACAATTACGAATCACCTCCCCCCGTGCTCGGATTTAACAATAATATTTCATAATGCGGCTCTCCCGAAGTACAATTCAAGGACCGGCTGGACCCAGCGTGCGTTATTACATGTACGCATTCTTGAAGAACGTGAGGTTGATTTGTTGATTTGCCGTCCCAGGGCTATCTACAATTTGCTACCCCACCAACCTTGCCGACCCCTTAATTAAGTCGCCCTTGGCTATAGCCGATTCAACCTTATGTCAAACCAGGCCTCAATGGGCCTTATATACGTCCATGGCTATGCGTTCCATGAAGTCGACTCGACATAGAAGGCGAAAACCAAGAGATCCACGCCCCTAGTTTTCCTATACATTTCACCTAACCGATATATTTCCATACATCATCGCCCATCGTTCATGAATGGATTATTTTCAGTTATTCCTTATGATTTGGCGACAAAATTGCTTTTTGCCATCATTAACTGCAAATCAATCAAACTATATCATTCAAAGCAAATAAGACGGATGTGTGAAAAATATTCCTAGGCCTACAATGAAACACACGGGATGTTTTATTGTAGGACTAGTGGCCCGCCCTCACTTCGCTTCGGGACCGTAATTCAGAAATGAACCAATAGATGGCGCTGTGTCCAATTACATCGCGCAAGCGATTCGTGTTTTCGGTTTACCTATAAGCCTTGTCGTTGTCTATAGAAGTTATCTCTTTATATAGTACTAGCGGCCGCCCGCGACTTCGTACGCGTAGAGTTAATTATTGACACTTACCGTCATATTTTGGACAATCCACACCATATATTTTTATAAATTGTAGCCTATGTGTTATTCTGATGTTTAAGCTATATTGTGGTGAAGTTTCATTCAAATCCATTCAGTAGTTTATACGTGAAAGAGTAACAAACATCCTTACATCCATACATCCTTACAAACTTTCGCCTTTATAATAGTAGTAGGATAGATTGGACCGAATAATAACTGCCGCTCTCAGAGACGTTAATCAAACCTTAATTGTCACTTAAGAAAAATATTCATCAAAGAATATCCATAATTAATATAATGTTCATTATGGTTAAATGACGTCTCTGACTGCGGAAATAAAAAACAGGGGAAATATCCCATCCCACTAATATTAAGGTGAAAGTTTGTAATGTTTTTTAGTTAGCAGACGAGCAGGCGGATCACCTGATGGTAAGTATGTTATCTCTTCTTTCACGTAAAAATAATAGCTTCTAAGCTTATGCATCAGAACACACGAAAGTAACTCTGTCTGTCTGTTACTCTTTCACGCCAAAACTACTAAACGGATTTGAATGAAATTTGGTATACAGATGGTCTAGACCTTGAGAGAGGACATAGGCTACTTTTTGTTGCGAAAAGGGGGTTGAAAGGGGGGGTAAAAATGATTAAATAATCAAAAATGCTACCTAAAGATACTATTCCACGCGGACGAAGTCGCGGGCTAGCTAGAAAATAAATAACAGCGCCTCTTTTCTTTGAATGCGACAGGTATAATCTCGTTCGTTACTGCGTTTCGTTGTAGGCCCCTGATCCGTACGTCATTGTTCCGCCTACACCAACTTTCTACAAGAAAAGGTCATGTATTAAGCGGAGTAAATATTTTTATCTGAAATCAATTGACTGGCCGGATGGCGCATTTGGTAGTGACCCTGCCTCATACGCCAAAGGTCGTGGGTTCGATCCCCACCCTGGACAAACATTCGTGTGATGTACACGTGTTTGTTCAGTGTCTGGTGTATGATTTTTTTTTTATGTGATAGGTAGCATACGAGCGGGTGGACCACCTGATGGTAAGCAATTGCCGCCGCCCATGAACACATGCAACAAGTGCGCTGCTAACCTTTTATCCCCTTCCCCCCGATGGGCCTCCGGTACCCTCACTCACTCGGCGGAACACAGCACAGGAGCTGCTACACGCCGGTTTTCTGTGAGGCAGTGGTATCACTCCGGTCGAGCCGGCCCATTCATGCCGAAGCATGGTTCTCCCACAGTTAAAGTATTTAAGTATTATAGTTGTGTTTCCTCTGTTGTCTGATATCTGTAACATAAGTGCTTAAGCTACTTAGTACGGAGTCAGGTCAATATGACATAGACTCCACTGCTGGACATAGGCTTCTCCAAAGTTCTCCTCCACACAGATCGATTCTGTGCCACCCGCATCCAAGGGACTCCCGCGACCTTCACTAGATCGTCGGTCCACCTGGTGGGAGTCCTGCCACGGCTGCGGCCTCCACTCAAGGACCTTTCCACCCCAACGGCCGTCTGTTCCCCTCGCAATGTGCCCTGCCCACAGCCACTTGAGCCACGCAATTCTTTGGGCTATGTCTGCGACCTTAGATCTCCTGCTGATCTCATCATTTCTGACACGATCACGCAAGGAGATTAAGAGAATTTCCCTACTTTAAAATAGCTGGATTTTCTTCCCATGACCTTTATGAAGCAATTAGAAAACGAATAAAAAAATGGTCAAGTGCGAGTCTGACTTGTGTTGACGGGGAACCGTGGGAGAGCCACGCTTCGGCATGAATGGGCCAGCTCGACTGGAATGATACCACGGGCTTACAGAAGACCGCTGTGTTTCTTCGAGTGAGGGTACCGGAGATCCATTTGGGGTGCACAGGGCTAAAGGTTGGCAGCGCACTTGACTCTACTGGTGTTGCAGGTGTCTATGGGCGGCGGCATTCGTTTATCATAAGGTGATCCGTCTGCTCGTCTGCTACCTGTCACAGTAAAAATAAATAAATAAAATTGGTTTTGTTTATAAATCTAGATTATATCGATGCTACTAAACCGTAGGAGAGCCACGCTTTGGCATGAATGGGCCGGCTCGATATCACTGACGTGAAGCAGAGCGGCGCTATAATTTTGGACAGTGAGTGAGAGTACTGAAGGCCCAATAGAGGGGCAGCAGGGGTTAAGTTCGCAGCGCATGTGACTCTACTGGAGTTGCAGGTTTCTATGGGCGGCGGCAATCGCTTACCATCAGGTGGTCCGTCTTCTCGTCTGTCACTTATCACATTTAAAAAAATGCACTAGGGTTCTTTTCTCACACTTTGGGCACGGAACTCTAAAAACGATTTAACTAATTTATATTCTAAGATGGCGACGCGTCCGTGACATCTCTTAAGTATTTAGATATTAATTTGAAACCGGCTAGGAGACTTGTCTTCATCATACTGCCAAGGGCAAGTCTGAAACCAGCCCTAAATGCCGAGCAAATGCACAGCTCGAAGTTAGTACTAGATTTAAAGCTGAGAGTCTATGTGCCTTTGTCTTTCCTATAATTATGTAAGTATAGGCCTTTGCATCTTAGCAGATGATTTAAGTAGCATTTTAAGTAGGGACACCACACCTTCGCTCGTGGCTGTACAGACCAATTCGCGATTGTATGTTTCGTCCGCATTTTCGGCAAGCGAAACGAGTGTCGACGGATGGGGGGTTTCCAGCATGACGTCTAGCAGGCTTTGATGCCAGTTAAGTCAAACCCGGGTTGGTCGTGTTGGGCTATGCCTTCGGAGACTATCTTCCTCCAGCTGAGGTGCTCAGCAGCAAGATCCTCCCACTTATGTAAGTAACGCACTTAAAAAATCATCGACGGGTTCAGGTTGGACTCGAACCTACAACCTTCCACAGTCCGGGTGGCTGTTCTACCAATTATACTAACCCTTACTAAGTCGACGAATTTCGTAAGCAGGACGAATATCGATACTAGCGCCGCCAACCTATTTACACTGATTCTGGCGACAAATAATATAAAACTTTACAAAATTAGATGCAAGGAAATTGGTTATTTCAAGACGCAATACAATATTTTAACTGTGGGAGAGCCACGCTGCGGCATGAATGGGCCGGCTCGACCGGAGTGATACCACTGCCGCACAGAAAACCGGCGTGAAGCAGCCCCTGTGCTGTGTTTCGCCGAGTGAGTGAGGGTACCGGAGGCCCACCCAGGGGGGAAGGGGATAAAAGGTTGGCAGCGCGCTTGTAACTCCTCTGGTGTTGAAAGTGTCCATGAGCGGCGGCAATTGCTTACCGTCATGTGATCCGCCTGCTAGTCTGCTACCTATCACATAAAAAAAAGACTTATTGATCAAAAACATTGTTTGTAAGGACAAGTTAAAGTTGTGACTACGATGTTTGCGCTAGGTTCCAACTAACTAGCTTGTTTGCGACTAAACTTTTAAGTTCTTAAGTTTTATGTACTTATCTTTCATTAACTGTCCTTGGTCAGCGTCTGACTTTGTCAATTCAAAAGTTAAGGGGCTATACGAATGAAACTAGCGCCGCCAATCTATTTACACTGATTGTGGCGAAAATACGTTATTTTTTAAGAAAGCAAAACATTACTGACATAGGTAAAAGGAAATTGAATTTTTCAAGATGCAATACAATATATAAAACACGCGACAAGTAACATAATGTCAATTATTGCTAAAAGTGGCCGTTTTTAGCAATTATTAACTTTATTGTTACTTGTCGCGTGTCAGAATAAAATATATTGTATTGCATCTTGAAAAATCCAATTTACTAGGATCTTAAGTCTGTAATGTTTTATTTTCTTCAAAAATAGCATATTTCCGCCACAATCAGTGTAAATAGGTTGGCGGCGCTAGTTTAATTCGTATAGCCCCTTAAGTATTTTGACAGCCTCGATACCGCTATCGAGGCTGTTCTCTAAGTAAGAGTGGCTAAGGTGTTTACATTACGCACCCCTGTACTATGAGTAGGTACCAGATGCGTCAACCCAGAACACCCAGACCCAGGAAAACTTAGAAAATGTAGATTCCTAAATTGACTTGATCGGGAATCGAACCCGGGACCTTTCGCGCTTTAAGCCCCTCCATCGAGGCCGTCACAAACACAAATGTACACAGATACACCCTGTATAATCTAGGCATATTTATACACAGTCAAAGTTTTGGGAATTTAAATCCCGAATCATCAAAATAAGCTAAATAAAAATCTGTTCCATACAAAAAAGAAAATTCACTGAGCAATAATGTATTTAGATACGCCATCTAGCGGATGGCCCCCTGTACGATTCCACAACTGGGTCCAAGTCTTCCAAACTGAAGTTTTCAGGAAACTTTTCATGAATTCATTTGGCTTCAGTCGAATTCAGACGCAAAACGAAAAGTGATACGGAATCCAAAAAGATTCTTAAAAGTTCGATTCGGAGAATATATTATATTTCTTATTGTAAGTTCTAAGATATAGAAGTCATATAAATTTACTCATATACGGTAACGTTATATCTTCTATTCTGTAAAATTTTTAAAGAGAATAAGCTTTATCATCATCATCATCAGCATTTTTCAAATTAGGTCCATGCAGGAGCACATATGAATATCAAAATAAGGTACACAAACACATACAAGATTTTTTTGCCTGCATGCTGCATGTTTGCTTGTATTTTGCATAGTTGCATGCAACATGCCTGCTTGCATGCTGCATGTCTGCTTGCATGCTACATGTCTGCTTGCATGCAACATGCCTGCTTGCATGCTGCATGTCTGCTTGCATGCTACATGTCTGCTTGCATGCAACATGCCTGCTTGCATGCTGCATGTCTGCTTGCATGCTACATGTCTGCTTGCATGCTACATGTCTGCTTGCATGCAACATGCCTGCTTGCATGCTGTATGTCTGCTTGCAAGCTACATGTCTGCTTGCATGCAACATGCCTGCTTGCATGCTGCATGTCTGCTTGCATGCTGCATGTCTGCTTGCATGCTGCATGTCTGCTTGTATGCTGCATGCCTGCTTGCATGCTGCTTGTCTGCTTGCATGCTGCATGCCTGCTTTCAAGCTGCGTACACCTGTAGGAGATAGAACATTAGATCCACCGACTGCACATTTTTCCATTGAAGAGAAAATTACTAATTTCAAAGATAAACCAAACAATGTACCTATTACTTACCCAGTAAGTATTTATCAGTTTTCTATAACGCTATTTAGAAAGTTGCGGTCATTGCAACTGACGGGGTAATATGAAAAACCTTTATAAAATACTGCAGAATGTAAAGTAAATTAAAATTAATTTTAAGGTTTTTCTTCCTCAAATCGTTTTTGTTTAATATTCTGTGAGCTATTTTTGAGGCTTTTGTTTATAATAAAGGTGGCAGACGAGCTGACTGATCACCTGATGGTAAGCGATTAATGCCGCCCATGGACATCTGCAACGACAGTGGTGTCACAAGTGCGCTTCTTACCTTTTAACTCCCTAATTATAAAAAAAAATAGACAAAGACATTCCATTATTAAGATAATGAGCATTAAGATTAAATGAGGTCTCTGAGTGCGGTAGTAAAGGTCCTAACCGTAATTACTATCAGGTGATCCGTCTGCTCGTCTGCCACGTATCACATAAAAACAGTTTAAAGTGGGTAACGAAAATTTAATCAACTAAACTTAATCTAAGAAGTATTTATGCAAAATATAAGCCGTGTATGAGACCCCAGCGAGGGATGTGAGTAATGCTCTCCACCACATTAAGAAAGAGTTGGAAACCAGTTTGAAACTCGTATACTGCTCGTTTAACTTTCTTTATTTGATCCTCGAATTCTGAAAGAAAAAAAAGTTGGAAGTATTTGTAAGTGGATGCGAATGTCACAAAATTATCTTTTTAAGGTTAGGTTATGGTTTTTTTTTATGACCACCCAAAAATCCTTAATTTTATTCCGGGTGATCATAAAAAAAAACCCTAACCCAACCTTTTACACATAGGGTGAACATAAAAAAATACCCTTACCTATACAAGACTTAGCTTTTTTTTAAAAAAAACAAAGTCTGGCAGCGAAAAGAGTATTAAGAATCGGAACTAAAAACTGCCAAAGAGGCGGCTAATCGAGCGCCTAGGCTAGTCGTATTGAATGACGTATGGCTCCGAATTACAAACCGGCCGTTTTTATTTAGCCGCCATTTCAAAACGGGCCCTGTGTTGGAAATGGAAAACAGCTAGGCGTAATGTAATACGGCGGATTATACGATCGGGCTGTGACATCACCATCCCATCTGATCTTATCGCAGGGCGTCCAACACTACGCTTACTGAGTCATGGTCTCCACTTAAAGAATTAATTACGGCTCCAAATTTGTCTTAGGGCCTCGTTCACCATCTCTGAGTAAAGTTCCAAGTAATTTATTTGTCAATTAAAGTGGGTTCGGAGAAAACTGGCCCCTGGTCTTTGTATTGAATTTTATTTGTTAACTAGGCCGCGAACCAGGAGCCAGTTTCCTCAAAACCCACTTAAATTTAGGAGTAAATTACTTGAAACTTTACCCAGAGATGGTGAACGAGGCCCTTATTTTTTTTTATAGGATAGGGGGCAGACGAGCAGACGGATCACCTGATGTTAAGCGATTACCGTCGCCCATGAACACCTGCAACTCCAGGGACTTCACAGGTGCGCTGCCGGCCTTTCAGAGCGAGATATGCCCTTTTCTTGATTAGGTATTATTATTATTATGAGCCCATAATGTCCCACTGTAGGGCAAAGGCCTCCCTACCCCTTTTCCATCTACTCCGGTCCTGGGCTGCGGTAGACCAGTCTTTCAGAGAAGCGTGTAGCTCATCACGCCATCGTCGCCTCGGTCTGCCGCGGGGACGTTTCACGCTTCGGGGCATCACTGTGGCTATTCTGGCCCAAAGTTCGTCTGGCATGCGACTGACGTGTTCGGCCCAGTCCCATTTGAGGACAGCAGCCTTTTTGGAAACATCGGTTATGATACAATTTGTTTTACTTAATTACCTTTAATCCTCTAGCTTTTTTTCATTTCTTCTCCTCTCTTCTCTCCTGTCTCCTCTCTCTTCTCCCCCTTGTCCTCTCCCCTCTCTCTCTCCTCTCCCGTCTCCTCTCTTCTCTCCCTTGTCCTCTCCCCTCTCGCTCTCTCCCAGCGTCTCCTCCGTCAGGTCGGAGAAGGACCTGCCCACCGGCTGGTAGCTGGACAGATGGCTGTCTGAGTCCTGGTCTACAGTGACCAATGTATCCCAATATGTGTCCCCAATGTATGTTAGAAATGAAACTATTTACTATTATAATATATTACCTTTAATCCCCAGCTCTCATTTCGTTTCCTCTCTCTTCTCCTCTCCCGTCTCCTCTCCCTTTTCCCCCTTGTCCTCTCCCCTCTCGCTCTCCTCTCCCGTCTCTCTCTTCTCTCCCTTGTCCTCTCCCCTCTCGCTCTCTCCCAGCGTCTCCTCCGTCAGGTCCGAGAAGGACCTGCCCACCGGCTGGTAGCTGGACAGATGGCTGTCCGAGTCCTGGTCCAGAGTGACGTGTTCCACCGTCACCTTGATGCTGCTCTGGAGTTTCTCTTTGACTGGGTAAAAGAAAAGTAAAGTATCAGTCTATATACTGTCCCACTGCAG
This sequence comes from Cnaphalocrocis medinalis, assembly GCA_014851415.1. NCBI lineage: Eukaryota > Metazoa > Arthropoda > Insecta > Lepidoptera > Crambidae > Cnaphalocrocis > Cnaphalocrocis medinalis. Next base: position 12,825,398 of record CM026296.1, read on the forward strand.
GGCAAAGGCCTCCATCATAGAAATCAAGTCACCGCTCTACTATGATGTAGTGTTGTTGCGATAGCGATAGACTATCGATAGTATCGTGATACTATCGTGACCTCGAAAATAAGTCATATTATCGATAGATCTATCGATAATATCGGCCCAAACACAATCTACAGTTTCGATAGTTTTGATACTATTAATAGTAAGCTAGTATCGTAACTATCGATAGTTTCGATACTATTAATAGTAAGATAGTATCGTAAAATTTTAGACTATCGATAAAGCAGAACTATGGATAGTTTCGATACTATTGATAGTATCGAAACAATTCAATAATATTGCTTAATTTCTACTGTCGATACCATCGATAGTATTGCAGAATGTCGATATCTTCGATAGAATATTCAATCTATCGACTGTTTTTCAAGGTCAACTATCGATAGTGAAACTATCGCTATCGCAACAACACTACTATGATGGGTTTAGGCTTAATCGCCTCACTGGGTAAATTAAACAAATTTTAAAGCAACAATATAATAATCCTCTGTGCGCGCATGGTCAAGTGCAGCGCCATCTTTTGGTATACATTCTAACTAATGTCCCAAAAAGAAGAGAGAGCTACTATTAAAAAATAAAGAGAATAACTCACGCTGAGGCATACAATTCGAGGGGCAAGAGCATATGGACTCCATATCTATATCGGGCGCGGTGATCCGTATGTTTGCGTACGAGTGCTTCAGGAACACTTTGTCGTTGTCGCAGCCGCACTTCCCGCAGGAGGAAGTTCGTTCGATCTCCTCTCGTCTGGTGAAGATTCCTGTCAAATAATTTGATTATTATTATTTACGTACATATGCCGTTAATAAGACGGATGAAAGAAGACTGCGTCACAAAATATAAAGGACACAGAAAAGAGACTCAGACTTAATTTTGAATTTAGAAGAGTTCGTTGACATATGCTAGGGTTGTTGCCCGGCATGAGTACGTAAGCGCGCGGCCTCTACCACAGACCTCGAAAGTTTGACAATCTCATGTCATAAGTTAGGATTAATGTGGTCGAAAAGGCGTATTTGCCCGTTAGTGCGCTTGCGTGAGTACATGACATGTTTTTAGCTCTTATGTGGGCAATCTACTTTCTGTGTCCTTTATATTTTGTGACTGCGAGCTAAAGAGATGAGAATGTTGAGATGGATGTGTGGCATGACGAGAATGGCAAGATAAGGAACGCGTATATACGAAAGTGGCACCTATCACCGATAAAATGAAGGGGAATCATCTCTCCTGCTATGGCCATGTAATGAGAAGAGAGGAGGAATATGTAACCAAAAGAGTGATGGGTATGAATGTAAATGGGTGGAGGAACAGAGGACGGCCGAAAAAGAGATGGATGGATTGTGTGAAGAATGATATGACTGAAAAGGGGGTGGATGATACGATGACGAATGACAGGGACGAATGGAAGAAGAAAACATACTGCGCCGACCGCAGATAATCTGGGAACAGGGCAGGGAGATGATGACGAAAGGCAATATGTGCCAAACCTGGAGTTATACGCATACCACACACACAAGACCAACCAACCACCAACCAACATGTGCAATAAAGGAATTGAATTGAATTGAATTGAAAACCTATATGCTCATCTTACTCCTAAGACTAACTTAACTGTGGGAGAGCCACGCTTCGGCATGAATGGGCCGGCTCGACCGGAGTGATACCACTGCCTCACAGAAAACCGGCGTGAAGCAGCCCCTGTGCTGTGTTTCGCCGAGTGAGTGAGGGTACCGGAGGCCCAATCGGGGGGGAAGGGGATAAAAGGTTGGTAGCGCACTTGTAACTCCACTGGTGTTGCAAGTGTCCATGGGCGGCGGCAATTGCTTACCATCAGGTGATCCGCCTGCTCGTCTGCTACCTATGACGTAAAAAAAAAGACAAAAAAAACATACCTTTTCCTCCCTTAGTGAAAGTAAGCGGAATGTCAACACTATTTTGTCCCTGCACTTCGTAATTCTTCTTACGGCCACTCTTCCCCACTCCAAGAGAAGCAAAAGCCTTCTTTATTGATGCCCTCACCCCTCTCTTTTTATCCTCATCGGGTGGTGCGAGAAGAGAACAGAGGCATTCGTCACTAGGCCCCACCCCCTCTGTCAATTTTTCCAGAGTTTTCTCATCCAACTTCTTTATTTCACTATAATTCATATTTAGTTACAGTAACCCGGGGATCAATTAATCGTGAGGATTGAAAGTCCGTCTTATTACGAAAGAACCGGAGGATTTTTCAACAGTGAGGATTGATAGTTAATCGTAGTGAGGATTGAAAGTTAACCGTAGTGAGGTTAGGTTAATCGTCGTGAAGGTTGGTTAATTGTCGTGAGGGTTGATTAATCGACGTAGGTTAACATAATTGATTGATGTTGTTTTCTGATCCGAAATCAATAGTAAAAATAATTTCAAATAAATAAATGGCACCATTATACACGGCTTTCAGATAAATTATTTGGCATGGTTTTTATCGACTTTCAGACATTATGAAATAATCGATGGTATTTAAATGCCTTGAAACATTATTAAAATTAAAAGACAGTCATGTACGAACTTTTTCATTAGTTCTTTATTGAAAAACGTTTGATAATCTCATGAGAAAAGTAAATGTCGTATGATCTTTTGTACTTGATCAAAAAACTCAACAGATACATTTCTGCGAGTGATATTATATTATATCGCAATTTCACAATTTATCGCAGCTATGAAAAATTTGTTGCAATTTATCTCTGCTTATTGCAAATTTACAAGCACTTATTGCAAAGTTATTGTTGCATATTGCAAATACAAGCGTTTATTGCAAATTTACAATCGCTTATTGCAATATTATTGCAGATTTAACGCAGTTTATTGCAAATTCACAACCGTTTATTGCAAATCTATTCCTGCTTATTGGAAATGTATCGCTGATTGTTACTTATGCTGCTTTTTGCAGTTTTGTTGCATTAGTTCAGCTTTAATTGTCAGGTCTTTGTATATTGTAAATATAATTCAAAAGTCTAGGGACTGTGGTGTTAATTTTTTGAGCTTTGTAAAAAGAATAGTAATACCCGAAAGCGAAACATGTAGAATTGAGAAATGATATTAAAAATAACAACATTATAACAAAGAGAGAATTAGTATCATAAGTTGAACTGGTTGGGGCATCATACAGGTTAGTAAAAACATTTCAATTTTTTTTTATTAGTAGACTAATTGAATTTTACTATAGTGAAATGTTTGTAAATGAAAACCAAAAATTTTATGAAATGAAACATGAGTACGAGTGGTTTGGAGAATACATTTGATTTTGAATTAAAAAATTTAATCAGTTTTATTTTAATAAAATTTTTGTGTTTCGCTGAGTGAATGAGGGTACCGGAGGCCCAATCGGGGGAAGGGGATAAAAGGTTGGTAGCGCACTTATTGTGACTCCACTGGTGTTGCAAGTGTCCATGGGCGGCGGCAATTGCTTACCATCAGGTGATCCGCCTGCTCGTCTGCTACCTATCACATAAAAAAAAAAAATTCCGAAGCCCTCATAAAATGAAACACACATAAAGCCCCTTAAGTATGTTTAGATCAATAAACAAAATAAAAAATCAGTTGTTT
>CM026296.1:12829118-12866693 GCA_014851415.1 Cnaphalocrocis medinalis
CCCGATCAGTTGTCACTTTTTTTGCAATGCAGTGAAACTATAAATATTGAATAACCCTAGATCCCATACAAGTAACATCATCATCCAGTGCTAGAGAGGGTAAACTTTTGCACTTAGCTACAAATCACGGCCAGGGCGAGGCGGCGAATCAAAGAACTCACGTTTTTTGTGCCCGAATGATTTATTTGGACTTTTGCTTCTTTGCATTTTGGCCTTTATTTGTACTATCTCTGCGAACCGTCCCTTTAGGAATAGTGTAAGGGTGCGTTTGGACTGCCAAAAAAGAAAATGTTTCATGCTAGAAAAACTATTATGTTACTAGGCAGCGTTAATATACTTAATATTGGTACTAAAATTTTGTTTAAGAATGTAGTCAATTGCCATATTTTTAGAAGGTGAGATTTTACATAAATGTATGTATGTAATGAAAGATATTGGTTAAAATTGCTTCTGTGTCCCTGATTTAGTCATCATCAACAGCCCTTCTCAGTCCACTGCTGGATATAGGTCTCCCCCAATGTTCGCCATTTCACTGATTTGAAGGGCGTCTTTAAGGTTTTGCTGATAAAATTGCACTTTTTTGTACACCTCGTTTTACACTAGAGGTGAGCAAGATCACCTATTGGTAAATAATCACCACCGGCCATGAACACCTGCGACTTCAGAGGGGTCGCTGCTACGTTGCTAGTCTTTTAGAAAGGAGTACGAGGACGCTCTTCTCTTGAAGGTCCCTAAATCGTAGCCATCGGAAAACACTGCTGCAACTAATCCGTTCCACAAATCTAAAGTTCACTCCACACTGTTAATTTTCCAATTTATTTATACAACTCAAACATAACAATATATCCAATCCAATAGTGGTATTTATTTGAAATCAATAATCAGAGGCAACCAGCTGCGTCGGCTGAATTATGTGTCTACCGTCCGACAAATGCTATAAAATAATTCAAATCGTTGCAAACTGCAATCTCATAAATCTAACAATGCATACCAATTGTTGGAACAGATTCATTTCTTTTTTACTTCAAGTGCCATTTTGTTTGATTTAAATGTTTTATTTCATACTAGTGGCCCACCCTCACATTGTTTCGGCACTTATCTTAGAAAAAAAATAAAGATGGCGCTGGGTGTCGATTACATCGCACAAGTTTTTGACTAATCGGTTTACATACATATAAGCTTTGACGTTGCCTTTACGATTAACCTCTTTATAAAAAGTATAGATTTTGCGTATTAAAAGAGATTTTCGAGAAAATATCTAATGTATTTAAGTTAAAGTCATCATTTATTTAACAGGAAAAAATCTTGTATTATTTTGACTGAAAAGTTATTCTTATTTAAGAGATTATGATTACCTGGAACATGGTATCTCTTTAATGAAATGCAGTGCCCTTGCAGGGTGTCACGTGATCAATGTTCTGACATAAATTGTTTGTACCAACTGTATAACCATGTGACTAGCATAAATAAATGAATTACAAGGAATGATGCTATATTTTGTAGCAAAAATCTTGATAATTCATTTAGGTGTATTACGTAGGTTAAATTTGCTTTCATGGAAATGTATAATCAGTATTTTAGTCTTTTGATTTACTCTCAAGTGTAAACGTTAGGCGTACCTCAGTTTTGGCTTCAGCCTCAACCTTAATCGGAGCTTCAGACTCAAGTGACAAAATGTATGAAACAAAGGCGTCACACACATACACACACAAGCTCGTGCAAGCGGATGCATATATCAAGCATTTATTTGAGTGAAAAACCACTGCCACAAAAAAAACATTGCTAACTTTAATATAACTGAGCGCCACCTCACGCTTACCTTAAAATGAATTTTTATTTAATTTCATTTTAAACGTTGTTTTATAATTAAAACTAGTGGCCCGCCCTCACTTCGCTTCGGGACCGTAATTCAGAAATGAAGCAATAGATGGCGCTGTGTCCAATTACATCGCGCAAGCGTTTCGTGTTTTCGGTTTACCTATAACCCTTGTCGTTGTCTATTAGAACTTATCTCTTTATAAATAGTATAGAAGATAAATAAGTAATAAACTTAGATACATTGATTTTCAACAAATATATTATAAAAAATGTTGGAATCATTTGCCAATATGAACTCGCCCTTATACAGTAGGTACCGTCTCTTTCCTTCTTCCTGGCCATATTTCTTGATCCCTGTCGGTAGCACAAAAGTCCCGGTGCTGTTAATCTTTTTACGTCGACTGCATTATTTTAGGGGGCAAGAGACCGGAGACAGGTACTACACTGTACACTCAAAAGGAATAGATAGATAGATATTCTTTATTGCAGAGAAATAGTAGATATGAGTCCAACACAGAAAACCGGCGTAAAGCAGCTCCTGTGCTGTGTTTCGCCGAGTGAGTGAGGGTACCGGAGGCCCACCGGGGGGAAGGGGATAAAAGGTTGGCAGCGCACTTCTGACCCCACTGGTGTTGCAGGTATCTATGAGCGGCGGCAATTGCTTGCCATCAAGTGCCTGCTCGTCTGCTATCTATGATATATAAAAAAAAAACAACAGCAATAAACATTACAATAAGGAGGGAATATTATTAGTTTTCATTTACTTTAAGGATATGTGGTTGAAAAGCAGACATCATAATGATGATTGCGAAACCGGCAACACAAGTGTATTACAAGTACTTACGCTACCAACCCTTTCATTCCCTTTCCCTTCGCCCCCAATTAGACCACCGGTTACCTTATTATTTTTATGCCAATTTAATGTTAGTTATTTGATGAAAAAAAAAAATGAGAGATTACAAACGGGTTATCAGGTGATCCGTCAGCCTCCTATCACATAAAAAATATTCAAAAGCGCATGTAGTCAAAATCAATCATACAGGGTGTATCTGTGAGTATTTACATCCCCTCAATCACTTCTTCTGTCCCCCCATAAACATTTCATGACTTTTGAAAATTCACATTAAAAAACTACAACTTTTCTTGATCACGTAATTTTTTTGGGAGGTGTCCAAAAAATTTTTAACCAATTCTCATAAGTCGTTAAACAAATGTTATTTAAAACGGTCGGCAGATGACGTGGTTTAAGGGATGTAAGTGTTCATAGATACTGCCTGTATATTTTCACGCCATACTCCCGATATCTATCTATACATATAATAAAAATGTAAAAAAGCTGTGTCTGTACATTGAAGATATTTATCTCAAAATAACTTAGGACGACTAAAAAACAGTAACAGAACATGAATCAATGATTTTTAAAATTTTTGTCTGTCTGTTTGTCTGTTTGTCTGTTTGTTCGCGCTAATCTCGGAAACTACTGAACCGATTCGAATGAATTTTTTTTTATTGTGTAGCTGTAACATCAGGGCAACTTATAGGATATATTTTATTTCGAAGACCAGGCTCCTTGATGTAGAACCACAACAGCCCAGCTAAACTATAAGAGGTAGGTCAACGGCACCTTAACAAAAGTTGTTCAAATTGATGAGCAATTTATGATGCCATGAAAAAATCGAAGATCATGGAACACCTGGTGAAGAACTCTAAGAGCCCAGCTACACCATAACAAATATGGAATGAAATGGAATGCAAAATTGTCAAATGTGATGAGCATTTTTGGATGAGATCCGATAAAGAAGGATATTTCGAACTTAAAGGGGATTCCAAGTTAAGTAATGGGACTACGTGATTCCTTGGCCCAATCTACTATTTAAATAATCTTTAAGTCAATAGTCATAAAGTTCACGCAAACGAAGTTGCGGGCGGCCACTATAACCAATAAACGAGACAGTTACAACCTTTACAAGTTAGTCGTGAAACTTTAATAAAAAACCTCAAAAGACGGCGCGTGCGAAAGAAATCAACGCAATTGAATTCCCGACTCGCATTAGCATAAAGACGAGGCGAGGTGTAATCATTGCCTGGGCGCACTGTGACATGAATACACAAATACAATAAGAGTCTATGCACATTGCGTTTGGGAAACGCGCGGAAACGTTTTTGTGGCCCGCCCTCAACTCGTTCGGACTCAACTGCGACCAATACCAACAGATGGCGCTGGGAGTCGATTCAATCGCGCGAATACGACACACTTGCGTGATTTAATCTTTTCGGTTTATTCGGTATTAAATTTTCCATTTTGAAATTGTCTCTAAGGCTAACTATTCTTTATAGATCATCCAAAATAATAATTATTATAATCAATCTTGATGATCTATCCATAAATACCCAACACGTATGTCTTTAATGAAAAAAATAATTGAGTTTCAGTTCTTAGTACGGCGAACCCCATTTTTTTTTATTTCTGCAAACTTAAGTTTCAACGCTAAGCTCTTATAGTTTCAGATAAAATGGCTATGACATACGAACGGGCAGACAAATAGACAGACAGATATGACGAATCTATAAAATGCGGGTTTTTGCTTCAAGGCTATGGAACCCTAAAATCATGTTTAAGATTTTAAATTCGCTTCCCTCACAATGTAGAATCACCCCAAGTGCCGTCTCAAACCGGACCACTACTTACAATATTTGAGAAACTCCACGACCGCTCGCTTTAGCAGCTTCTCCACACTTTTTGCTCGTCAGACTTTTGTCTTCGCTGTGTTTGACGCCTCATTTTAAACACAATGAGAACTGCGGGAACTTAAATAAGTATATAAAGTAGGTACCTACAATTATAAAAGTAGGTATATCTAGTAATTTATCTAAATAGGATGTGATGCCGTCAGTTGTAATGAGTACGTCGGTGCCAATCGCCGCAGAAGTAAAGTATCAAGCTATTGTCCATGAGTACCTACTGCCCATTGCGGGCAAAGGCCTCCTCCATCATAGAAATCAAGTCATCGATACTACGATGGGATCAGGCCTAATCACCACGCTTACAAAGTGTAATGTAGAGCTCCCGTAGTTGTGTGAACTTCTATGGAACGGTTTTGTCATATCGACAAAATGGTAATAAAACCGGCCACGCGTGGGTTGGACTTGTGCACGAAGGGTCTCGTACTTAATATTTAATACGTTTACATTTTCTATTTATCTATAGGTTTTTATATTCATTTTACGAATGTATTAAAATGCGAGTTTGTTCAACGAAAGGTAAATAAGTTGAATAAGAACAAGAATTATTAATTTTAATTGCATAATACAAGACACTCTACAGACAGTAACATTTTATTGCAGCTTAATAACAGTTAACGCGATCGATTCAGCTAAGATCATGGACTACGGACCCTAAAGAGAAAAAGTTACACAAAATTACATTATTTTTATTTAGTTTACTTTCTTTTCATTGACTTTAAAAGTCAATTCAACTTTTAACAGAGGTAATTAGTGCTAACCAGCGACTCGACGCTAAGTCCCTAATAAATATCGTTTAATTGGAAACGTCGCAAGGTAAGCCCCGAGATCTGGCGTGACGTGACGCACCCTCCCGCGTCAATATTTTAATTAAGGATTCTGTAAAATTTACTTTCTATTTATTTCGAAAGTGTTTGACGTGAACAGTATGATGAACAAAGCTTTATATATTGTACTAGTGGCCCGCCCTCACTTTCCTTCGGGACCGTAATTCAGAAATGAACCAATAGATGGCGCTGTGCTCAATTACATCGCGCAAGCGTTTCGTGTTTTCAGTTTACCTATAAGCCTTGTCGTTGTCTATAGCAGTTTTCTATTTATAAATAGTATAGAAGATATATAGATATAGTCTAAATTATCCTCAAAGTAAAATTTATGGAATCAAATACCCGTAACACAGGTTTTCAAACCTATAACAGGCACCAGCCACTCACACATAAGGACCCTGTATAAATACAAATGCCTACAAAATGTATTTTTAAACTATGTAACTTTTTGTGCTGATGGAAAATAAATGATATTATTAAGTATTATTTTAAATTATAATTATTTATTGGGTTTGGTTCCCTTGGTTGCGAAGGTCAGACGGCAGTTGCTTCATGGTAATTACCAGTCTAACTTCAAATCACAAAATATAAAGGACACAGAAAGGAGACTCAGCCTTAATTTTGAATTTAGAAGAGTTTGTTGACATATGCTAGGGTTGTTGCCCGGCATGAGTACATAAAGCGCGCGGCCTCCACCACAGACCTCGACAGTTTGACAATCTTATGTCATAAGTTAGGATTAATGTGGTCGAAAAGGCGAATTTGCCCGTTTTTGTGTCCTTATATTTTGTATTGATTCATGGTCTAAGCGTACCGGTGTCTATCTCTTCAGTCGCTCCCTCATTCTGAGGATTGTGGTCATCATTGAGTGTGGATGGGTTGCACCTCGCTCATGTTATCTGCTTCCACCGGTGCTTTTTGGTATTTACACCGGTTTGGGTACCAAAACCATCAATTTAGCCGTAAAAATAACTGAGAATTGCTCGCTAAGATGAGAAAGTTACTTCATTATCATCATCATCAGCAACCCACGCTTGTCCACTGCTGGACATAGGTGTCCCCCAATGCACGCCACCGCTCCCGATTTTCGGCCACTCTCATCCAGCTCACTCCAGCCAGCCTTCGAATGTCGTCATCCCATCTTGTAGCAGGGCGTCCTACACTACGTTTGCCGAGTCGCGGTCTCCACTCAAAAGTTACTTACAAATTATCAAATTATTTATTGGCATGGTTACATTTTACAGATTATTGTTTTTATTTTGTAAAGTAGCAAAATATTTTTATTAGAAGTCTATCTTAATCTGTCCCTAAAAAAAAACATTTTTTTAACCCCAAGATCACAGACGGCTCTAAATAATGCCAGCATTAAAAATATTGTCCTTAATCCTTAAAAAACCTCACGTCGAAATTAATTTGACCGTTTACAAAATTACTGAGCCATTAATGAGGATTGAAAAAAAGGGGTTACTTTGAGCCCGGGACGTGGGTCCGGATTTGGGATAAAGGGATAATTGTGCAAAAACGACGGATTTAACCAAAAAAAATGCTTGTTTTTTTTTTCAAAAACGCGCAGATGACATGACATGGGTAATGACTGACTTTGACTGATGTTCATAGTTAACCCTTGGCATGCCTGGTAGGGTCTGTCAGACCCACACCAACGCGCAAACCGTTGTAGTTCATTAAAATTTGAAATTCGCGTCTCACCGTTTTCAGTAGCTGGCCGTTACTAACCAAGGAATGTCCTCCGTCCGATTCCCCAGTCCACGGTGAGCTACGAGCGTAAAATTACGTGTGTAAAGTGCGTGCGGGTCCCACGGACCCCACCAGGCATACGGCGTGACTTTATTTCGTATGTAACGCACAGGTGATCAAGGTTGCCCACCGTTGAAAAAATCAACTCCTAGAATTAAGCGAAGATGCCATGTTTGTCCCGCGAAAAAATATCGGTAAACCCGACCGAAACCGTACATTTGTGAGACATGTAGTTGTCACATTTGTCTTGACCACTTGATTTTTCAATGCGCAGAGTGTTACCAAACTAAAGCCTTACAAAATGTAAATGCAAGTGATGAAGACTAATTAATTTGTTATTTAGATTAATGTATATGATAGTGCCTCACACTGGATTAAAGTCTGACTATGATCTCATTACTTTTGATACTAATTATATGATAACAAAGTTATACTTACGAAATGTTTCTTAAAAATATGAGTTAAAGTTCAAGTTCAAATATTTTAACGAAGTTGATTAATTTCTAATGTGATTTTTTTACTATCTCTTTTTTGCCCTTGAAGCATGAGTTTTGAATCATTAAATCACCTTACATAATAAAATCTACAGAAAAAAAATGCAATTTTGAAATCGGGGTCTGAGAGACCCACCAGGCATAGCGTGTAACTTATGCCCACCAGGCATGCCAAGGGTTAATGTCGAACCGTGGGACAGCCACACTTCTGCATAAATAAGTCGTATCGGCCGGAGTGATACCATGGTCTCACATTTAAGACCAGCATAAAGCAGCGCCTGCGCTGTTTTTCCATGAATGAGGGTACCGAAGGCCCCATCGTGATGCATCGGCGGGTTAAAGGTTTGCAACGCACTTATTATTCTACTGGTTTTGGGCTATGTCTATGGGCGGGCGGCCGGGAGGTAATCGTTGGTCATCGTTTACTTTTATCATATTTATTTATCATTACCAGGAGATTCGTCTGCTTGTCTGCCACTTATCACATAAAAAATGTACAGATCCGGTTCTTATCATCTGTCAGATCAATTCACATTGAACCAATGTGTTTGAGATTCTGTGCTGGGTAGTGGAATACATCGTAGGCTGGTCTACTGGTCAATAGTTTTGTACTAATATAATTAGTGTAACACACTACAATAGGGTACTAGACTATTTTTTTTATGTGTTTAATCAAAAGACCCCTCTATTAAAGAAACATTGTTGAAAGAATTATTTGATTCTGATTTGAATTACCTGAGATATCACAACTTTAAGAGCACATATTTTACGCGGGCCCAAAAACGCTCTATACAAATGGCTACCAACATGTGACGTCACACGCTGGTGTCTTGTATGCGCGTCTAGCAAATTTTGTTTGGTAGCTATATCAAATGTTTGGTTTATGTCCATAGTTTTATAATAAAAGTTTGTGTTTAATGTGTGGGTAGTTCAATGATATAATTATTTTTATAATATTATAAACTTTAAAAATGGACTTGCCCATGAAACTTTGAATGCTCACAAAACCAGCTAGACGTTATATTTTTAACTGTAAATTTAGGCTATTGGTTCTTATTTACCAATATTTTGGTAAAGTATCAATATTTTTTACTACATCGATATTAGTCAACTACCCTATTTCTAAAAGGCTAAACCGTGCCGCTTCTCGCGATCATCTTTACTGCTTGGACAGTACATGATATTGATGAAATACGATTTTGGACCTTATTTCTAGCACATGTAGATTAAAATGCACCTCTCAAACAATAACATCACAAATGCATGCAACGCAGGAGCATTCACAAAGCGGAATCCACTTGAACATTAATTAGCAACCGTTCCGTCTGATTGGTTACATCAATGTGCTTTAATTAACCGATTCTGTTTTAATCTGATCAGAAGCCAATAATTATTCATTCAATTCAATAACATTCCATTTAAAATTTCGTTTAAGACACTCCCTTTGATTGTCGCCGCTCAGACAGCGCCAATACTTGTAGCTTAATCGAAAAGGCGAAACGCTTGCGCGATGTAAACGACTAACAGCGCCATCTGTTGGTACAAAGTGGATCTGTCCCGAAACGAAGTGTGGACAACAGAACACTAATTGAATAATAAACTTAATATTTCTTGACTTCAGTTTTCATATCAATTAGCGAAAAGAGAGGCCATTTACACCTCTACATAAGAAAAAAATACACAACACAACACATACAAGACACCTTTAAATTAAAAAAAATATAATGTGCACATTCTTTAACGCCCCGGTGGTCTAATGGTTTTAGTACCGGGCCATGGTCTCAGGGTCTCGGGTTCGATTCTGGGGTCGAGCAAAAGTATGTTCCGAATTTATCGAACAAAGCTTGGGTTTGTGATCGATAATCCGCATTAGGCCAGCGTGTTGATTAAGTCTAATCCCATATAGTAGCGATGACTTGACTTCTATGATGGAAGACCTTTGCCCTGCAGTGGGACGGTATATAGGTTGATACTTTATACTTAAAAAAAGTGGAGCAATTCCACCATAACATTAGATACTATAAATAATAATAGCAATAAAAACCGGACCCAGAGACAGTTTAACAACTTTAACTGTGGGAGAGCCACGCTTCGGCATGAATGGGCCGGCTCGACCGGAGTGATACCACTGCCTCACAGAAAACCGGCGTGAAGCAACCCCTGTGCTGTGTTTCGCCGAGTGAGTGAGGGCACCGGAGGCCCACCCTGGGGGGGAAGGGGATAAAAGGTGGCAGCGCACTTGTAACTCCACTGGTGTTGCAAGTGTCCATGAGCGGCGGCAATTGCTTACCATCAGGTGATCCGCCTGCTCGTCTGCTACCTATACCATAAAAAAAAAACAAAAAATCTATACTTCAGAGATAAAAAGTAACTAAATAACTTAACAATTTATGACACAGAATAGATTATTTGATTATTGTTCAATTACGATTGCTTTCATTCCCAATAACTACGAAATTCTATTTCAGCATTTATTTGCCAAAAAAGAATATTTTAGCAACTTTTCTCAGTTTGCTAATCTCAAACCAGGATGTCTGCCCACTCAATATTTCCTATATACAAAGGGCTTATCATACGTATGCAAGGATGCCGCTTAAAAGGTTGACCAACCCTTTGTCGTCGGATTCCAATATCGGAAGAATTGTATAGTCCGTTCTGTATAGGGCAAGCCTATTCATGCCACGTACAGTTAGACTCGATTTTGGCATTTTTTTTATTGGGACAATCTGTATGCACGCTTTTTCGTTATTTTTTTATGCGACTTCATTATTTCGGACTTTTAACTGGTAACGAAAAAATTTGATATCAGACGCTTTGTTGAAGTTTGAGATAATATTTTTCATTAAAGTAGGAAAGGATAAAAAACAATACTAATGATTGCTTTTTAACAAAACAAAATCTGTGAAAGAAAATTCCCAGCATTTTTTCTTTATCCACAAGCTAATTTAATTACTATAAGTTTTCTTTAGATCTAGTCTATCAGCTACTTATGACCAGCCCTCACTTTATTTCGGGACATTAGTGTCGACGTGTGCCAAGAGATGACGCTGGGCGTAGACTCAATCCCGCAAGCATTTCGCTTTTACGGATTAACAATAAGCCTTACCAATGTTTTAAGAATTTAAAATACGAAATACGGTGGCGTGCATTGGGGGAGACCTATGTCCAGCTGTGGACGAGCGTGGGTTGTTGATGATGATGTGAATGTATAATAAATTAAACAAAATACATGAACTACTTACTACTAAGATATATCAAAATATTGACTTATTAACTATGTAAGCCCTATTATATGCCTTACAAAGAAGTAAAAATCAATTTGTAAAATTAAATTGGTAAAAGCTTTTTTAATCAAGCGTACTGTACTTGGACCGAAGAATCTTGATCCCTGGCATTGTGAACCGGCCCCCAGGATGATTATTAATTTGTCTACATAAGTGATTACTTTTTGATTACATACTTTTCCAACTGAACTTTTTTGTAAGAAAAAAAGATTGGTTGTGGTCTAGGAAAATAAATTAGGGTAGATTGGAATTGGCATTTTATAGAAATCTTGTGAGTTTTATAGGCAGAGCCGAGCGCTCGATTCAGTTTTTCTTTTGTTAAAGCAAGATCAATTGAAATAAGTTATTGGTTTTTGGATTAGGTAGATAACTGCTGAAATAACTTGTAAACTTTGATGAAATAAGATGGAAAATTGTCAAGGGACAGGTAACATATTATTACCATTTAATAACAACGACGACCCGTTTAGGGTAATAGTTTGAGCGCCGATTGAGACGTAAGGGTCGCGAGTTCGATTCCCGCACCAACACAAATGTTTGTTGATGAAACAGATATTTGTGTTGAGTCTGGGTGTAGGTGGTTCATTGGTTGTTTCTGGTTTCCATAGCACAAGAAAAACCTTAGTTTGGGACCAGGACAAATATATGTGATGTTGTCTCAATTTATTAAAAAATATATAGCATATTTTCTATAGAAATGGTAACAAAATATGATCAGCAGTTAGGGAACCTACAATAATATTGTATGTTTGAAAATTACGTTGTCAAACAAGAATTATTATATCAAGTCGACATAATTGTAGAATTGTAGATGAATTTTCACATGAGATTAATGCTATGTCGGATACGCGTGACACTTTCAGTATTGTGTAATTCGCATACGCGTAAATAAAAATAGCCAAGCAAGTACTAGTGACAATCTGTCACATAATACCACCGACAATAGTCAGCATGGTGAAATAGAGGCCTGATTCCTAATATTCCTATGATATCGATATTCCATGTCGCGTTCAATAGAGCCTTGCCCAACTGATAGGTACCTCCATCAACTGATAGGTACCTACCTCGATCTTGACGGGCTATATTTCGACTCTGTCGGACCAATCAGCTGTCGCCCTTTGAGCGCCATTGACGGCTAGGAGCTACTCATGTAAACGTCACTACTTAACTGAATCAGCAAATGATTTTATGGGGATGGAATGTTCCCCATGAAAAGGGAAGATCTTCCGCCGGGCCGGGTGGTATTGGCTCGGGTACCAATGCCAGTCTTCTGTGAGGGCGTGGTATCACTCCGGTCGAGCCGGCCCATTCATACTGAAGTGTGGATATCCTACGTATATTATATTGTAATTTCTAAACAATTTCCCGAAAGTAAATTTTACCTTACAATTTAAGATCTTATTTTTATTACTATGCGAGCGCTCGAGCAACTCTTCATTTTAAGTCTTTGTTGATAAATTTATTTAGTCCATAAATTTATACGATAAAAATGCATAACGGTAAGTGCAATAAAGTGCATACAGGTACGTGAATGAATGTGACTAGAATTTACATGCTTTTTATCATATGATTTTATCGAGATACTGTACTAGTCTTTAAATCCATATTCCTCCGCAATCTATGACAAAATCTTTAAATATTTCATTTTAAATAGAAGAGGCCTAAGATTCTATATTGAGCATCTAATCGGTAAACTTTAACTTTTTTATGTCAATTTATTTGTTTGAAGACCTCTCTGATCTCGCAGATGTTCATAGCAGCGGTAATTACTTACCAGAAGGTGACCCGCTTGTTTGTTTGCCGCCTATACAGAGTGTATCTGTGAACATTTACATCCCTTTAACCACGTGTTCAATCAACCCTTCTGAACAACATTTGTTCAACAACTTTTCGAAATCCACTAAACATTTCGACCCCATACAAAAGAACCAAGTCACGTGACCGACTTTGTATGGCAAGATGATTTTTTTATGCGAATTTTCAAAAGTCATAGATCAAATGTTGTTCAGAATGGTTGATAGAATACGCGGTTAAAGAGATGTAAATGTTTACAGATACACCCTGTAGGTATAATATGAAAAAAAAACCGATACTGATAATTTTATTAGAACGTCCCATCCATACATACACTTTGTTTTTTCCCGTGCACCCCTAAAAAACCCTTGGTTACGCGTTTAAATTTTCCAAAGGTGTATTGATTTCTCTCCCCTTTTGGTTTTAGTGAGGGCTTCCGCTGAGGGCGACCTGTCAATATGTTGGGGAGGGCGTCTGTAGTTATCGGTACGTACACCGTCTAATGGAGAAACATAATTGAGCTTTCCGGTCGATGGGAACTCATAAGAAATTAATAAGTAAGGGTTTATGTCCGTATAGCAAGTATGAAATAATGTTGTCGTAAGTATTTTTATACTTAGATTTTTCTAGTCTATGTGCGTATTTTAAACATTTGTTCGTCGGTGAGGGAAATAGAAAGGAAAATATTTTGTAGTATTTTATTAAAGTTAGACCTTGGTCTAGTGGTTTAAGTACCGGTCCGTAATCTCATTTTGAATATTTCAAACATAGCTCAGGTTTGTGATCACCAATCCGCATTAGGCAAGCGTGGTAATTAAGCCTAATCCCATCATAGTAGTGATAACTTGATTTCTATGATAGAGGCCTATGCCCTGCAGTGGGACAGTGGGTATATAGGCTGATACTTTAAATTATTTAAGTTACACTCACAGAGAACACTTATGAATATCAAAACCTATTATAATCTACCGTTGGTTCCGGATGTCGTATTTTTTCGGGCGAACTTCTTAATTAGGTATTGTACTAATTCAGATAATTTCTAAAACGCGTTGGCCTGATTCCCTTGTCGCTTGTTGGGTCGCTTCCTTGCAACCAGACAACTAGAATAGTTATAAAGTATGGCGTAAGAATCGTTTGTTTAACCAGTTTATTTGTACTAAAACTTACAAACAAAGCTGTTAATGTCAAATGAATATGCATTAGACACTTAACGCATTCGTCACCACCGCACAATCGTATATCAGACGCAATCCAACAAATGAAATAAATAATTCATTATCACAAAAACACTTACGCCCTTACCTACTGCATAGGATTAAAAAGGGCAGTTTTATACGTCTACATTCACGCTCACGGATTCGTATAGCTATTAAAATGCGTTTTGGTGGCACGCATACATTGCAAGATCTAAATAAATCGTCTAGCCGAAATTCGGCTACGGCAGCGAATCTTGCGTACCTACGTAAGTACGCAGAATATATTATAGTAGGTAATCAAGTGTGTGCGCAAACATAAGTGCACTTTTTATTCCTTTAGCCTCTAAATTCGATGGGACAGCAGTGTGACACGACCAAAGAGAGATTGGGCGCAGGACTAACTAAACTAAGGCAAACGTAGTGATAAAGCCGAATCCTATCATAGTAGCAAAGATTTGATTTCTATGATGGACGCCTTTGCCCTGCAGTGGGCCAGATAGGCTGATTCTTTACTGTTACGTTTGATGTTTTCTCGATTTACAGTTTTCCTATTATATTTACAGTTTATTGATTAAAATATTTGGTACAGTATTATTTTTAAAACACTAACAGGCATTGTCCTAGAATAATTCAACTTTTTTGTATTTTGTTCTTACAATATTTATTTTTTTCTTTCGATTTTAGCTATAGTATTATAAAGAGGGGAATTTCATCGGCTTTAAAGGCTGTGTCTCCCGAAAAGACGAAATGCACAATGTAATCAATACCCGCGCTATCTATTGGTGAAGATTGTAATAATATAATAAAACTAACTCCCAAAACCAATTGAAGATTTATATCCTCATCGGATCTAAGGACTTAATTCCTTGACTTAATGACTTCATGACGACCCGTTTAGCGCAATGGTTTGAGCGCCGGATGAGACGTAAGGGTCGCGGGTTCGATTCCCGCATCAACACAAATGTTTGTTGATGAAACAGATATTTGTGTTGGGTCTGGGTGTTTGTAGTTCCTTCGTTGTTTCTGGTTTCCATAGTACAAGGGAAAACCTTAGTTTGGGACCAGGACAATGTATGTGATGTTGTCTCAATTTCTAATTTCCTTAATAATAACTTCGAAAGTTTCATAGGTATGCGGTATCATAAAACTATACGCATGAACAGGGCGCCTCATGAACCAATCGCGGGTACCCGAGCGCGAAATTGATTCAAAAATATCCCCGTCAAATTGAATAGTCGTAAGCGAGTTACGCCCCAAACGCCCGCCTGAGAATTTGTGAAGGGCCCACGATTGTTTTATAGGGACAACCCTAATGTGCTGCCAATTTGTTTTCGAACGCTTTGGATTCTATCACAGAAATTTTAAGGGAATCGGTAGTTTATATTGGAAGGTTGAGAAAATTTAAAACTTTTTTTTCGATTTCATTGTTTAAAATTTAATTTTCCAATAAGTGCGCCCGTTATTTTTTCTTTGTCACATGATAGGGAGGCATGGCTAACAAAATAAAATCAGCATGCTTAAGTTAAATAACTCTGATCATAACAGCATAGACATATCTAAGTGACTATTACAAAAAAGTGACTTAGAACCGACAACCGTCCTAATCAGGAGTCAACAAAATATTTTACCCGTGATTTTTTGAGGTTCAAAATCAGTTGGAAACTATTACTTATGGTTAAAAGCAAACTAATCTGAGATAAATAAATAAAATAATTTATAATTAAAAAAATAAAATGGTAAATCTTACAATATTGCCAAGTTAAAACGTAGATTTCAATCCACCATACCCATTACACATTCGCCGAGTGAGTGAGGGTACCGGAGGCCCACCCGGGGGGAAGGGGATAAAAGGTTGGCAGCGCACTTGTAACCCCACTGGTGTTGCAAGTGTCCATGAGCGGCGGCAATTGCTTACCATCAGGTGATCCGCCTGCTCGTCTGCTATCTATCACATAAAAAAAAAGTTTACCAAGATCAGCAAAGATTCAATCGTGTTTTTCCCTGCGTATCCCTACCCTGCGTGCACTAACCTTTATAAATCTTACTCTTATGCCCTCCAGCAAAGGAAAAAGTGCGATCCACTTTGTGCCGTGTGATTGTTTTCGCTAACGTCAGTGGAGATGGCCTCCAGCGATATTGCTGTCGCGGGCATATTGGAAAACTTCTCGATGGTGCAGTGGATTTTGAAGAGACATTAATCTGCGCTTGGTGGTATCGGGTTCGATCCTCGAGTCAGGTTTTTTTTTACCAGAGTATTGTCACAAAATAATTACACACAGAAGTTAGACTTTGACCTGATTTTGAATTTAGAAGAGTTCGTTTACATAATGCTAGGGTTGTTGCCCGGAATGAGTACATAAGCGCGCGGCCTCTACCATAGACCTCGACAGTTTGACAATCTTATGTCATAAGTTAGGATTCATGTGGTCAAAAAGGCGTTTTTGCCTGTTAGTGCGCATGCGTGAGTACATGACATATTTTTAGCTCTTAGTGGGCAGTCAGCCTTCTGTGTCCATATGTATTTTGTGGTATTATGCTAAAAAATTTCAGTTTCAGGCCGAGATCTGGCTGTAGTTGGTTTTGTAGTCTCAATTTAGAAACAATTGGGTTTATGTAAAATGTTTATTATTATGCTCAAGGAAAATCAACAGGAATCACATTATCATTTGTGAATTTGATTAAGATATATTTACCTACTGTGTTTTGCAAAGTCCTATGCTATAGAATGGACATACCAACGTTGAAAATATTATAATAACATCCAATAGTAATTGAAGTCGTTTTTTTCTGTGGGTATATTAAGTATATCACTTCGCTCTTCCTTCGGCTGCGTCAAGCTATAGTTCTTACATAATTATTAATTCCGGTCTATAATAATTATTATTATAATGCAATGCGAGAATCAGAATAACGCAGTTGCCAATTTTCATAATATAATACTCATTTTTCTATTCGATTCTTATGCAACGCAAACACAATTCATTAACTTTTTGGCAATACATCCGTTTGTTCAAACACAATCTGTTGTAATATTACAAGAAAATCGACCCCGATAGCTTATCGCTATTATTAAATGGTGGAAACTATCGGGACCGTTGCCAGACCAAATATTTAGAGCTTTTATTTAGACCTTTTGAACATTTATTGTATGGAACTGCCCATATTTCATATACCTAGATGTAGTTTGGAATGCTCGACAGAGAGCTACGAAGATAATTATGTATGATAAAATATTTAGATGACTTTATTTGGCATGAGTCTACCTATATTAATCCGAACGTATACAGATATAATAAATAACGTTATACTGACGCTCGCCAAACCAATCGTAGCGTTATACCATATATTTATAATTTATTTCTGTATAAAAAAATAATACGGTCCGCAAAATACGTCTACTTACCAAGTTTCAACAATATAGCTCTTAGAGTTTCGGAAAAAAAATACTGTGTCATACGGGTAGGTAAATAGGCGGAGAGAAATACATCTGTCTGTCAGAGTTCCATTATTTGCCAATCAACTTCGGAATCCTAAAAAATAATACAATTTTAAAGGCGTTACCGGTCAAGAAAGTACGTAATTTGTGAAGTAAACCATTTCGAATATGAATGCGACATTTCATAGACGTCACAAGTTTACCTTGAAGTAGATGGCAGACGAACAGACGGACCACCTGATGGTAAGCGGTTGTCGCAGTCCATAGACACATGCAACACCAGTAGTGTCCCAAGTACGCTGCAAACCTTCAGCCCCCTTTCCCCGCAATTGGGCCTCCGGTACTCTCGCTCACTCTACAAAACTGCAAGCGCTGCTTCACGTCAGTCTTCTGTCAGGCCGTGCTATCGCTCCGGTCGAGCCAGTACACTCATGCTGAAGCGTGGCTCTCCCACAGTTAAAACAAATACTCCGCGTATCCTAGTATTCTTCACTCCTCGCCCCATCTACATTTATCCGTGTAATATCCACCGTCCATATTGTATTGATTGGACTGCGAGTAGGGTTCGCAAGCTATGCGTAATGGCATCCAATGGACACGACGCCTATTGTGATGGTTTTAGTATTACGGACTACAGGGGACGCCAACCTTTGGGGGGCGAAAAAAATATTTTCGGAGAGAATATCGTCATGCTCGCAATTGAATGCGTGAACTTTGAACTTGCCCGGTCAGACTTGTACAATACTAGTAGAAAATAAGATGAGATTTTGAGGAAGTGCGGCATCCATTAATACAAGTAGGTACGGTGGCCAGCACATAAAGTTACTACAATCTGTCAAATTTCTTCAATCGAACCTCACTTTTATGTCAAACGTGTTTGGTTCAATATCAACTGAGGAAATTTGACAGATTGTAGTAATTTGATGTGCTGGCCACTGTACAGACGAGTTTAAAAATATGTATACACTTTAGGACCTTGTCACAATACATATTTATAAGAAAGTGGAAGTCGTTTTCTTATACATATATACTGTGACTAGGTCCTAAAGTGCATACATATTTTTGAACTCGACTGTACAAACTCAAAGAAAAGATAGAAAATAAATTTAAAATTTTGAAAACCTAAAACAGTGAAAATATCATCTGAAACCTCTCAATTCCAATAGCTGACTTATTGACAGGTACGTTTTCTACAAAAGAATTGGATCTAAATTAAACTATGACTAACACAGTGACATACTTAGGGATTAAGTTAAAGAGATCACGCATACGAAGTTGCAGGCGGGCGCCAGTATAATATAAAGGTGGACCGCAGGCAAGAAAAAGTGCCCGTGGTTCACCCAGGTGAACTAAGGTGGACCACGGGCAAGAAAAAGTGCCCGTGGTTCACCCAGGTGTACTTAGCAGGTGGACCACGACCCAAGACTGATTTTAATGAACATCTCTTTCTTTTTTTTGCATCTTAGCGTGTAAATACAACGAATCGGCGTGAAACAGTATCTACCTTACGCTGAGTTTCACCAAGTACAGTAGACGAGGGTACCGAGGGTCTAATCTTAGGGAAAGGGGGAGGCTTAACGTTGTAACGACCATAAGCCTTTTAAAAGGCATAAAACAATTGATTTTCCGTTGTGTCTGCTGTCTGGGCGTTACGACGTTAAAGGATGGCAGTGCACTTGTGACTTCACTGGTGTTGCGGGAGTCTATGGTTGTTAGCAATCACTTAACATCAGGTAAGTAATTACTTATCACATAAAAAACTTCATAATCCCGACCCCACACTAGACTATTTTTTTAAATACATACTACCACCCACTTGATTAATACGTCTTATAACGTCATTATTTTATCGAGAGAATATTACATAGCCACCCCAAGAACTGTCAAAATGACGCTCATTTGATTGATCGCCCGTTCTTTTTTGTTTCTCATCCTCATTTTTATTGAAATTGATGACTCGCGTGTACGCAACCATTTTATGGGTAATCGAACGGTTTTTAAGTGTTATTAATTGAATGAAAAAAAAGGTACCTATCTTATTTTTGTGGAAACAAAAGAAGCACTGGTCGACTGAATGAAGAATGAAAATAGTGTTTCTAAGTTAAACAAGTTAATACTTGTCCGTTAGTTAAGTTAAAAGAATCAAACTGATCCCCATAAAAGCAAATCCATATAGTACTTTTACTCTACATAGTCCATATTTTAGACTTTGCCTAATGCGGATTGATTGGCCTAATAAGGTGGATTTACGCATCCGAGCTGTGTTCGAAAAATTCGTTACATACTTTTTGGTCGAACTGGGCATCCAAACCGAGATCACGGCCCAGTACTTGAACCAATCGACCAACACTACACTCGTGTTGCAGGTGTCCATGGGCGGCGGCAATTGCTTACCATCAGGTGATTTGCCTGCTTGTCTGCTACCTATCACATAAAAAAACCAAGAGGACATTGGCAACCTGGAGAAAGTACACATATTTTATCAGCATAGAAATAAACGGCAAACTCAGTACAGTCGAGTTCAAAAATATGTATACACTTTAGGACCTTGTCACAGTATATAATGTATAAGAAAACGACTTCCACTTTCTTATAAATATGTATTGTGACAAGGTCCTAAAGGGTGTACAAATTTTTGAACTCGACTCGACTCGACCTAAATCGGAAAGTAAAATGGCTGGACTGTGAAGCTGATAAGCGTGTGCTGCGATCAACTTCTAAAAACGATGCTTACTAATTAGCTATGTTTCTCAAATTTGACAGTAGTCCTCTTATTTACATTTTACTACAAATGAAATGGATAAAATTGCAGCAGTCAAAACTAAAAATATATTATTTCTCTCTCAAATGCAAAGTGACACAGTACTATTATGTTCTAGTTTCTGAGGGTGATCTCACATTAGCCGACTACTGTTGGGTGTGCGCTGACATGATGGGAATTCGCTTCTACGTTTATACGACACGATATAATTTACGGAGAAAAATACAGATGGAAGATCCGTCCATCTCGCGAGGGGCCATCCTACGCCTCGTCTACCGATACGCTATGAGCCCCGCCCTCTGCCACCTTAACTTAGCTAGCCCGGTGGACTAAGTCGACAACTTTCGTTTATCTACGGATCAGGAGGCCAATTCTCGGTTTTCACCTTCTATGTCGAGTCGACTTTATGGAACGCATAGACCAATAGGAGAACAAGATAAGGCATGTCGACTGTAATCTGTGTTCTCCTATTGGTAGTGCGTTCCATGAAGTCGCTCGTTTATGATTCGACCTCGCAGAGAAATCCCGAGCTCTTTCCATAGCCGCTGCTCGCTGTGTGATTTTGAACTTTCTTAAGAGGCCCATAGTGAAAATTCACGTCTCGTATTTTGGTGTATTTTTTTTTTCTAAATCGTATGGATGTCGAATCGCAATAGAATCGCCAATTGCAAAGTTGCAAACGGTAACGTAGCAATGCCTCGGCAAGTTTCACCCCGTTCCGACGTCTGTCCTACGGCTTCGGAGAGGTGAATAATGAACTGAACCGCTCGTTTATAGTACAGTCAGATGCAAAACGGATTGCGAAATTTCCATTTTCCATTTTTCGACTTTTAAGCTAACTTAAATTTTTGATCTGTTTTGTAGGTTTATCTTGATTAAAATTGGATTCTACTAATATGTTTTAGCTAGGAATGACCTGCTGAGAGGATGCTGATCATCTCAATCGGTCATACCTAGTTGCGTTCAAAGCTTTTGGCAGCTGGCCTACGCGTGCCTATCTATCCAAATTCCCAAACTCATACATACGGTTGCATAATTTTCTATTGGAAGAATCAAATCGATTATAGCTTTATGATTGATGACCCTGATACTGAAGTTATTTTTACTTTATTCTGAAACAAACAGTTTTAAAGCTTAATTTGAAATAAAGTCAACAACTGTTTTTATTTACCTAGCCTGTATTGTCCCATTTCAGTACTGTGCAATGGCCTCCCTCGAGCCCCCCAAATTGATCCCTATTTATCGCTATCTGATAGATTGGCTACAGATGGCCATAAATAGAGATACGGGAGCATATAAAGATCATCCATCACACAATCTATCATTTATATTGGAAAAAAATAGCACATCACATAACACTTTTCTTGCAACCAGTCCTAACTACCGCAGTACAAATAGAGCTACGGTCAGAAAAATAAAAACAACTCTCCAACTCGCGAAGCCATAGATGCCTAACGGGAAACTTTACCAAAAGTCAAGACCAGAAGAAAATACCAAAAGTCGTTTCGGTTGAATGAGTTTTGCTTTTTGAGTGCTTCGTCTCGGTAAGGATTGCTTTAGAGAAATATAAATGGAATGTCGCCATCGTTTTATTAGCTAAAGGGTTTGAATTACCTTCAACGTTTGTTAATCAAGGTTCTTTATGATGTTGAAAAGGTTTCCGGGTTATGATCTTGGGCGCTTATCAATTTACACCCACAGCTTCCTTATTGTGTTTACCAATGTACTTAATTATGTACCACAATTTGTGTTTGTATTTTTGTTGAATATCTATGGGAATCAGTCTTTATGAGAAACAGTAGGTTAGGATACTTAAAACTCGAGTTTTTCGTTAATATAACTGTACTGATACTCGCATTTTTTGATAGTGATTTTGACTGTGATCCAGTTTTTTAATGTGATAGGTGGCAGACGGGCAGATAGACAAAAACAATCTGATGGAAAGTGACTGCCGCTGCCAATGGGCACATAGACACTCGCTATTCGAGCCACAAGGGCGCTGCCAACTTTTTACCTATGCCCCCAAATGAGGCCTCCGGTATCCTCACTCACTCGGTATGGTTTTTGAACGATTGCGAAGGTCAGGCGGTAGTTTTTAACTTCATTGTAATTACCAGATACCCCTAATCCTGAATCATGGTGAAGAAGTGACTTTTTTTTTTATGTGATAGGTAGCAGACGAGCAGGCGGATCACCTGATGGTAAGCAATTGCCACCGCCCATGGACACATGCAACACTAGTGGAGTCACAAGTGCGCTGCTAACCTTTTATCCCTCCCCCCCCCGATGGGGCCTCCGGTACCCTCACTCACTCGGCGAAACACAGCACAGGAGCTGCTTCACGCCGGTTTTCTGTGAGGCAGTGGTATCACTCCGGTCGAGCCGGCTATTTCATGCCGAATTACGTTCTGCGCTGCGTAATTTTGCGCGTAATTTGTTATGTCGACGACGCACTGGTGACAGTCCGAGTTTTTGAACTTCGGGGTGCTACAGTACTTGTCACTGCTGCTAGGCGCGGATCCAGACCTCAAAAATGATTGTGGGCATCTAGGGATTATCTGACTTGGGACATAGTGGAAGGGGGGTTCTAGCGGCTCGTTCCCCCTAGCTACGCCCATAGTTGTGGATACAACCTCCCCTGCCAATCCCCCTCTCCCTCTCTTAGAATGCTGATCCTAAGTTGATAGAAGAAAGTGCAAAGTCTCAAGTAAATTTAAGGCTGTGGGCATGCCCACAGTGCCCACAATGGTGGATCCGCGCTTGACTGCTCTGGCAGAGGTTGTGTCAAGGGGTACACTTCACAAGTCCGAGGCAATCTGGTTTCTCAGTCCTCGGAAAAAGTCCTCCTGGACTCACCATTGTGGTGGGTGGGACTACCATCCCAGTTGGAGCTACCCTTAAGTACTTGATACTCGTGGTTGACAGCAGATGGGAGTTTACCGGGCACCGGCAACGGCTGGTCCCGAGATTAGTTGGTGCTGCGGGGGCTCTTAGTCGGCTGTTGCCCAACCTAAGAGGAGGCGATGAAAGCTGTCGCCGTTTAAAAATGGGGTAGTAAGATCGATTGCCCAATACGGGGCACTGATCTGGTCGGGATCATTAAAGAACCGTCATAAGGCTTGTTTTAAGTACAAAAGGTCATGGAAGTTCAGATAATTATAGGATACCGTACCATTTTTCACGAGGTGGCGTGCGCCATAGCAGGTCCCCTTAAGGGATCTAGACGCAGAAGTCCAGGATTTTGTTTACTGGCAAAGTGCTCAAATTCGCAGTAAATGGTGCCGGGTGTTTGTGGTTCCTTCGTTGTTTCTGGTTTCCATAGTACAAGGGAAAACCTTAGTTTAGGACCAGGGCAATGTATGTGATATTGTTTCAATTTATTTATTCATTTTATTCATTTTTATTTATTCCAGTATAAGATAAAATTAAGTGTAACACAAAGACTTAAATTTATGTAAAAAGGTGCATTTTCCCCCCAATTGGGCCTCCGGTGCCCTCACTTACTCGACGAAACACAGCGCAGGCGCTGTTTCACGCCGGTATTCTGTGAGACCTTGGTATCACGCCGGTCGAGCCGGCTATTTCATGCCGAATTACGTTCTGCGCTGCGTAATTTTGCGCGTAATTTGTTATGTCGACGACGCACTGGTGACAGTCCGAGTTTTTGAACTTCGGGGTGCTACAGTACTTGTCACTGCTGCTAGGCGCGGATCCAGACCTCAAAAATGATTGTGGGCATCTAGGGATTATCTGACTTGGGACATAGTGGAAGGGGGGTTCTAGCGGCTCGTTCCCCCTAGCTACGCCCATAGTTGTGGATACAACCTCCCCTGCCAATCCCCCTCTCCCTCTCTTAGAATGCTGATCCTAAGTTGATAGAAGAAAGTGCAAAGTCTCAAGTAAATTTAAGGCTGTGGGCATGCCCACAGTGCCCACAATGGTGGATCCGCGCTTGACTGCTCTGGCAGAGGTTGTGTCAAGGGGTACACTTCACAAGTCCGAGGCAATCTGGTTTCTCAGTCCTCGGAAAAAGTCCTCCTGGACTCACCATTGTGGTGGGTGGGACTACCATCCCAGTTGGAGCTACCCTTAAGTACTTGATACTCGTGGTTGACAGCAGATGGGAGTTTACCGGGCACCGGCAACGGCTGTCCTCGTCCGCTTGTCCTTCTTGCGCAGCTTCTGCGGCGGCCTGATGAACTTCAGCCTCGACGACCACTTGCTCAGCACTTGAAGCTACTGACTGAGCTTCGTCACAGGCATCGTCATCATTATCATTATCATCTGCGAACACCACACAGAATAGCATTACAATTTAATCGGAGTTTTATCCACAATCAAACTTCGACATACCGCACCCTTATTCAAACAAAGAAATAACTCAAAATTTCACAATTGTGGGAAAACGCATTTGAAGTTTGACACCTCCGCTTAGTGTACTTCAAAATTAAATAAAAAATAAACTAATAACAAAAGCCTTGTTTTAAAAATAGGTATGAATAGTTTAAAACATATAGAAATTAATTTGTATGGAGATCATAGTTATTTATAAAAGGAAGGTATTTATTTATATTGTTGAAAAAAAAGTTCGTACTTATTTCACTTTTTGATAAAAATATTAATTTAATTCCTTCAAAATGGTACGATGCAAGTCAGAATGTTGCTGTTTTTTATTGTTGTAATTTAAAAGGTTTCATCTTTTTTACTTTTATTCCAGTATAAGATAAAATTAAGTGTAACACAAAGACTTAAATTTATGTAAAAAGGTGCATTTTCCCCCCAATTGGGCCTCCGGTGCCCTCACTTACTCGACGAAACACAGCGCAGGCGCTGTTTCACGCCGGTATTCTGTGAGACCTTGGTATCACGCCGGTCGAGCCGGCTATTTCATGCCGAATTACGTTCTGCGCTGCGTAATTTTGCGCGTAATTTGTTATGTCGACGACGCACTGGTGACAGTCCGAGTTTTTGAACTTCGGGGTGCTACAGTACTTGTCACTGCTGCTAGGCGCGGATCCAGACCTCAAAAATGATTGTGGGCATCTAGGGATTATCTGACTTGGGACATAGTGGAAGGGGGGTTCTAGCGGCTCGTTCCCCCTAGCTACGCCCATAGTTGTGGATACAACCTCCCCTGCCAATCCCCCTCTCCCTCTCTTAGAATGCTGATCCTAAGTTGATAGAAGAAAGTGCAAAGTCTCAAGTAAATTTAAGGCTGTGGGCATGCCCACAGTGCCCACAATGGTGGATCCGCGCTTGACTGCTCTGGCAGAGGTTGTGTCAAGGGGTACACTTCACAAGTCCGAGGCAATCTGGTTTCTCAGTCCTCGGAAAAAGTCCTCCTGGACTCACCATTGTGGTGGGTGGGACTACCATCCCAGTTGGAGCTACCCTTAAGTACTTGATACTCGTGGTTGACAGCAGATGGGAGTTTACCGGGCACCGGCAACGGCTGGTCCCGAGATTAGTTGGTGCTGCGGGGGCTCTTAGTCGGCTGTTGCCCAACCTAAGAGGAGGCGATGAAAGCTGTCGCCGTTTAAAAATGGGGTAGTAAGATCGATTGCCCAATACGGGGCACTGATCTGGTCGGGATCATTAAAGAACCGTCATAAGGCTTGTTTTAAGTACAAAAGGTCATGGAAGTTCAGATAATTATAGGATACCGTACCATTTTTCACGAGGTGGCGTGCGCCATAGCAGGTCCCCTTAAGGGATCTAGACGCAGAAGTCCAGGATTTTGTTTACTGGCAAAGTGCTCAAATTCGCAGTAAATGGTGCCGGGTGTTTGTGGTTCCTTCGTTGTTTCTGGTTTCCATAGTACAAGGGAAAACCTTAGTTTAGGACCAGGGCAATGTATGTGATATTGTTTCAATTTATTTATTCATTTTATTCATTTTTATTTATTCTCCGCTGGACCAGGCCTGTCCCACTCCACGTGTAGGTATCGAACTTGCAAGTACATGCGGCGTCCCCTCCGGAGGGCCAAATTAGTAGAAAATCACGAACGAGCGGCGACGCACGCGCGACAGTTGCTTGCGATAGAAAGAGAACGCACTTCTAGGTATGAATAATGGTAGGCATTGAACGCTGGGCGGTCGGAATTTCAACGTTAGATTATAGTAGTCTGAGTCTTTATTTCCATAAACGGTTTTTAGAAGTGGGTCTTCTGTACCTTGTACTATTAAGTATTCTGTGGCTGGACGCAGTAGTGCGGTAGTAAAGAGCTGCTCAGGACACGGCACTAAGTGAATGGCGGCGCCGGCGCCTAAACTAGTTCGACACCGAAGGTTCTGAATCACGACGTCGGATTCTGGAGCCCGTCTGGCCCATCTTGGACAGATGGATTCGAAGAAAGTGGGGTGGATCGATGAGCTATCTGTTGACACAGATCCTCTCATGACATGGCTAAGTTGGAAGGTATCTATGCATCGTTGCCGGTGCAGATGTGTACGACTGTGCGGAAGATACCGCACAGCACACAATGGCGGAATACCTGCGTGGGATGAATCAAGGACAACATTAACCGCCCTTGGAGATCGGAACCTCTTATTGCCGCCCGTCCTAGAGAAGATGGTCAGTATTGGAAAGTGCCTTGGAGTTCTGTTTCATTTCATTTAATAAAATATGCCATCATCTTACACCACGTAAAAGGATTGACTAGGAATTTCGAAAAAAACGATTATCGAATATCGCAGATCTAATATTCGAATATACGGAACAGTTTTATATTTAATTTTTTCGAATATTCGATTGCAAGCCCTAGTTGAGCGGCGTACGTATATTTATATTTATGTACAATGACAGTCATACAAGAATTAATGTACGAGCAGGCGTATAATAGACACTTATCGCAACACGAGCGGAGTCACAAATCCCCTGCTAACCTTTTAACCCCCTTTCTCCCCGATGGAGCCTTCAATACCATCATTTATTTTCTCGTCGAAACACAGCGCAGGCGTAGCTTCTCGCACTGGCACTGCCGTGCCTCCAGATAACTTACTTTACAATCAAATTTGGTGTCATTCAATGTATGAGGGTCATACTTTTTTGAATCGTTATCAGATATTGATGTATTTTGATCAACTAAACCTATATCATCCGCGTCCTAGATAATGACGCCATGCTAAATACAGATTAAAATTGCCATTATTACGATACTTTCAGTAACGTGACATGTATGAATTTACTTTAATAGTGAATTAATTTAAAAAGTTGAAAAAGTAATATTTCTAAAGTTATTAACACAGAGACTCAACTCCAAATACCACAACGGTAATCGTGAATTAATAGTACAACATTGAAATAAGTCTTATTAAGTTCAGTATCTTATGAAACTTTTAAAATAAAACAGAATTATGTCTAAAATGATACGTAGAAATTTCATTTTTTTTTCTAATAAAGTGAACTAAGTATAAATTATTGCACTATTAGATTAAATATTAGAGAAAATAAATTTTATCTGGCAGTAAAACACCGCAATGTTTGGTTTTATTTCACTCAAACACGGAAGAGCAGCGGTCAAACCTTGAACAAAGCTGGCACATCACTGAATCTTTCGCTTTACTTTTTTCAACTTGTTCGCGCGTGTTAGTAAAAGAGAGGCGGACCATGCGCTGTCTCCCTCAGTTTGCTCATATTTGATTGGCTGTTCGAGTGAAACGATAGTCCTTGTTAAGTTATTACAGTTTTTGATGAAATCTCGGAAAACGCGAATTTTGAGTTATTTCTTTGTTTGAATAAAGGTGCGATACATGCCTTATACATATTTACTTGTGAGCGCTCTAGTAAACATGGATAAGTTCTATTACACAAATCTCAATTTCACACATTGCCTAAGATAAAACAGCACTTTCAATCATTCATACACATACATACATGTACCCTCATACAACACTCTTATTTACATACCAACTGTAATAATCGAATACATGTAAAATAAAATATCCTACATTGCGCAATCAACCCCCAACGAATACCATGGTCTGCCACAACAGCTTAACTGTTGCACTGCGTTCTCCATTACCTAAATACCAAGACATAAAACATACAGCACCGCATTACAAAAAGTAAGTATAACATCAGTTACACAGACTCTCATAATACAGTCGCGGATCATGCATTATGCTGGTCTGCCATAGCATAGGTCCAAAGACCCTATGCTACTTGGAGTAACCGCAGTCTGCCGTGACATAGTCACCACTGCACGTCTGCAGTCTGCCGTAACATAAGGTTACTACCGCGTCGCGGTCTGCCGTGACCAAAGTCACACTGCCTAAAGCAGTCTGCCGTGACCAGAGTCACCACTGCACACATGCAGTCTGCCGTGACCAGAGTCACCACTGCACACATGCAGTCTGCCATTGACCTAAAGTCAACAATGATCCACATATAAGTCAACACTCATTAAATGCCTGCCCAGTGCGTACATACATAAACAAATAATATACCACAGTACGCACCTTCAAAAAATGCAGCGCATGTCTCGGGAGACCACTCTCCCCGCCACGGAACCATATATTCCGACGCAGCCTTAGTGCGTTTGCCATACGAGCCAGCTAAAAGCTCCAGCTCATATCTGCCATGGGACAGCACTCTCACAACTTTATATGGTCCCCTCATCCCCGAGTCAAACTTTCCAGAGCTTTGAGACTTTTTAATTACAAAAACTTGGTCACCCACTACAAAAGAACGCGGTGGTCTTCTATCCTTATTTACAGTCGAGTCTTGTTGGTTCTGGTTTGCAACAAGTAACTCAGTGGCATGCTGCCTCCTTAAAGTGACCAAAGCCTCGCGGTTAGCGTTTGTATTATTCAATGCTACATCGCGTACAAGAGATCTTAAAACTGGGGTAGTGCCATCAATCCCAACAAGGAGCTGCAACGCTGACATATGAGTCGTTGCATGTTTGGTCATATTTAAAATTAATTGCACCCTCCAAAGAATATCTGACCAGTCCGAACCCCTATTGTTTACTTCTATTCTTAATAAATTAAGCACAGTCCTGCAATATCGTTCTGCTTGGCCATTTTCATGGTGCATTTCTGGAGTGATGAAATGTATAGTGCACCCTAACTCAGTTACAAAACTTTTAAAGCTAGTGCTCTCGAACATTCTGCCCTGATCATTTACTATTAAATTTGGTGTGCCAAACAAGGAAATCATATTAGTGAAAACACGTTTTAGTTCGTCGGCGTCCTGCCGGTAAAGAGCATATAAAAGGCAATATTTGGAAAAGGCATCAACAATTACAAGTATGTACTTGTAACCTTTAGATTCGGGTAGAGGACCCAGAACATCCATGTGTATAGTAAGAAAAGGTTCCTCAGGCTTTGACCATGACTCTATAGGCTGGTGCGGAGCCCTAGGTATCTTTTTATGCGACAAACATATAAGACAATGCGTTATGTATTTTCGAACAAATTGTCTTAGGGCCGGAAACCAAAAATGTCTCAATATAAGGTCTACTGT
Organism: Cnaphalocrocis medinalis; assembly: GCA_014851415.1. Taxonomy (NCBI): domain Eukaryota; kingdom Metazoa; phylum Arthropoda; class Insecta; order Lepidoptera; family Crambidae; genus Cnaphalocrocis; species Cnaphalocrocis medinalis. The sequence continues at coordinate 12,858,694 of CM026296.1, forward strand.
TTTGTCTATTCCGATGTGGTCATGTTCGTCATGGAAAATCCTTAACAGAGACAGTCTATGGCCCCTCGGAATAAAACATAACAGTTTTAAATCCTCCCCCGCTGTAGGAGAGTATTTATAATACAGCAGATTGTTACGGACTACGTACCTCGTTGAATCCAACTGACCATTATTTAACTTGTCGATCAAGTCACGTGTCTCACTGTCCGCTGTTTGGGCGATCTGTGCCCAGTTAGCCGGTCGGTCTATATGCAGCACTCGAGCAGGGTTTCTACTTAGGAAATCTGCATGAGACATAAGTGTTCCCTTTCGGTACTCAATATTAAACTTAAAGTCCTGCATATATACCCACCAGCGAGCGACACGGGGTACCAGATCCTTTTTACGTTCGGTCAGTTTCAACGAATTGCAGTCCGTTACGATCTTAAATTCAATTCCGAGCAAGTAGTGGCGAAAATGTTGTAGCGCTTTCACTATAGCCAAGGTTTCCAGTTCATAACTGTGATACCTGGACTCAGCTCCCTGAGTGGCCTTACTGAAATAAGCGACCACTCGCTTTCTTTTCTCACCATGGTCTTGCAACAAAACTGCACCGTAGCCCTGCGAGCTGGCGTCGGTGTGCAGCTCCGTTGGAAGACATGGGTCAAAGATCGCAAGCACAGGCTCATCAGTAAGTCGCTCAATGATGTACTTTCGCGCCACTTCCTGCTCGTCACCCCACACAAAGGGCTCGTCCTTTTTAGTAAGCTTGGCTATGCTAGCGGTTCTTGCAGAATAGCCAGCTATATATCGCCTAAAATAGCCAGCGAGCCCCAAGAATTGTCGAACCTGTTTAACGTTAGTTGGCTTCGGTGATTTAATCAAGGCTTCGACTTTTCCTGGGCTCGGCCGTACCTGACCCTGACTGATTAACCTACCTAGGTATTCAACTTCGGTGGTTAAGAAACGGCACTTTTTGAGGTTAATTGAAAAACCTGAGCAAGTTAATCTAGCCAGTACCTCTCGCAATGTTTGTAGTCCTTCATCGATGGTGTCTGATGGTATTAAAACATCATCGATGTACACCAGGACCCTGCCGCTTTCTATGAAGTCTTTTAAAGTAGCTGTAATTATTTTTTGATAAACCACAGGCGCGTTGGCAAGCCCATAGGGCATTTTAATGTACTCATAGTGGCCCTCCGGCGTTACAAACGCGGTTTTAGGTATAGACTCTGGGCTTAATTTTATTTGGTGGAAGCCCGTGGCCATGTCTAGACTAGAGAAGTACTTGGCCTTGCCAAGCCTGTCAATGTGGTCCTCAATCAAAGGCAAAGGGAACCTAGCTTTAATAGTTACAGCATTCAGGGCCCTGTAATCGACGCACATTCTGTCAGTGCCATCCTTCTTTTTTACAAGAAGGATGGGACTGGCGTATTCAGAATTTGACTCGCGGATTATGCCCTTACTCTCCAAGTCTTTTACTATTTCCCTGACGCGTAATTTCTCATCAAGAGAAAGCTTATACGGGCGGTAATGAACGGGCACATCACTACTCAACTGAATATCCATTTGCCCAGTAGTCACGGTAGATGTGGCAGTGCCACTGACGAAAGATTGAGAAAATTCATTAATAGTACTCAATAATTGAATCTTATCATTTCCGGACAGCGAAGTATTAATTTGATCGAGACCTAGGTCTTGCAAATGGTGAACAATAGCAGGATCATCAATTCGGACTAACCGTTGAATCTCACTTGACCTAATATAAGTAACGCCTTGACGATTCAAAACATCGGTGCCAATTAGAACAGGTGTACTCATACTAAGATCTGGTACTACATATAACTCAACATCCAAGGAGATTTCAGGAAATTGGATCATCAGCGATACGCTATAGGTTGATTCAATTTCTTGGCTACCTATTCCCCGTAAAAGACGATATGTGGGGACTTTATTGCACTGAAAATGTTTCAGAATAGATTCAGTAACGAGGGAAATGCTAGAGCCACTATCTACCAAAATATCTAGGGGCACACCCTGAATGACGGCTGGCATAACGTCGATGTTAGTATTCGCCTCCAGCTTTCGACAAAAGTTTACACTTTTACTCTGCCTATTAGTACTTTCAGCGCGTTGCTTCACGAAGCATGAATCAGAAGTATGACCGATTTTATGACAATATGAACAATTTGGGACATTACTAGGCGGATTCGACGGTTTGCTCGTAGATTCATCACGTCTGGTTAGATCTAACCTAGGTCGCTTGGGACAATGCAAACGTTTGTGACCTACACTTCCGCATCCAAAACATGTCATGCCTGGCTTGATATTGCGCTTAAGAGAGGACGCAGGACTATTTCTATTGAAGCGGGGATTATTATCAAATCTAGGGCGAGTATCCAGCCTAGGCTTCGAATAGACAGACAAAAACTCGACTAGTTCGTGAGACTTAAGTTTAGCATTCGTTGCTGCAGCTTTTACTTGAGGGTCTACAATACCGCGTATTATAATAGCCGTTCTCAAATCGTCAGACAATCCGGTTACTATATTTAGGCGCAACAAGGAGCGACGGGCGTATTCAGCATAGGTTGAATAATTCCTACAGTCCGTATTCATAACTTCATATAATATGTTCGCCACATCAACACTACGCGGGCATAGGTATTTGAATTCGCGCTTAAAATTACTCCACGTACGCTCGCCAGTAACCCAGTCACTCAACCATGAAGACGCATCTCCTTTAAGGCAATTAGCTACCCGCGAAAAACATTCACTATCATTCCAATGATTTAACAACCGGGCCTGATCGACTTCCACACACCAATTATCAAAATCGTGAATCTTAGGGTCAAAATTGGATATATAAAAATGGACAGGTCTCACTTGACTCAACGATGCAATGGCTCCAGCCAGCTTCTCTGTCACCTCATCTGCTACGCTTCCGCACCGTGAGGAGGCTCCACATATCTTCATCCGCTCAGACCCACAACCCCCAACCGACGCAGCCCCCAGACAAGCCTCGGCAACGCATGACCCCGTCAATTCGTTTGGTACGGATTGCAAGGGTATACTAGCTACCGACGCAGGCCTAGGAGGTGTGTACGGCTGAAGGGGCGGAGGCCCCAAGCGTGGCGGATCCCTCGGCGGCGGTGGAGTCTGCGGTGGCGGCGGCGGAGGCGGCGGAGGAGGCGGCGGCGGTTGCGATTGCGACTCGGACGTATTGCCTAACCTACCCTCAATTGTATTTAATCGATTCAAAATCGTCTCTAAAACATCATTTTTCGATTTAGTTTTACGTGATTTACGTTCCGACATTATAACGGCAGACAAATAGTACTCACTTCAAAATCTAATCCACCATTGCACATTAACAATTTCAAAACTAAAACGAACTTCACTTCACTTAATTACCTTACGCGCGCTAAAAATAGATCGGAAACCAAACACAACCAGTTACATAGCCAGAATGCCACTATGGAAAATCTAATTAGAAAACGTGAGCGAATCCCACTTCTGATCTTATAGATCAGAGGTAGGGTTGGTTTTTTAAAAAAAACGTCACGATTACAACAGTTAGGCTTATTTACTTCTCAAAATCAAATAATTACAGAGCAAGAAATCATAAAGTAACATTAAAACGGATTAAAGATAGAATTTAGGTATCTAGGGCTCAAATCTAGGAAACCTAGGTTACGAATTGGAAGAGACGTCCGTCGCGTTCAACCGCCAGCCAAAAAGTGAGCGCGGCGCTCGACGACCGGCGCTCGCAGGCTCGTTCCTTTCACCAGCCTTGGTGACGTCGGCTGCTGACGGCAAGGGCGTATTCCCCAGCATAGTTGAGTAATTCCTACAGTCCGTATTCATAACTTCATATAATATATTCGCACCTCAACACTACGCGGGCATAGGTATTTGAATTCGCGCTTAAAATTACTCCACGTACGCTCCGCCAGTAACCCAGTCACTTCAACCATGAAGACGCATCTCCTTTAAGGCAATTAGCTACCCGCGAAAAACATTCACTATCATTCCAATGATTTAACAACCGGGCCTGATCGACTTCCACACACCAATTATCAACATCGTGAATCTTAGGGTCAAATTGGATATAAAAATGGACAGGTCTCACTTGACTCAACGATGCAATGGCTCCAGCCAGCTTCTCTGTCACCTCATCTGCTACGCTTCCGCACCGTGAGGAGGCTCCACATATCTTCATCCGCTCAGACCCACAACCCCCAACCGACGCAGCCCCCAGACAAGCCTCGGCAACGCATGACCCCGTCAATTCGTTGGTACGGATTGCAAGGGTATACTAACTACCGACGCAGGCCTAGGAGGTGTGTACGGCTGAAGGGGCGGAGGCCCCAAGCGTGGCGGATCCCTCGGCGGCGGTGGAGTCTGCGGTGGCGGCGGCGGAGGCGGCGGAGGAGGCGGCGGCGGTTGCGATTGCGACTCGGACGTATTGCCTAACCTACCCTCAATTGTATTTAATCGATTCAAAATCGTCTCTAAAACATCATTTTTCGATTTAGTTTTACGTGATTTACGTTCCGACATTATAACGGCAGACAAATAGTACTCACTTCAAAATCTAATCCACCATTGCACATTAACAATTTCAAAACTAAAACGAACTTCACTTCACTTAATTACCTTACGCGCGCTAAAAATAGATCGGAAACCAAACACAACCAGTTACATAGCCAGAATGCCACTATGGAAAATCTAATTAGAAAACGTGAGCGAATCCCACTTCTGATCTTATATATCAGAGGTAGGGTTGGTTTTTTAAAAAAACGTCACGATTACAACAGTTAGGCTTATTTACTTCTCAAAATCAAATAATTACAGAGCAAGAAATCATAAAATAACGTTAAAACGGATTAAAGATAGAATTTAGGTATCTAGGGCTCAAATCTAGGAAACCTAGGTTACGAATTGGAAGAGACGTCCGTCGCGTTCAACCGCCAGCCAAAAAGTGAGCGCGGCGCTCGACGACCGGCGCTCGCAGGCTCGTTCCTTTCACCAGCCTTGGTGACGTCGGCTGCTGACGTCAAAGCCAGCGCGTATTATAATATTAGATTATTTTGTGTAAACTTTTTTGGAGTACTTCCAAATAAACTGGGAATATGATACGCGCTTTGCAGTTTTCAAATCGCACGGGTGTATTAAAATATTAATAACGCTTTGGAGGATTGCTTGTGTATGTGGGCAGTGGGTCACGCTCTAAAGAGACGGCAGCATCGGAGTTCTGGAAAAAATGTTACTTTGTTTTTCTGTTGAAAAATTTGCAGGGTCAACCCGAAGTCTGAAAGCTAGCGGTCTTATACCCCTGTGCCCTATGAAGCACGTTACATCGTTAGTCCTGCGTTTGATGCCTCTTTGGTCGTGTCACTTTTTATCCCATCGAAATATTTTGGTGAAAAAACTATAGTTTACGGACACACTTTGGTACTTCCTGCATATGTAGCTGACCTTTAAGATCGGCTGCCGTTGCTAAATCAGTTTGAGATTTTGTGTGTGCGTAGAAAATTATAACTTTAGAGCTAAATGTCTGATGTAGCTTAAAGAATGCAGAATAGTAAAGTTATGACATAATTTTCCGAGCTAGTTTGAATAAAATGTGGGTTTGTGGACGTTGAGGATTATTTTCTTCCATTATTACAACAGTGCTTTGTCTGATCTGTTTGTTATGATGTAACTCAAGACCGGCTCGTTGGATTTTATTTAACTCTCATCGTGGCCATGGCAGATCACAGTTTCAATATTGAGAAGGGTTTTGTAGTCAGCACACAATTTGTAAGGGTATAATAACACCCCCGTGCGTCAGAAATCACGTTAAGCCGTTAGTCCGGGATCACGTTTAGCCGTTGTTTCTCACACGGGAGTTTCATTACAACATGAGGGTAAGTAAGAGAGTTTTTTTATGATACCTATAGTTGGCAGACGAGCCGACGGATCACCTGATGGTACGCAATTACCGCCGCCCATGGACACATGCAAAACCAGTGGTGTCACAAGTGCGCTGCTTACCTTTCAACTCCCCTGGATTGGGCCTCCGGTACCCTTACTCACGCCTTCGCAACAACTAGGTACCTTGTAAATAAACGCATTGATTGACATTGAAAAATACTTTATAAGTAAGTACTCGTAAGTAAATACTTTGACACATTTTATTTTCTCCAACCAAGAAGTTTTTCTAATCTGTCAACTCGCGAAGGCCCCGGGGGTGCCACGTGCTGCATTTACTCCAGACGGAGGACTAAATAACTGTTGCGATTGATTGTCCCTGCCCGGGGGAGTTTGGACGTCTGCTGCACCGTTATTGCATCTCACCGGGTGAGAAGTCAACGAGTCTATAAATACTGGTTTGTGCTGGTTTGAGCTGGTTTGAACTGGTTTGAACTGGTTTGAACTGGTTTTATTCACCTCAAAGTCGAATTTAAAGACTGGGTTACATAGTGTGAGCTAGCGTACGAGTTAGGCTGCTGAGTAGCTGCCCTCGACATTGAAGTAAAATTTAGAGAACTCATACATTCGTCCATACAAATTTTTAATTCGACTTCAATGTCGAGTGCACGAGAACTGCTCCGGGGGGTTATCGCGTGTGAAAAAACCGCTAGATCGCGTACTTGCTGTTCATCTTCAACGTCATTGGTTTAGTAAAATTTTGACATTTATCATCAAAAATAACATCACAATAATAAAAATTTAGGGAGTCTACCAAATACAAAGAAGAGACTGACACTAACCATGAGACTTGCAAAAACGCCAAAATATTGGCAACTCAAAAATAAAGTACATGGTAGTAATCCCATAAATAACTATTTTAATAGCAATTACATTTTAGAAAACTCTTATAAGCGTTTTTTTCCGCACTTTTTTTTAAATTTAAGCAGATAAACGAGCAGACAGCTCACCTGATGGTAAGTGCCGCCGGCCATGGACAACGACCGAATAAAAAACAGATTAAAAAAATCTTTATGTGCATTCATATTCGAGTCTACAAGTTCCCATTAGGAAAGGTACACGTTCTTACCACTGAGCTACCATTTCTCCAACTTCATAGCACAAAATAATTACACACAGAAGGTAGACTCAGCCTGATTTTGAATTTAGAAGAGTTCGTTGACATATGCTAGGGTTGTTGCCCGGCATGAGTACATAAGCGCGCGGCCTCTACCACAGACCTCGACAGTTCGACAATCTTATGTCATAGGCTAGGATTAATGTGGTCGAAAAGGCGTATTTCTCCGTTAGTGCGCATGCGTGAGTACATTACACGTTTTTAGCTCTAAGTGGGCAGCCTACTTTCTGTGTGTAATCACAACCGAATCTTCCAAGTCTTGAGTCTCTTTATGGGTTGCTGGCTTGTAAAATAATTTTATTCTTGGTTGGCATGAGACTTGAGTTATGTCCTTTAGTCTGTTGACCCAAGAATTGTTTAAAGAATTTGACTGCTCATCGAAAAATCCTGTATTAAACTATAGGTGCTTATAAAACGGGTCATCATCATCATCAGCAACCCACACTCGTCCACTGCTGGACATAGGTCTCCCCAATGCACGCCACACGCTCCCAATTTTCGGCCACTCTCAACCAGCTCACTCCAGCCAGCCTTCGAGTGTCATCATCTCATCTTGTAGCAGGGCGTCCAACACTACGTTACCGAGCCGCGGTCTCCACTCAAGGACTTTACGGCTCCAATGGTTGTCAATTCTGCGGCTAATGTGACCAGCCTATTGCCACTTCAGTTTGCTAATTCGGTGGGCTATGTCTGTGACTCTGGACTCTGGTTTTCTGTCGGATTACATCATTTCTGATGCGGTCCTTCAGAGATACTCTGAGAATAGCCCTTTTCATAGCTCTTTGAGCGACTTTAAACAAGTGGACTACTCCAGCCGTGAGTGTCCACGTCTCGGCATCGAAAGTCATGACCGGGAGGACGCACTAGTTGAAGACTTTCGACTTAAGACTTTGAGGGATGGGCGATGAGAAGACTTGACGAAGCCTACCAA
>CM026296.1:12866793-12950340 GCA_014851415.1 Cnaphalocrocis medinalis
AAGTGAAATTTTGGCGTGTACCATATCCGCCTGGGATATCGATTTGGTTCATAATCGATATACAGCAATTCGCGATGCTTTTCGTATGTATTTTGAACAGCCGTTACGGAAAAACGATATTAAACATCATATCAGCGAAGTTTGAAATTTTGACGTGTAGCCATACCCCGGCCTGGGATATCGGATTTGGTCATAATCGATATACACCAAACTGCGCTGCTTTTCATATGTATTTTGAAGAGCCGTTACGGAAAAACGATATTAAACATCATATCAGCGAAGTTGAAATTTTGGCGTGTAGCCATACCCTGGCCTGGGATATCGGATTTGGTCTTAATTGATATACAGCAAACTGCGATGCTTTTCGTATGTATTTCGAAAGGGCGAAACGAAAAAACGATATTAAACATCGTATCAGCGAAGTTGAAATTTTGGCGTGTAGCCATACCCCGGCCTGGGATATCGGATTTGTTCATAATCGATATACAGCAAACTGCGCTGCTTTTCGTATGTATTTTGAACAGCCGTTACGGAAAAACGATATTAAACATCATATCAGCGAAGTTGAAATTTTGGCGTGTAGCCATATCCCGGCCTGGGATATCAGATTTTGGTCATAATCGATATACACCAAACTGCGCTGCTTTCGTATGTCGCACTCTTAATAAGATAATGACTCAATTCAAAATTGCTAAGTTTTGGTAAATGGCAAAAAACGATTTGTATTTTTAGAGCATAAACATTAAATTGCTATAAAATTTGAACTAAGATGAGTAAGAAGAAATTAAAATTACGGTTTTAAGCCTGTGAATATATTCTTTTAGATTTAACAAAAAAATTAATGAATTTTATATACATAATAATAAAAAAACATTTTTGAAAAATATATTTCGAGATGCGTCATTGTTTATGAAATCCAACCAGTAAAATTTATGACGAAATTAAAAATGGGTCAATATTTCACTGAAACATTGACAAAATATTCTGACCATCTTTTACTTAGGTCACTGTTTTATTAAGTTTTTAATACAAATATAAGACTCAATTCGGAAATAAGTGTAGGTACTTTTAACTTATTAGAAAAACAACAGTTTTGTTTTAAAAATGTTTTATTAGAAAACGTTCACGTAAAAAAGGAAAGTACAAATTAGCATAGGTGTTGATTCAACTAATAGTTATAATGTTAAATTTACTCTCAATAAGTTGTATCTTTTAAGAGTCTAACTAAGTATTTATTTCTTAAAATGTAGCTCTAAAATGTATTAAAATCTAAAATAAATCTTTATAAAAACGCACTAGTGCAACAACAATATTTTTTTTGATATAGGTGGCATACGAGCCGATGGATCACCTGATGGTAAGCGATGCAACACCAGTGGTGTCACAAGTGCGCTGCTAATTGTCCTAACTTATTAATATTATTCTAATATCGCCTTAATTGCACCAGAAGGTAGGCATATTTGTACTAGTCTTAGGGATTAAAAACAGAAAAATATTGAAAGTGTCATATTCGATTAAGAACCGGGACATTATTTTTAGGTATCGATACTATACTATAAATAATGAGCTAATAAACAGGTAGCAAAACCAAACAAAAATAACATAAAGATATTTTGCGATATTAACTGTACCAAAAAGAAAGTAAGTAAACAATAGGCGAACTTAATGCCAAGAGGCATTCTCTACTGGTCAACCTTTGGGTCAGAAAAGAAGGTGCTGCAAAAGGAGAACTAAGTTAATATTTAAATGGTAACTACTTTTTATCTGTAATAGGGTAGTTGACTAATATCGATGTAGTAAAAAATATTGATACTTTACCAAAATATTGGTAAATAAGAACCAATAGCCTAAATTTTCAGTTAAAAATATAACGTCTAGCTGGTTTTGTGAGCATTCAAAGTTTCATGGGCAAGTCCATTATTAAAGTTTATAATATTATAAAAATAATTATATCATTGAACTACCAACACATTAAACACAAACTTTTATTATAAAACTATGTACATAAACGAAACATTTGATATAGCTACCAAACAAAATTTGCTAGACGCGCATACAAGATACGAGCGTGTGACGTCACATGTTAGTAGCCATTTGTATAGAGCGTTTTTGGGCCCGCGTAAAATATGTGCTCTTAAAGTTGTGATATCTCAGGTAATTCAAAACAGAATCAAATAATTCTTTCAACAATGTTTCTTTAATAGAGGGGTCTTTTGATTAAACACATAAAAAAAAAGTTAGTCAAATACCCTATTATTTTTCTTCAATATCTTTAATAAATTATTGTAACCCGGTTATACTCAATAGCTTCAGAAGTTACTGTTATTCCATCTTCGTATAAAGATTTTAATGTTACCAGACCATGCGCTAATCACTGTCTACCTCTGCACCTGATCAGCATGAGGCTCAACCAGAAGTAGGCAAGATTTAGATACAATCTCAGAGTCTCCTAGTATGGTCATACCAAGCGTCGCGTCTCTTATTACCATATCGGAATGTAATTTGTTCAACCTATGGCAGTATCCCAAATCAGTTGTAAAAAAAGGGGAAATGTACCTTTTTTAATATACCTCTAAAATAAAATAAAATGATGTTGTGGAGTATGTACGGTATGCATACTTGCGTGCCCAATTGGGTTGAGGTCTGGTTATTGTGCAGGCCACGGCAGAACGTTGATACGAGCTTTGGCAAGAATGCGTGTTACGACTCTAGCCGTGTGTGGACTTCCACACACCGCACTTGCGTTGTCATGCATTAGTTGAAAAGAATCACCCAAGTGGCCTCGCAAAGGGTTGATTACATCTGATACAATCCTTTTTGCGTAAACTTGAGCATTGAGGTTACCCCTGATCCAAATGAGATCGGTTCTTCCGCCGAGCCATGACAATATCTCAAACGTTCTTTATGTCCAAATGTTCTCCAAACTCGAGAACGTCTTTTATCCGGTCTCATACCGAAGCGGGACTCATCCGAAAAGCACACATAGCGCCAGTCTTCTTCCTCCCAGTTTGTGTGTTCGCGAGCGTATCGTAAACGGGTCCTGCGATTGCAGGGTGCAATAGATGGACCTCTCAGCGGTCTTCGGAATCGCAGATCCAGTTCTCGTAAACGATTTAGGATTGTTTGATCGCTTATTAGCAAACCTGAGGAGATGTGGCGCCTCGTAAACAACATCATGGCGGTCATGATACGATAACGTTGAGCAGTATTTTGGATATACCGGTCCTGTCTCCGAGTCGTGATGCGAGACCGCCCTTAATGTCGCCCGAACACGCTGCCCGACATGCAATAGCGCCTCCAGAGGCGACTTATGACGCTCAATGTAAGTGTTAAAAGCGAAAGCCACAGCACGTTGCCTGGAACCAGCTTCCAAAATTCCGACGGCTCGCCTCATCTCCTCTCGGGTTAAATGATGTCGTGTTTCCATAATGATGTAAACTGTATCGGTTCTGATGCAGATATTGTAATGATATTGTCAAACCGCTAGTACTGTTTTATACAAATTCACATTGACAATCGATTTTCTTCTTATTAACGAATTTTAAACAATGTTTCTTATTTTAAATGTTAAAAGTCACTAAACAGCATTATTAGGGATACAAAAAGTTAGTAAAATTAACCATAATAGCAGCAATACTCTTTAACGTACTTGATCCCTAGACACTTTTGATTTGTGTACTTACATTGACCAACTCATGTCGGTAAATCCTAAGACTTACAAGGTAAATCTTATGATTTACCGTACTTCGAGCTTTTACAGTAACAGCTTTATTACCTATTTATATTTTATATTTTAGAATATTGTTTTTATTTGCTGGTTCTCCATTATGTCTGTTATCTGAAAAAAGGAAAAAAATGTAATTAAGTATTAGTAAAGGTTAGTTTAAATTAAATTACTTTGTCTATAATTAGCATTATAGAGTTGTCAGTTTAAATAATAGATAGTTTAAAACGTAAATAATAGGACTTGACTATTTAATTTTAAGGAATACAGGCATGGGTGTTATTTTGCCACCATATTTTCAATAATAACACAACCAATTACGCCACCTGCATACACTACTGTGTGTCGACACAAACTATCACACTCATCACGCGTATGCGGTGATACGCACAGTAAGCAAATCAACGTAAATGGGCACTTTGCATGGTTATATTAATAATCTAAAATTATTCCAACTTTATACGAACGGACGCGGGGCGAGGTATATCTACGCGTTCAGATCTTGACATGAAACCGCGCGATTTCAAGGCCGTGTTCTTGAAATCCGTACGATAGTATTAGCGTAAATTTAAAATTCCAGCGAAAAGCTGAGATACGAAAGAATAAACTTAAACAACACAGTGACTTAAATTAAAAATTCCAACCTCATATTTACTACAACGAAGACCTATTTTTAATTGTAACTTCGATTTATTCAGTTTTTTTATGAAAAAAAGACCTAAAATCAAACATTACAAAACATTTTCGTATTTTTTTAACAAAACAGAGACCAAATTCGATTTGAGTTATATTTCGTGAACGATTTCAAATAAAACACAGACCTAAGTAATAATTTGTCATTGATCCTACAGTACATTTTAATAAAATAAAGACTCAATTCAAGTTGAGCCTATATCAACTGAGAGAAAGTTACTGAAACAAAGACCTATTCCAAAACCAGTCAATATTATAATGATAAATATTTAACAAACTTACCTATTTGTTTAGTAAAACACTGACGCATCTCCAAATCTGCCGGCGTTTGACACAAACCTCGCGCGCAACCGCCGCCCCAAAACTGAATTGGTCGATATTCGATGAACGAACGAAGTGTGCGGGGCGGGAAAGATAGTGACTCATGTATTTTATACGTTATTATTTACAGAATAAAGTTGATTTTTAAAGAAGTATGCTGTGACCCTTGGTCTATAAGGTCGATTTTTCACCAAAACTCATTTTTCCGAAATTTTGAGTTAGGTCGTTATCTTATTAAGAGTGCGATGTATTTTGAACAGCCGTTACGGAAAAACGATATTAAACATCATATCACCGAAGTTGAAATTTTGGGTTTTTAGGCATTGACAGGCCCGACTCTATTTTTTTTCGAGTCTTTATTTTTTCGAGTCTTTATTTTTCGAGTCTTTATTTTTTTGAGTCTTAATTTTTTCGAGTCTTTAGTTTTCGAGTCTTTAGTTTTTCGAGTCTTTAGTTTTTCGAGTCTTTATTTTTTCGAGTCTTTATTTTTGAGTCTGTTTTTATGTGACTTAATTTTTTGAGTCCTTTTTTTCTAATCTTTATTTTCGAGTCTTAATTTTTTCGAGTCTTTTCGTATGTATTTCGAATGGGCAATACGAAAAAACGATGCTTAACATCGTATCGAAGTCGTATCGTAGCGAAGTTGAAATTTTGGCATGTCACCATACCCCGGCCTGGGATATCGGATTTGGTCATAATCGATATACACCAAACTGCGCTGCTTTTCGTATGTATTTTGAACAGCCGTTACGGAAAAACGATATTAAACATCATATCAGCGAAGTTGAAATTTTGGCGTGTAGCCATATCCCGGCCTGGGATATCAGATTTGGTCATAATCGATATACAGCAAACTGCGATGCTTTTCGAATGTATCTCGAAAGGGCGATACGAAAAAACGATATTAAACATATCAGCGAAGTTGAAATTTCGGCATGTAGCCATATCCCGGCCTGGGATATCGGATTTGGTCATAATCGATATACAGCAAACTGCGATGCTTTTCGTATGTATTTTGAACAGCCGTTACGGAAAAACGATATTAAACATCATATCAGCGAAGTTGAAATTTTGGCGTGTAGCCATATCCCGGCCTGGGATATCGGATTTGGTCATAATCGATATACAGCAAACTGCGATGCTTTTCGTATGTATTTTGAACAGCCGTTACGGAAAAACGATATTAAACATCATATCAGCGAAGTTGAAATTTTGGGTGTTTAGGCATTGACAGGCCCGACTCTATTTTTTTTCGAGTCTTTATTTTTTCGAGTCTTTATTTTTTCTAGTCTTAATTTTTCGAGTCTTTATTTTTCGAGTCTTTATTTTTTCGAGTCTTAATTTTTTCGAGTCTTTAGTTTTTCGGGTCTTTATTTTTTGTTGAGTCTGTTTTTATGTGACTTAATTTTTTTGAGTCCTTTTTTTTAATCTTTATTTTCGAGTCTTAATTTTTTCGAGTCTTTTCGTATGTGTTTCGAATGGGCAATACGAAAAAACGATGCTTAACATCGTATCGAAGTCGTATCGTAGCGAAGTTGAAATTTTGGCATGTCACCATATCCCGGCCTGGGATATCAGATTTGGTCATAATCGATATACAGCAAACTGCGCTGCTTTTCGTATGCATTTTGAACAGCCGTTACGGAAAAACAATATTAAACATCATATCAGCGAAGTTGAAATTTTGGCGTGTAGCCATATCCCGGCCTGGGATATCAGATTTGGTCATAATCGATATACAGCAAACTGCAATGCTTTTCGAATGTATCTCGAAAGGGCGATACGAAAAAACGATATTAAACATCATATCAGCGAAGTTGAAATTTCGGCATGTAGCCATATGCCGGCCTGGGATATCAGATTTGGTCATAATCGATATACAGCAAACTGCGATGCTTATCGTATGTATTTCGAAAGGGCGAAACGAAAAAACGATATTACTGCCCTGTTACACACAAGTATGCTATTTTAAATTAGACGAGTTACGCGTAACCAGTGCGAAATACTCTTAAAAAGTGTGATCTATATGGCACTAAAGACAGTTTAAAAAAAACATGTATCAATAAGCCAGAAACTCATATGACAAATTCGTTTAACTTAATTTTTTATCGTTGCAGCCATGCCTAACTCATTCAATTTTAAGTTAACAGAGATAGGCATCATATACCAATAAATTCTGCTACTTAATCTAAATCTGTTAACTTGAAGTTGAAATAGTTACGCGTGGTCACTCGATGCGCGCGGAACAGTGGGCGGCGTGCACCTTGCGGCCATTTATTTCTTTACAATTCATGTCATTCATCATCAGCAACCCACACTCGTCTACTGCTGGACATAGGTCTCACCTAATACACGTCACTGCTCCAGATTTTCGGCCATTCTCATCCAGCCCAAACCAGCCAGCCTTCCAATGTCATCATCCCATCTTGTCGCAGGGCGTCCAACACTTGGCTTCACCGAGTCGCGATCTCCACTCAAGGACTTTACGGCTCCAATGGTTGTCAATTCTGCGGCTAATGTGACCAGCCTATTGCCACTTCAGTTTGCTAATTCGGTGGGCTATGTCTGTGACTCTGGACTCTGGTTTTCTGTCGGATTACATCATTTCTGATGCGGTCCTTCAGAGATACTCTGAGCATAGCCCTTTTCATAGCTCTGTGAGCGACTTTAAACAAGTGGACTAGTCCTAGCCGTGAGTGTCCACGTCTCGGCATCGAAAGTCATGACCGGGAGGACGCACTAGTTGAAGACTTTCGACTTAAGACTTTGAGGGATGGGCGATGAGAAGACTTGACGAAGCCTACCAAATGCTGCCCAGCCTAGCTGAATTCTTCTATTAGCTTCTCTCTCGAAGTTGTTTCTGCCTAATTGGAGCGTTTGTCCTAGATAGACATATTCCTGGACAACTTCGAGAGGTACTCCATTAACTGTGACCAGTCCCGGATCAACGAGCTCGTTGAACATGACCTTGGTTTTATCCAAGTTCATCCGAAGACCGATGTGTTTGGAAGATTCAGCCAGGCTGCTCACCATCTCCTGTAGGTCATGTAAGGTTTCTGCCAAGATGACGATGTGGTCTGCGAATCGCAGGTGTGACATCGCCATTAATATTGATTCCGCGCTCTTTCCAGTTAAGCGTTTCGAACATGTCCTGCAGCGCAGCGGAGAAGAGTTTCGGAGATATAACATCTCCTTGTCTCACACCACGTCGCAGCAGGACAGGCTCGGTTTGGCCATTTTGGATTACTACGGACATATTAGCGGCGTCATACAGACACCTTAACACCTCGATATATCGCCAATCGACTTTGCACCTCTGCAAGGCCTCGAGAAGTTCTCGACGGAGTCAAAGCTTTTTCTTAGTCCACAAACGCCATGCACAGGGGCTGGTTATATTCTTTGGTCATCTGTATAACCTGTCTCACTGTGTGAATATGGTATATGATGCTATAACTCCGTCGGAACCCGGCCTGCTCTGCAGGTTAAGCTTCGTCAAGTCTTCGTGTAAGGTGATTCGAAATGACTCTTGAGAACAACTTATAGACGTGACATAAGAGTGAAATTGGTCGATAGTTCTTCAGTAAGGTTTTGTCGCCTTTCTTGAAGAACAATACGACCAAGCTCCGCTGCCACGCCCTAAGAGTTCTTCCGGAGAAAAGTTCCTTCAGCACCGGCTTTCAGAAGCTCGGTTGTGACTCCGTCTTCTCCCGGGGCTTTGACTTTGACTTTATAACTGGCTATAGAAGGTGTAAACTTCCGAAAGAATCTCTGGCTTTGACGTGGTGACTTCTCCATTTGTTATGGTCAACTTCGACAGGTGGCTCCTTCCAAGCTAGTTGTACGAAGACTTTGGGCCCCTGGTTCTGCTCAATTGCTCTCTGTATTGAGAGTGCATTGAAGCTTCGGAGGTCACGTCTTAACAGCTTGGAGATGGACTTATTCAGAGCCCGTTGTTCTGCCGAAGTGACTGATGGATCGTTCCGCCTCTTGTCCATTAGGCCCAGAGTCTCTTTCGAAAGTTTAGACCGCTTGCCCGTACGTCGCAACTCACAGAATTTTGCACCCTCGTCCCGAAGGATTTTCACCACTTGGTCGAGTTCTTCGGTCAGTGTGGTATGGCGGCCTTCCTTATCCCGGAGATTCTTAGCACCCCCTGCCTGTCTGCCTGTCGTTAACAAAACCAGAATAGCAGGGCTGCCGGGAACTGGGGGCCGAGGCAATATTGTCTTCTTCATTAGGAGGATTATACCATAACCAACCACGCTGGACCAGTGCGGGTTGGTGGGTGGTTCGCCAGGGCCTCTTTCGTTGATTAGCAATCGCTTATTGGTTCAGCTAACTATTGGTCAAAAAATACAATTCAGCGATATTTAACAATTTGTTAAGGTTTTTTGACAATTGGTTAACCACTAGTCAGAAAACAGGGCCTTTTAGTCAAACGCATCTAATACAACTAAATAGATAACATAGATAGGCTTTCCCTGCATCGTGTGTTTTGGTTGCACCCAACTCTTCTAACTTAAGTTATCACACGACGCGTAACCACATTTGTATGAAGTTCTGGTTATGCGAAACTCGTTTATCTCAATTTAAAAATTAAGTTTTATAGATATAAAAAAAAATTATATGTCAATATGTTCTAGAAGCATTTACACACCTAATCTGTCAGTTTCAATTATATAGCATGTTTCCTTAATACGCTACAAGTAAATGTTTGTTTAAAACTTCAAAGCCATTTTTCTCAAAACTATGTTTTTTGAGATAGCAGAGTTGTGCGTAACACGGCAGATTAACATCATATCAGCGAAGTTGAAATTTTGGCGTGGTAGCCATATCCCGGCCCTGGGATATCGGGATGTTGGTCATAATCGATATACAGCAAACTGCGCTGCTTTTTCGTATGTATTTTGGAACAGCCGTTACGGAAAAAACGATATTAAACATCATATCACCGAAGTTGAAATTTTGGGTTTTTAGGCATTGACAGGCCCGACTCTATTTTTTTTCGAGTCTTTATTTTTTCGAGTCTTTATTTTTCGAGTCTTTATTTTTTGAGTCTTAATTTTTTTCGAGTCTTTAGTTTTTCGAGTCTTTAGTTTTTCGAGTCTGTAGTTTTTCGAGTCTTTATTTTTCGAGTCTTTATTTTTGAGTCTGTTTTTATGTGACTTAATTTTTTTGAGTCCTTTTTTTTTAATCTTTATTTTCGAGTCTTAATTTTTTCGAGTCTTTTCGTATGTATTTCGAATGGGCAATACGAAAAAACGATGCTTAACATCGTATCGAAGTCGTATCGTAGCGAAGTTGAAATTTTGGCATGTCACCATACCCCGGCCTGGGATATCGGATTTGGTCATAATCGATATACACCAAACTGCGCTGCTTTTCGTATGTATTTTGAACAGCCGTTACGGAAAAACGATATTAAACATCATATCAGCGAAGTTGAAATTTTGGGTGTTTAGGCATTGACAGGCCCGACTCTATTTTTTTTTCGAGTCTTTATTTTTTCGAGTCTTTTTTTTTTCGAGTCTTTATTTTTTCGAGTCTTTATTTTTCGAGTCTTTATTTTTTCTAGTCTTCATTTTTCGAGTCTTTTTTTTTCGATTTTTTATTTTTTCTAGTCTTAATTTTTCGAGTCTTTATTTTTCGAGTCTTTATTTTTTCGAGTCTTAATTTTTTCGAGTCTTTAGTTTTTCGAGTCTTTATTTTTTCGAGTCTTTATTTTTGAGTCTGTTTTTATGTGACTTAATTTTTTTGAGTCCTTTTTTTTAAATCTTTATTTTCTAGTCTTAATTTTTTCGAGTCTTTTCGTATGTATTTCGAATGGGCAATACGAAAAAACGATGCTTAACATCGTATCGAAGTCGTATCACAGCAAAGTTGAAATTTTGGCATGTCACCATATCCCGGCCTGGGATATCAGATTTGGTCATAATCGATATACAGCAAACTGCGCTGCTTTTCGTATGCATTTTGAACAGCCGTTACGGAAAAACAATATTAAACATCATATCAGCGAAGGTTGAAATTTTGGGGCGTGTAGCCTTACCCCGGCCTGGATATCGGATTTGGTCATAATCGATATACCCAAAAACTGCGCTGCTTTTCGTATGTATTTTGAACAGCCGTTACGGAAAAACGATATTAAACATCATATCAAGCGAAGGTTGAAATTTGGGGCGGTAGCCATATCCCGGCCTGGGATATCAGATTTGGTCAGTAATCGATATACAGCAAACTGCAAAATGCTTGTTCGAATGTAGTCGTCGAAAGGGTGGCGGATACGGAAAAAACGATAGTTAAACATATCACGAAGTTGAAATTTCGGCATGGTAGCCATATGCCGTCCTTGGGATATCGGATTTGGTCATAATGGCGATATCCAGCAAACTGCGATTGCTTTTCCGGAGGTATTTTGAACAGCCCGTTACGGAAAACGAGTGTAGGGTTAAACATCATATCAGCGAAGTTGAAATTTTGGCGTGTAGCCATAATCCCGGCCTGTGATATCGGGGGACATTTTTTGGTCATAATCGATATACAGCAAACTGCGATGTCTTTTCGTATGTATTTTGAACAGCCGGTTACGGAAAAACGATATTCAAACATCATATCAGCGAAAGTTGAAATTTTGGGTGGTTTAGGCATTGACAGGCCCCGACTCTATTTTTTTTTCGAGTCTTTTATTTTTTTCGAGTCTTTATTTTTTCGGAGTCAGTTTATTTTTTCTAGTCGTTAATTTTTGAGTCTTATTTTTTCGAGTCTTGATATTTTTTCGAAGTCTTCATTTTTCGAGGTTTTTTAGTTTTTCGGGCTTTATTTTTTGTTGAGTCTGTTTTTATGTGGACATTAAATTTTTTTGAGGCTTTTTTTTTAATCCTTTATTTTGGGGAGTTCTTAATTTTTCGAGTCTTTTCGTATGTTGGTTTCGGAATGGGCAATACGAAAAACGATGCTTAACATCGTATCGAAGTCGTATCGTAGCGAAGTTGAAATTTTGGCATGTCACCATATCCCGGCCTGGGATATCAGATTTGGTCATAATCGATATACAGCAAACTGCGCTGCTTTTCGTATGCATTTTGAACAGCCCGTTACGGAAAAAACAATATTAAACATCATATCAGCGAAGTTGAAATTTTGGCGTGTAGCCATATCCCGGCCTGGGATATCAGATTTGGTCATAATCGATATACAGCAAACTGCAATGCTTTTCGAATGTATCTCGAAAGGGCGATACGAAAAAACGATATTAAACATCATATCAGCGAAGTTGAAATTTCGGCATGTAGCCATATGCCGGCCTGGGATATCAGATTTGGTCATAATCGATATACAGCAAACTGCGATGCTTATCGTATGTATTTCGAAAGGGCGAAACGAAAAAACGATATTAAACATCATATCAGCGAAGTTGAAATTTTGGCGTGTAGCCATATCCCGGCCTGGGATATCGGATTTGGTCATAATCGATATACAGCAAACTGCGCTGCTTTTCGTATGTATTTTGAGAACAGCCGTTACGGAAAAACGATATAAACATCATATCACCGAAGTTGAAATTTTGGGCATGCGGCCATAAACCGCTCGGATCTTATTTTGGTTCGTTTTTAGTCTTAATTTTTGCGTGCGTTTTCGATGATTTTGAACAGCTGTAGTTTCGAGCTTATTTTTCATCTTATTTGGAGTTGTTTATGTGACTTAATTTTTGAGTCTATTTTTCTAATCTTATTTTCAGCAATTTTTCGAGCTTTTCGTATGCATTTGAAAGGCATACGAAAACGATGTAACACATCGTGTATCAGCGAAGTTGAAATTTTGGCGTGCGGCCTAACCCGGCCCTCGCATATCGGATTTGTTCGTTACGTTAATACAGCCAAACGCGATGCTTTTAGTATGTATTTTGAAAGGCGTTACGGAAAAACGATATTAACATCATATCAGCGAAGTTGAAATTTTGGGTGTTTAGGCATTGACAGGCCCGACTCTATTTTTTTCGAGTCTTTATTTTTCGAGTCTAATTTTTTCGAGTCTTTATTTTTCGAGTCTTTATTTTTGAGTCTTATTTTTTCTAGTCTTAATTTTTTCGAGTCTTATTTTTCGAGTCTTATTTTTTCTAGTCTTAATTTTTTCGAGTCTTTATTTTTCGAGTCTTTATTTTTCGAGTCTTAATTTTTTCGAGTCTTTAGTTTTTCGAGTCTTATTTTTCGAGTCTTTTTTTTCGAGTCTTTATTTTTGAGTCTTTATTTTTGAGTCTTTATTTTTGAGTCTTTATTTTTCGAGTCTTAATTTTTTCGAGTCTTTTCGTATGTATTTCGAATGGGCGATACGAAAAAACGATGATTAACATCGTATCGAAGTCGTATCGTAGCGAAGTTGAAATTTTGGCATGTAGCCATATCCCGGCCTGGGATATCAGATTTGGTCAGTATCGTAATACCAGCAAAACTGCGATGCTTTTCGTATGTATTTTGTAAACAGGCGTTACGGAAAAACGATATAAAACATCGTATCAGCGAAGTTGAAATTTTGGCGTGCGGCCATAACCCGGCCTCGGATATCGGATTTGGTCGTTATCCGTAATATCAGCAAAACTGCGATGCTTTTCGTATGTATTTTGAACAGGCGTTACGGAAAAACGATATAAAACATCGTATCAGCGAAGTTGAAATTTTGGCGTGCGGCCATAACCCGGCCTCGGATATCGGATTGTGGTCGTATCGTAATACAGCAAACTGCGATGCTTTTCGTATGTATTTTGAACAGGCGTTACGGAAAACGATATAAAACATCGTATCAGCGAAGTTGAAATTTTGGCGTGCGGCCATAACCCGGCCTCGGATAATCGGATTTGGTCATTATCGATAATACAGCAAACTGCGATGCTTTTCGTATGTATTTGAACAGGCGTTACGGAAAAACGATATTAAAACATCGTATAAGCGAAGTTGAAATTTTGGCATGTAGCCATACCCAGGCCTAGGGATATCGGATTTGGTCATAATCGATATACGGCAAACTGCGATGCTTTTCGTATGTATTTTGAATGGGCGATACGGAAAAGCGATATAAAACATCGTATAAGCGAAGTTGAAAATTTTGGCATGTAGCCATACCCAGGCCTAGGATATCGGATTTGGTCATAATCGATATACGGCAAACTGCGATGCTTTTCGTATGTATTTTGAATGGGCGATACGGAAAAGCGATATAAACATCGTATAAGCGAAGTTGAAATTTTGGCATGTAGCCATACCCAGGCCTAGGATATCGGATTTGGTCATAATCGATATACGGCAAACTGCGATGCTTTTCGTATGTATTTTGAATGGCGATACGGAAAAGCGATTTAAAACATCGTATCAAGCGAAGTTGAAATTTTGGCATGTAGCCATACCCAGGCCTAGGATATCGGAATTTGGTCATAATCGTAAATACAGCAAACTGCGATGCTTTTCGTATGTATTTTGAACAGGCGTTACGGAAAAACGATATAAAACATCGTATCAGCGAAGTTGAAATTTTGGCGTGCGGCCATAACCCGGCCTCGGATATCGGATTTGGTCAAAATCGAAATACAGCAAACTGCGATGCTTTTCGTATGTATTTTGAACAGGCGTTACGGAAAAACGATATAAAACATCGTATCAGCGAAGTTGAAATTTTGGCGTGCGGCCATAACCCGGCCTCGGATATCGGATTTGGTCATTATCGTAATACAGCAAACTGCGATGCTTTTCGTATGTATTTTGAACAGGCGTTACGGAAAAACGATATAAAACATCGTATCAGCGAAGTTGAAATTTTGGCGTGCGGCCATAACCCGGCCTCGGATATCGGATTTGGTCAAAATCGAAATACAGCAAACTGCGATGCTTTTCGTATGTATTTTGAACAGGCGTTACGGAAAAACGATATAAAACATCGTATCAGCGAGTTGAAATTTTTGGCGTGTCGGCCATAACCCGAGCTAGGATATCGGATTTGGTCGTTTTTCGTAATACAGCAAACTGCGATGCTTTTCGTATGTATTTTGAACAGGCGTTACGGAAAACGATATAAAACATCGTATCAGCGAAGTTCAAAATTTGGCGTGGCTCCATAACCCCGGCCTCGGATATCGTATTGGGCGTATCGTATACAGCAAACTGTCGTATCTTTTCGTTGTATTTGGAACATAAACACGCGTTAGGAAAACGATATAAACATCTATCAGCGAAGTCGAATTTTGGCGTGCGTCCCCCATAACCCGGCCCCGATATCGGAGTTGGTTCGTATCGTAATACAGCAAACTGCGATGCTTTTCGTATGTATTTCTGAGACAGGCCGTTACGGAAAAACGATATAAACATCGTATCAGCGAAGTTGAAATTTTGGCGTGTCGCCATAACCCGGCCTGGGATATCGGATTTGGTCATAATCGTAATACAGCAAACTGCGATGCTTTTCGTATGTATTTTGAACAGGCGTTACGGAAAAACGATATAAAACATCGTATCAGCGAAGTTGAAATTTTGGCGTATAGCCATAACCCGGCCTGGGATATCGGATTTGGTCATAATCGAAATACAGCAAACTGCGATGCTTTTCGTATGTATTTTGAACAGGCGTTACGGAAAAACGATATAAAACATCGTATCAGCGAAGTTGAAATTTTGGCGTGCAGCCATAACCCGGCCTGGGATATCGGATTTGGTCATAATCGATAATACAGCAAACTGCGATGCTTTTCGTATGTATTTTGAACAGGCGTTACGGAAAAAACGATATAAAACATCGTATCAGCGAAGTTGAAATTTTGGCGTGCGGCCATAACCCGGCCTGGATATCGGATTTGGTCATAATCGAATACAGCAAACTGCGATGCTTTTCGTATGTATTTTGAACAGGCGTTACGGAAAAACGATATAAAACATCGTATCAGCGAAGTTGAAATTTTGGCGTGCAGGCCATAACCCGGCCTCGGGATATCGGATTTGGTCATTAATCGAATACAGCAAACTGCGATGCTTTTCGTATGTATTTTGAACAGGCGTTACGGAAAAACGATATAAAACATCGTATCAGCGAAGTTGAAATTTTGGCGTGCGGCCATAACCCGGCCTCGGATATCGGATTTGGTCGTAATCGTAATACAGCAAACTGCGATGCTTTTCGTATGTATTTTGAACAGGCGTTACGGAAAAACGATATAAAACATCGTATCAGCGAAGTTGAAATTTTGGCGTGCGGCCATAACCCGGCCTCGGATATCGGATTTGGTCAAAATCGTAATACAGCAAACTGCGATGCTTTTCGTATGTATTTTGAACAGGCGTTACGGAAAAACGATATAAAACATCGTATCAGCGAAGTTGAAATTTTGGCGTGCAGGCCATAACCCGGCCTCGGATATCGGATTGGTCAAAATCGAAATACAGCAAACTGCGATGCTTTTCGTATGTATTTTGAACAGGCGTTACGGAAAAAACGATAATAAAACATCGTATCAATCAGAAGTTGAAATTTTGGCGTGCGGCCATAACCCGCCTCGGATATCGGATTTGGTCGTTATCGTATACAGCAAAACTGCGATGCTTTTCGTATGTATTTTGAACAGGCGTTACGAAAAACGATATTAAAAACATCGTATCAGCGAAGTTGAAATTTTGGCGTGCAGGCCATAACCCGGCCTCGGATATCGGATTTGGGTCAGTTATCGTAATACAGCAAACTGCGATGCTTTTCGTATGTATTTTGAACAGGCGTTACGGAAAAACGATATAAAACATCGTATCAGCGAAGTTGAAAATTTTGGCGTGCGGCCATAACCGGCCTCGATATCGATTTGGTCGTATCGTAATACAGCAAACTGCGATGCTTTTCGTATGTATTTTGAACAGGCGTTACGGAAAAACGATATAAAACATCGTATCAGCGAAGTTGAAATTTTGGCGTGTAGCCATAACCCGGCCTTGGGATATCGGATTTGGTCATAATCGAAATACAGCAAACTGCGATGCTTTTCGTATGTATTTGAACAGGCGTTACGGAAAAACGATATAAAACATCGTATCAGCGAAGTTGAAATTTTGGCGTGTAGCCATACCCGGCCTGGGATATCGGATTTGGTCATAATCGAAATACAGCAAACTGCGATGCTTTTCGTATGTATTTTGAACAGGCGTTACGGAAAAACGATATAAAACATCGTATCAGCGAAGTTGAAATTTTGGCATGTAGCCATAACCCGGCCTGGGATATCGGATTTGGTCATAATCGAAATACAGCAAACTGCGATGCTTTTCGTATGTATTTTGAACAGGGCGTACGGAAAAACGATATAAAACATCGTATAAGCGAAGTTGAAATTTTGGCATGTAGCCATAATCCGGCTGGATATCGATTTGGTCATATCGAATACAGCAAACTGCGATGCTTTTTGTATTTTGAACAGGCGTTACGGAAAAACATATAAACATCGTATTAGCGAAGTTGAAATTTTGTATAGCCATAACCGGCCTGGGATAACGGATTTGGTCATAATCGAATACAGCAAACTGCGGATGCTTTCGTATGTATTTCGAATAGGCGTTACGAAAACGATATAAACATCGTATCACGAAGTTGAAATTTTGGCGTGTAGCCATAACCCGGCCTGGTATCGATTTGGTCATAATCGAATACAGCAACTGCGATGCTTTTCGTATTATTTTGAACATAGGTCGTTACGGAAAAACGATATAAAACATCGATCAGCGAAGTGAAATTTTGGTGTGCGGCATTAACCCGGCCTGATTCGGATTTGGTCAAAATCGAATACAGCAAACTGCGATGCTTTACGGGAATAAAAATATCTAATATGGCAACACTGATAGCGTTAACAGCTTTGATGTGGTCAAACTTACTTCAATCCAACAAGTCATTAGTTTTGGACGAGCGTCAATGTTTTAAGTCTTAGCAAAAAGGCTAAGGCGAGCGGGTGAGTAATCAATCATTATTTTTTGAATCATTCTATTTATTTTAATGTTTATGTTAATCCTTCATAAAGAATACACTGTCTAAGTGGTACTAATGATATTTTATCGCTATTTGTTTATTAAGTGAGGATAGAGAGGTGGCCACTAATGGAGCAAAATGAATGAATTTTCCCATCTTTGGCCACATAACTGGCCAAAAGTGGTGCACGTAGAACCCCACTTTTGGCCATTTAGTTTTTATCGTGATTTTTCAACTTAATTACTTAGCTATTTTGATATAAGTTATCTATTCCTTTTCAGAGTTACGATTATAATGCCTCCATCGAAACCAAATACTAAAAAAAATCGGTGTCGTTATGGGTCAAAGATTGCGCTCGCGCTGGATTTCCTATCAACAAGGAAGGATTACCTACTGGATTCTGTTGAAGACTGTGCATCTTACCTAGTGATAGTTATAAGAAAACTTATCAAGACTGGTCATTATAATATTATAGATATCTACCTCGTATACGTTAATGTTGATCTTCTTAATTGTAATTTTAATTCAAGCTGAGATATTATATTTCATATTTGTTGTCAATATTATGTTAGCTATTTTTCTCTAAATAAAGACGTTGGTCGTAAAATATGCGATTTTCGAATAAACTTTTTATTGCTTTGAATTATCTGCTTTTTATTTTTGACGAATTTTGATGGCCAGAACTGGCACATGACTGTGGCCAGAAATGGGGTAAATCTGGCCAAAAATGGCACAAATTCCCATTTTTTTTTCTTTTCTACAGGATTATTTTTCCATTGAATCATTATGATAAAAAATGTATCCTTAGGCTAGATTTATACATATTTAATCACTTTTTACAAGAAATATGTCCGTGATAACAAAAACTATAAAATGATATAGCCTCAAAGTCTACAAAATTCTTAAAGTGGCCAAAACCGGGTCACCTGCCCTATTATACAAATTGAAAACACGAAACACTAGCTTGATACAACCAACACTCTGCGCCATCCATTGGCAGACAATGGATTTACTGTCCCGAAACGAAGTTAGCACGGGCACGGTATTTATAAAGAGATAACTTTTATGGACAACGACAAGGCTTATAGGTAAACCGAAAACACGAAACGCTTGCGCGATGTTATTGAGCACAGCGCCATCTATTGGTTAATTTCTGAATTACTGTCCCGAAGCGAAGTGAGGGCGGGCCACTTGTACTAAATAAAACAAATATCTTACTATCTATCTGATGTGTGGCTATACAATAAGCCTCTGCGGTTTCCCAACAAATTGGAATGAATTAAGTAACATTATCTTCACGTTTCAGGTAATAATGAGCTGAATAATAGGTTAATTGAATCGACATCACTCCCCTGAAGAGGCGGAGGAATTCTTGAACATTAAATTATAAGTGAATTTATTTTTACAAGCCCTCGTGAGGTGGGGTAAGGGTGACCAGAGCTCAAGAAATATTATAGTAATTTCTTCGAAATAATAAAGACTATTAAATTTTTAGAAAGAGGCTTTATAGTAATATCTTCGAAATAATATAGACTAAAAATAGTAATATAGGAAAATATTATAGTAATATAAGCCGCAAATTTCTTTGAAATAATAAAGACTCAATAAAATATAGAATAATATATCGTAGAAAAATATCTACACTATTTATAAAGAGATAACTTCTATAGACAACGACAAGGCTTATAGGTAAACCGAAAACACGAAATGCTTGCGCGATGTAATTGGACTCAGCGCCATCTATTGGTTCATTTATTTATTTTCAATCCGATCATCCCGAATCATTTATTTATTTTCAGTCCCGAAGCGAAGTGAGGGCGGGCCACTAGTTGTAATATAAGCCGCAAACTTAAAGCATAGTCAAAGTAAATTTTATCCATAAAAACATAAATAATTATCTCCACTCTAATTTGTTTTATGTGATAGATGGTAGACGAGCAGACGGATCACCTAATGGTAAGCAATAACCACCGCTAATAGACACCTGCAACACCAGTGGTGTCAACAGAAACAGAGTGAAAAATATACCTCAAAAATCAAATTTTAATAGCTGGTCACCCTAGGTGGATAAGCCACCATAAATTACATGGAAGAGGGGATAATGGCTCTTACCATGGAATTAGAAGCTGTAATTTTTAAAACAAGAGTACTTATAAAATAGAGTGTTGTTTAAAAGATACAGCCTACAGGAAACGCGTGAAATGTTATTTTTTATTTTGTAGATAGCTGTTGTACCTATTTCTCTACCCAAGGTTGTCTGGAAGAGATCGCCACTAGCGATAACACTGCAGGGCAAAGGCCTCCATCATAGAAATGAAGTCATTGCTACTATGATGGGATTAGTCTAATCACCACGCTTGCCTAATGCAGATTGGTGATTACAAACCAGAGCCATAGATAGGTTCTCTTTGTTGCACAAAAAATAATAATTATGGTAATTTACAAATAAAAAACTATGTCCGAAAAATTGGAAGCATACTTTTTGCTCGACCCGTGAATCGGGTAACTGTGGGAGAGCCACGTTTCGGCATGAAAGGGCCGGCTCGACCGTAGTGTTATCACTACCTCAGAAGACGTGAAGCAGCCCCTGTTCTGTGTTTCGCCGAGTGAGTGAGGGTACCGGGGAAAGGGGATAAAAGGTTGGTAGCGCACTTACGACTCCACTGGGTGTTGCAATTGACCATGGGCGGTGGCAATTGGGTATTTGACTAAAAGTTTTTTACGTGTTTAATTAAAAGTCGCCTCAATTTAAGAAACATCGTTGAAAGAATCACTTGATTCTCATTTGAATTACCTGAGATATCACAACTTTAAGAGCACATATTTTGGGCAAGCCCAAAAAATACAAATGGCTATTGAATTGTGACGTCACAACTCAAACTTCTTGCTTACCATCAGGTGATCCGCCTGCTAATCTGCTCCCTATCACAAACAAAAATCGAACCCAGGACCCGAGATCACGGCATTTAAACCACTGGACCGACGGGGCGTCAAACCCAGTGCTAACGTTTAATTTGTCCAGGGCCGTACGCGGCGAAGCGCAGAGGTCGGCCATACAAGCTTTAATTGAAAACCGGCCTGTTGCTCGCCAGTAGATACACAAATGGGTACAGGTAACTGTTGTGATAGTAAAAATATAGGGTGTATCTGTTGACATTTACATCCCTTAGACCACGTCTGGTATACCAAACATTTTAACGTCGTAAGGCCCAGAGAGCAGACGCAATGGAAAATCAATTGAAAGAAAAAGGCATACACTTAAAAAAAAGGCTTTTGGGTCTTACGATGCCAAGTATGACCTGTTGCAACTTATAATATCAACAAGGCAAGATCTAGGGAAACAGAAGCCTAAGAAGAAGAACTTCTTGGCTTATACATCTGCGCCAATCAAAGCAACCGTTCTCTGTTTAGAGCAGCTGTGTCAAGGGTTTCAGTCGCCATTATGATCGCCACCTTTGTTAGAAGATGGAACTCAAAGAAGAAGGTCTTACGATTTGCTTAATAAGATTCGTCTGGACAAAACATTCGTGTGATGAACACTTGTGTTTGTTAAATGTCTGTGTAATATCAATTTGTTTCCTCTCTTGTCTGATATCCGTTACACAAGTCCATAAGCTACTTAGTACGGAGTCAGGTCAATGTATGATAGATATGGATATAAGACCTATAGCGATTCGCCAGAAAACGTCGTAAGGCCCAGACAGCAGACACAATAAAAATTCAATTGAATTAAAACAGAGTAGGTCCCTGTGGCAATGTTCCTAAAATGCTGGCAGCATTACCTTGTTGGATAGCGATGGAAATTCGCTGGGCGAAGTAGCTGCCAGCCTTTGGGTCTCCCGTGACTTCAACTAAGCGCTTAGTTAAGTCTCGGAAGAAAGAGAGATAATACCTACAAGGCAAGATCTAGGGAAACAGAAGCCTAAGAAGAAGAAGAACTTCTTGGCTTATACATCTGCGCCAATCAATGGTACAATAAAAGCACCCGTTCTCTGTTTAGAGCAGCTGTGTCAAGGGTTCAAGTCACCATTATGATCGCCAACCTTCGTTAGAAGATGGCACTCAAAGAAGAAGGTCTTACGATATGCTTAATAAGATTCGTCTGGACAAACATTCGAGTGATGAACACTTGTGTTTGTTAAATGTCTGGGTGTAATATTTGTGTTTCCTCTTTCGTCTGATATCCGTAACACAAGTGCTTAAGCTACTTAGTACAGAGTCAGGTCAATGCCTTTTAAAAGGCTTTTGGGTCTTACGACGTTAAAAAAATCTTTATACATAAAGTCTGTCACGTGACTTTGTAGTTTGGTACGGGAGGACTTGAAGACATGACGCATATTTTTATCACATAAAAAAGATACAGATATTTTGGATTTGTGTTCATATTCATAATACGTAAAATTTGTAGATAAAACTGTTTCAAACAACTTTCTTCCCCCAGACAGCAGTTACGTCGTAAAACCGAGACAAGCAGGCCACGTGGCGGTGCCATAAAACGGGATGTGGAGCGGAATCAATCGCACTTAGCTTCTGTTGCTTTTGTTTGACACTGACTACTAGGATATTGTGGATAGACAAACAAAATGTTTCCATGCTCATTAATTCAGCAAAATAAAAACCTGAAGCAAAAGAGAAGCAGCTCTCAGTTTCGCCTAGTGATCGAGGGAATCGGAGGCCCAGTTGGAATGGAAGAGTCCAACATTTCGGGTCTCTGAGCCATCGGACTAAGTAATAGTATCGTCGTAAAACCCATTTTTTTTTAAAAAGCATAAAACAATCGATTTTTCATTGTGTCTGCTGTCTGGGTCTTACGATGTAGGTGTCTCTTAAATACATTGTATTATTCCATGACTCACATTCCCATGTTACACCGAAACAAGGCTCAATTTTATGATGCCCGGATAATTAACAAGTAACTCATTTAAAGACCCCATGAATAATCCACTTTGGGCGTTAATTTTCTAACTTAATCCAAACCTCAATTATCTATACCTCCAATAAATTAACACCTGAAATCCCCTTAAATTTCCCCCTAAATTAAGTTAACGTCGCAACTTCTTTGCTCATAAATTCTCCTAAGGGTGTTTGAGCACTAAGCGACCTTATCTCATCTGATCTTCTTCAAGGCTATTAAATCCTGGAGCTGGGTTTAAACTTCGCAACTAAAGTAGTGTCCGACCGAAACTGGTTTTTACGACCGTAAACGAAACGCGGAGCGCTGTCGAGCACAGCACAGTCATCTAATAAAAAAACGTTTTTTAATCACAGTTTCTAAATTTTTGAGCTAAACATTTTCAATTTTAAACCTGTGCGTTAAAAACTAATACCTTATTTAAGTAATAACAAACAGAAACACTTTTGTATGAGTGTGAATGCGTGTGTGTGTTATCTTTAAATTGTAACATTTTCATACTTTACGTTAATAGGAATATCTTTTAATATTTTGTAAATAATTCTAAACGAACTATGTCAACTTCTGTGGATGGTAGCCTAGCCTGGTGTTCTGAGATACTGGCAGACTTGTTCCCTACTTCAGACTACGTATCCCACAATAAGTCCGTGTAAATCGACCGGAGTGATACCACTGCCTCACAGAAAACCGGCGTGAAGCAGCTCCTGTGCTGTGTTTCGCGGAGTGATTGAGGGTACCGGAGGCTAATGGGGGGGGGGGGGATAAAAGGTAGCAGCGCACTTGCATGACGTGTTCATGGGCGGCGGCAATTGCTCACCATCAGGTGATCCGCTCGTCTGCTACCTAGCTAGCACATAGAAATTAGATTAAATTTAATTTACCTCTATAATTTTAAGCTGAGAAAATAAAACACATTTTATTATTAGGTAGATATTACCTATCTCTCTGCTCAATATACGCACGGAACTCTATATTCTGAATAGCCCTATTATAGAAAC
This sequence comes from Cnaphalocrocis medinalis, assembly GCA_014851415.1. Taxonomy (NCBI): domain Eukaryota; kingdom Metazoa; phylum Arthropoda; class Insecta; order Lepidoptera; family Crambidae; genus Cnaphalocrocis; species Cnaphalocrocis medinalis. The sequence continues at coordinate 12,890,420 of CM026296.1, forward strand.
CATATTTTTTAAGGTAATTAAAAAAACAATTTAACGAAAGCGCGGGTGGGCGCGCCCTTAAAGATGTTTTTAATTAAAATTTCGAGGCTTTGTCCGGTGAAGGATCCAGGCCCGTGGCCACGAGTGCTCTTATGGCGCTGAATATTATACCAGAGTACTTGTGATGCGTTAGGCTGCCATGATGGTAGGGCCGAACGAAAATTGGCCCTATCTTCGATTATAAAATCTCTAAGCACACAACACGATAGGGTATTTTACTGTCGTTGAACTAACTACATCCGATCCGATATCCGATACCTAGACTGCGATATCCGATACCTAGACTCGATAATTTACTGTGTAAGTGTAGGTACGATTGTTGAAAAAATTTTTTTTTATGTTTTAATACAAGAAAGTTATAAAGTAACAAACTTTATACCTGTCACTTTCTTAAACCAAATTTTGAACGGCACGTATAGGAAATACAAGCCGCTGCTTCATGCCGGTCTTCTGAGTCCGTGATATCACTCCGGTCAAGCTAGCCCATTCTTGCCGAAGCGTGGCTCTCCCACCGTGTAAAGTACGAGTTTGTAGTACGCGGTAGGTGTAATTTTCTAAAATTGCCTTTTCGACTTGTTATCTGGCTTCGGATTGAGTTTAGTGCGATTCCTGACGTCTAGTTCATCGGAATTGCTGAATTTTACGGAGTAGGGTGACCAGGCTGCTGCGAACTCTTCGTCTTTGTTTATATATTTTTGTTTGAAAGATGAATAAAGTTAGATAAAAATTGATCCAAGATGGCCGCCGTCACAAGATAATATGAATTGTATGTTTTAACAGAACTCCCACAATATGGGTATCATTTAAAAGGTCTTAAGTGGCAGAATACATTTATCGTGACAAATTTCAAATCCAAAATGGCCGCCGTCAGAAAATGAGTGAGTGGGTTTTTTAAATTTTCAATTTATGGTGTTTTCCGTCTGAAAATGTCAATGGAGTTTAAAATATTATTTTGGCGCTTTTCAGTAACGTGAAAAATAGTGGAAAAGTCAAAAAGTGTTACCTACTTAAAAACCGAAAATGAAAACTTAGGTACAACTTGACCTGACAGAATCCACAGATAAAACCGTCTTTTTCCTTTTTTTCATGAAGTATTGTCTATGATTTACAGCGTTGCCGTCTCGTCTCGAAATGGGGTTAAAGGTTGGCAGCGCTCTTGTGACTTTACTGGTGTTGCAGGTGTCTATGGGCGGCGGCAATCGCTTACCATAAGGTGATTCATCTACTCGTCTGCAACCGATCACAAAAAAAAAGTTTCATTAAATTTATTTATTCATTCAAACGCCCAGCAGTCTCTACCAAAGCCTAACTCACAGAGTCTCTACCGGCCAATCCTATTTTAGTAGAGTGAGTGCAAAAGAACAAGACCAAGCGATTGATTCCGTCGCTCGCTCTACATCCCATTTTACGAGCCATCCGCGCAGAATGTAGAGGCTTCCCAAAGTGAGCGATATCGCCCCCTGGTGGACGCTACAGACCCACATTTTTTTCATCTTGCCGTCCCAAATCTCCGACTTCATAAAATCGGTAATTCATTTGTTGGCTTAAGCATTAAAATGTTCAATAAGCTACCACAAAATGTCATTAACCTATCAATGGATACGTTTAAGTCCCATATTAAAACCTGCCTAATGAAGAAGGGTTACTATAATGTACAAGATTATTTGAATGATAAAGATTCCTGGACATGTTAATCTATTTGTTTTCATTGATGTTATTGTGTGCGTTTATCTATATGTCGCATCCGGTCACAGATCATAACCGACGAGGAGCACGCGCGCCAAGCGGTGACAGCGGGAACTACGATTTCGCGCGTTTTCGGTCGTTTCGCGCGCTTCGACAGAGTCGTGACGTTATCGGCGAGGAGCGATTGGAGGGAGTTTGATTCTGACCGTCGCCGAGTAAACATCGCGGAACTGTCCTGTTACTCGTTCAGTGTTTTAGTGTTCAAATTAAGACCTAGATACCTAGAGTTGCGATTGTAATAGTTTCAGTGGTGTAATTAAATCAGTTAAGTGTGTAACCCGGTGATTTTCATTGCACGATCCCTATTTCTGCCCACACTATGCCTGAGCGCTCTGGACCTAACCCCTGACGTTCCGACATCAGAAGTGGGACCAAATCGTGCCAATGAAACCACTCGGAGTGAAAATAACAATGAGACACGGTGGCGGTTACTCTTTGAGATTCTGAGACTCAAGTGTGCGGTTACTTTTTGAAATTCAAAATCAGCAAATGCGTGACGTTATCCAAGCTTTACAAGACTCCTCAACTGCGGCACGTACAGCCGAAAAGACTTCAACGGTGACTTGCTACATTTGTGGCAACCCTGGACACATAGCTACGAATTGTCAAGAAAAGGGAAAAGGAGGTGGAGTGCCTGCGAGGAAGGAGGTCAATATCTGCGAGCAACGGCTGTCGAGGGGTACTTTGAGGACGTCATCTGGTGAGCCAGTCTCTTTTTTATTTGATAGCGGTTCGTCTTGTTCCCTGATCAAGGAAAGTTTATCTAGTAAATTCCCGGGTACTGTGCGTAATGATCTCGTGTTTCTTATGGGCATTGGAGGTGATGAAATAAAATGTACAACCCAGATCATGAAATCGTTGAACACGAAGCACAGATTCACGCAGAACAAGGCAGTTCATAGTATATAGGTATGTGACCTGTTATCTCTGTTTGCATGAAGTCTTTTTAACCACGTTTAAAAAAAATATATCGGATATTGTGAAGGTGGTCGAAGGGATAATGTCGTCCGGGCCATGCAGCTGCTAGCGGCTGGTTGAGGGGACACATTCATCCGGTCCAACCTTAAGTGTTTGACTGGTCGAAGGGACAGTGTCGTCCGGGCCATGCTTGAGTGAGTAGCTGGTTGAAAGGACACACTCGTCCGGTCCAGGTCAATGTTGTGTGGAAACTGAACGTAACTTGATGGTATCGTCCGGGCCAGACCTGAGGGTTGGTTGAGAGGACATACCGATGAGTTTAGAATGGCTTATAACTGAGTAAGGAAAAATGTCGTCCGGTCCATGCGTGGTCGAAAGGACACATGCTTTTGGGTTTGTTCTGTACCTACTATTGCAATTTTATGTGCAACAGAACTCTATGTAGAACGTGATGATTTCTTCTCGGAGTTGTACATGGGAGTACCATGTAGTCATTGTTTATTCTCGTAAAATTATCATTTGAGTAATAATTTGTTGTTATGAGACGAACGCCTTATCTTCGTGTTATTTTAATTAAAAGAGCAATGTAACCTCTTGCTGTTTTGAACGTCGTTACATTACATTGAATCAGATGAGGTTGATGATGATTAATGAAGTTACGTTTTCCAATGTAGAGTGTCTCTATTATTTGAAAATCCCTAGTAAATGAGCGTAGGTGTAATACTAGGTCAGGAAAAGCTGAGCAACACGATACTGTGCGAATGTATCTCTTGATCTCGTTTCTTAAATTATAATCTGTAGTGGTAAACCCTTAAATTGTAACAAACCTGCTTGGTTAGCTATTATGATAGCTTGTTAGTAATAACAGTTGGTGTTAGAATAAAGGAAACAATCATGAGAAACTTTCTAGATTCCTTTATTTTTGGAGACAGATTAGGTCCAATAGAGTAAGGACTGGCCGAGCGGATACTGTGCTGTCTTTGTATTGTTACAGATTTACACACGAGGACGTGTGTCATCGCAGGATGGCCGTGTCGCATCCCGTCACAGATCATAACCGACGAGGAGCACGCGCGCCAAGCGGTGACAGCGGGGAACTACGATTTCGCGCGTTTTCGGTCGTTTCGCGCGCTTCGACAGAGTCGTGACGTTATCGGCGAGGAGCGATTGGAGGGAGTTTTGATTCTGACCGTCGCCGAGTAAACATCGCGGAACTGTCCTGCTACTCGTTCAGTGTTTTAGTGTTCAAATTAAGACCTAGATACCTAGAGTTGCGATTGTAATAGTTTCAGTGGTGTAATTAAATCAGTTAAGTTTGTAACCCGGTGATTTTCATTGCACGATCCCTATTTCTGCCCACACTATGCCTGTACGCTCTGGACCTAACCCCTGACGTTCCGACATATATATTTTTTTTAAATCTGACCATTATCTCAAAGATAACGAAAAATAATTGTCATACTTACATATTAGAGGTAGTCTATTTCCTTCAATTATTGAAATTTATTTTGCTTTGGACCCAAGATTTAATCTTTGTATGGACCTAACTTGAATAAATATTTTTTTCTATTTCTATTTCATCCTTCTTCGATTATTGTCTTTTATTTCTCTCAAATGACGGATTTATGTGAGGCCATGGTATCACTCCAGTCGAGCTGGCCCATTCATGCCGTTTTAAATCAGCAGCGTTTACTCTATTCCAACATCAAGTAAGTATATTAGTCAGGGATTGGAAAGGCTTACTCATAAACGGTAAGATTAATAATAAAATCTGCCTGAAAAACTGCAATATCACTCCGCAAATGATACCAAAATATTTCTTCTACCAAAACATTCTGTTATTAATATTTCTACGTCTTGTTCCATCGCGAATCAAGCCAGAGATCTAATTATTGACTCGAGGTGAATTCAATTTGTCTACTTACCTAATCATGTGGATTTAGACCTGCCGGGGAAATTGGCCTCAGAAATCGAAGTCGTATAACTCATAAAATTATATTTATTCAACTTTTTTTTCGGCGGGAGTCTTTGTTCGCGTGAACACGACGAAATACGGCCGTATACGCGCGTCTCGTGGCTTATAACGAAGACGTCCCGTAAGAGTGTATACCTGTCACATTCAAACAAAAGCGCGCACACCGCGTGTGAAAGAGAGCTCCGATTCGATTGTAACGTCCACTTCAAATTAGGCCCTTGGATTTGTGAAACGTATTTTTTCACGCCGAGCTAAATACGTCCAGTCTTCTCATATCCGATCTCACAGCGCATAAAAACGAAGGTCTACAATCAATGCGTTCTACCTATCATGACATACAGAGCCGAATCGTGGACATTGACGGCACGGCTAGTCCACATGTTCCAAGTCGCTCAGCGACCTATGGAAAGAGCTATGCTCGGCGTTTCTTTTAGCGTTTCGGAATGAGGTGATCCGACAAAGAACCAAAATCAACGACATAGCTTACAGGATTAGCAAGCTGAAGTGGCAATAGACTGGCCATGTCAGCCGCTGATCTGACAATCGCTGGGGTACACGAGTTCTGAAGTGGACACCAGGTCTCCACCATATTAGCTAATTAACTTGCATAATTTTAGCTCCCGATAAATATGTCTGTCTACATTCTATTTACGTATTTAATTAAAGCGAAGATTCACTATCAGTTTCCAAGAAAATGCAGCAGGATTTAAAAAGAAATTCCGTTTTATATTCAACATTTCCTCGAAATAAAAACGCTATTTCGCTAAATCGCAATTTCCATGCTCCCGGGATGCAGTGATATTGAAAGAAAGAATAAACGGAAATATGTGACAAGACTATGAAGATTGTAGTTACTATGAATAGTGTAAACATTTATATGCCTTTAAATGCTTGTTCTAATAACCATTCTGAAAACATAAGTCAACTGTCTTTTCTAAATTCGCATCCGCTTTTTCATACTAAGAATGCCCCTTTGGTCTAATGTTTTAATTACCGGGCTATAGTCTTGGGGTCCCGGGTTCGATTCCCGGGTCAAGCAAAAGTATGTTTTGAATTTTTCAAATATGGCTAGCTAGTAGTAGTAGTAGTAGCTCGGGTTTGTGATTACTGATCCCATCATAGTAGCGATGAGTTAATTTCTATGATGGAGGCCTTTGCCCAGCAGTGGAGTAGTATATAGGCTGATACTTTACTTTTTCATATAAAGTTGGTCATGTGACTTGGTCACTTTGTATGGGGACCCGAAAAAAATCCCAAAAGTCGTATATAATCTTTATTAGGTGATGGTTGGTTAACTAAATGTTTGTTAAAGCCGCCATTTAAACAGAACATTTTCCTTTACAAATATTATCTATTGAAATTTTAAAGATTGCAATCACAGTGTTTTAGTATTCACAGAAAATGAAGCAGATTGTCTATTATCAGATTCTCTGAAACCGATCTAAGATTTCAAAGCAGATTCCGTTTTCCATTCAACATTTCCCAAATAGAAATGCGATTTAGCGAAATCTCGACTTGTGCGCTCCTCGTTTTGGCGCAGAAATATTGCTCCAATATTAGGGATGGGAAAAAGATCTTGGTTGTACGAAAAATTGTTTTTTTTTTTGTAAAAGTTGGTAGTCGAACATACAGATTACCTGATGGTAAGTGATTGACACCGTTCATGGGTATACATGTGCGACAACACCAGTGAAGCCACAAGTTATTTCTATTTTCCCCCAGTTAGCGGTAGCTTACATAATATTTGACATTCATAGAAATAGAATAGATTGAAGTTCAATAAGGACTTAAATTGAATAAAGAATATTTCTATTTCTATTTCTAGTTGGGACTCCGTTACCCTCACTCGCCGAAACACAGCGCAGGCACTTCTTTGTGCCGGTCTTTTTTATGTTGGCTTAGTAGATTGGCTCGCCTCAGCCTGATGATTTAAAGCAAGAGGAGAGCCCACGTTGCAGTTACAACTGGACGTGATGGCACGGCATCACATCCGTTCCGGTCTTTTGTAAGGCCGTGGTATCACTCTGGCCCATTAAGTTAGAAATAAGTTTCCCTGCTGTAAATAGTGCCAAATAAAGATATAATCATTCATTCGATTGGGTTGACGCCCCCATTTAATTATCCTCATCTGGTACTCATAATACAGGGGTTTCCCTAGTTTGAGACCAAGTCCCTCCACCAGCCCATGGTCTTTCCTACCGTCTCGGCATACGGACCTCGTCTAATGTTGGACATAGGTCTGCCCTAATGCACGCCACCGCTACGATTTTCGGCCACACTCATCCAGCTCACACCAGCCAGCCTTCGAATATCATCATCCCATCTTGTCGCAGGGCGTCCAACACTACGCTTACCGAGTCGCGGTCTCCACTCAAGGACTTTACGGCTCCAACGTTTGTCAGTTCTGCGGCTAATGTGACCAGCCCACTGCCACTTTAGTTTGCTAATTCGGTGGGCCATGTCGGTATCTGAAGAACATCACTAGCCAATACGCCTGGCCTTTTATCTCTCCGTCTCTGGCTTTCGTTGTATTCCCGAAAGGGACCCAATAATAAGTAATAGGTTTGGTCATTCGTTCTGTTATTAGGGCACGCTATAATGCCGCGGACATAACACTATGTCTCGCTCAAAAATGGCGCCCTTCCTTATAGGGGAAGGGTTGGAATGGAAGGGTTTTGCGGTAGGGTTTTATATTTTTGACCTAAATTTTGGGATGTTTCTTGAAAAGTACACGTGTAAATTACTGCTATAACCTCTTTCTACATACTTCTTCTACACATTATTTGGATCAATTATACGGGGAACAATTTTAGAAATCCTAGCGTGAGAAAATTATTTGTTGGGACTAATTACTCTTAGATCTATATTAATGGGCGGTGGTGATTACTTAACAGCAAGTGGCCCGCTTGCTCGTTTGTCGCCTCTACCTAGTATAAAAAACCTTAGAACGCCCAGTTAGTCATGTGGTGACTGACTGGTACTTATACCGTCGAGAAAAAAAATTGTATGTTTCGTATTTTTCATACATAGCTTGGGTTTGTAATAACCAATACGCATTAGGCAAGCATGGTGACTAAGTCTAATCCCATCATAGTGGCGATGACTTGATTTCTATGAATGTATCCTGTGCCCTGTAATGGGACAGATATATGCTGATACTCGTATATATTAGTATCGCTTAAGAAATAATTATATACGAAGATAAATAAAAACAATTATATTTATTTAATTGTTGACTACTAAACTAGGCCCATTTGTAACAATTAAGAAGCAGGCACTCAGCAAACACTTTTATCTTAACAGCAGTTTCATTTTATCTGGTGCTCAAATATTAGCTCTGCAGTGCAACAATAAATGGGCTGAAAATAAATTATTGATACAAAATTACATTTTCCCATAACTCTTTTATATAAAAAATGGCACACTTAAAACCAATAAAAGGCCCAGTTCAATTATCTTGATCCATTTCATCCACTGGCCGATACATTAGTTGCACTAACGGCATTTTTATAACCCGCCTATTGAACTACTCTATAGCTGCGATGACAGTTAATGCTTTTATGGATTTCCAATAATTAAATAGCTTTTTAATCCTTGGAAAGTTCAAAAGCCTTTTTTATTTCATTGGACGACGGATCAACTAAAATCAGTGAGAGTTATTTATTTAGGTCCATCAGTGTTGAAGTTCATAAGCAAATCGTTTACAATCAGGTATGACCTCCATGACAAGGCAGATATTGTAGAGTAAAATAACTGCAATAAATGAAGTATCCTATCCTAACTAATATTAAAAATGCGAAAGTAACTCTGTCTGTCTGTCTATTACTCTTTCACGCCAAAACTACTGAACGGATTTAAATGAAATTTGGTTTACAGATGATCTAGACCTTGAGAAAGAACGTAGGGCAGCCGCTAGTAGAATATAATTTACAAATTTACCTTAACTATTTTACTATGTCATGTTGTCTCGTCAAGTCTTCAGATACCCGTCGGTCAGTTTAGTCTTACAGAATCACCATATCTTTATACAATCTTGAGTCAGTATTTCAGACGGGGCGTGAAACGGCACCTCAGCAGGGATTCAGGGTGAGGGCAGACTTAATAGAAATATAAATATTCTTTTTCAATGTAAGTCCTTAAAGAACATTTATAAATGTCAAATATTATGTAAGCTACCGCTATTATTAAAAAATAATACATTGTTTCTTCTTTTGGGCCTGTCAACGTTGTATTTGGGTTTCACGGCCGCTTACCATCAGGCGGAGTGAGGACATCTTGAATCATCATCATCAGCCTTTTGCAGTTCATTGCTGGATATAGGCCTCTCCAAATGCTCGCCACTTTGATCGATCTTCGGCTACTCGCATCCAACTCCAGCCAGCTCTCTTGCGCATATCGTCACTCCATCTGGCCTGAGGTTGTCCTACACTACGTTTACCAAGACGCGTTTTCCACTCCAGAACTCGTTTACCCCAACAGTTGTCAGTTCTGCGGCAGATATGGCCAGCCCACTGCCACTTCAGCTTACTAATCCGGTGAGCTATGTCGATAACTTTGGTTCTCTGCCGGATCACCTCGTTTCGGATTCGATCACGCAGAGAAACGCCGAGCATAGCTCTTTCCATAGCCCGCTGATCGACTTTAAACTTGTAAGACTAGGCGTGCTGTTAGTGTCCACGTTTCGGCCCCGTATGTCATGACGGGTAGAACGCGCTGATCATCTTGAATGACCTCAATTAAAAACAATCTTAGATATGGCCACAACGTAGCAGCCGTATGTATAACCATTTTGTTTTAGAGGGAGCATTTATAAAGCCCCACGTGTGCGTCGTCCATCCTCCCGGACGCGCCCCATGTGGCCACATCACTCCCCGCAACAGGTGGCCAGTATTATTGGTTCACGTGCGGATATATAGGGACTGTTAAAATGGTTTCCAAGTATTTTTCTTGGTAAAAAAACTGTCACATTTCTCAAAAATCCAAATATAACAGATTACAAATGCACTCGTTCGTAGATACCGGCAGTTGTGCAGGTAGTTTGGGAAAATATTCAAAATTTAGGTATCACGTTTGCAAGTAGGTTTCAGTTTACAATTATTTTTAGCCTATTTTTTAACCCCCGACGCAATAACGACAGGCTGTTATATCTGTCTGTTTGTCTGTATGTCTGTGCGTATATCTGTGGAATTGTAGCTCCCAAACGTATGAACGATTAGGATTTTGTAATTTTTTTGTTTGCTTCTCTAGCTATCTCCTGATTATAAATTAGGAGTGTTTTAAGCTAGATTAGATGACCTCCAACCTAGCAGATTTTTTACCTGTGATAGTCCCGTTCCCGTGACCTTCACCAGATCCGCGGACCACCATTATGAGGGGCCTGCCACGTACAAGAAGTCGCAGCCTTCAATGGTCGCCGCCACAAATTGATGAATTTCATAATTTTTTTACTTGATTCCCGTAATAAACGTATAAAATGAATGAGCTTGAGTAGTAAATTGCATACAATATGACAACTTGTCAAGGGTTTTTTTAAATTTTAGATAATTGATACCACTGCCTCACAGAAAACCGGCGTGAAGCAGCCAGCAAGTGTCCATGAGCGGCGGCAATTGCTTACCATCAGGTGATCCGCCTGCTCGTCTGCTACCTATCACATAAAAAAAAATAATTAAGAAACAGATCTCTCAAAACTCCCTTCACACATTATCTTGTAAACTGATGCTGAACGGAATGTCAATTTCTACTGCGACTTCACTACCTTACTCAACTCTTAGAGAGCCACATCGATATCGTGAGAACTAAAAACATTTGAATATTTGCAAAAGCGCTCGATATACCGAAACAAACATGCCTTAATCGAAATATGATAGCATTCGATATCAAAGAATCGATTACGGTAGGTAAATTCTGTACAGATTTGCATTTGGAGAGATCGAATCGAAATATTTAGAAGTATGTGAAGAGGATTGATGGTCCAAGTTAAAGGCTGTAGAAACTTTTGCTAAGTCATACAATTTTCTAACTGAAATATTATTACGATCATGGCATCCCATTGCAAGCGAAAATAGATCTTATCACTCATAGATAAGGTTTTAAGTTTCCGTTGCACTAAATCGCACCCTTTAATAGCCTGAGCATAAAACCCGAAATGGTAATGGATGTTTCTAGAAACATCTAGAATGGCGTAGGAATCTCCCAAATTAATATTTGTTGTATGCGCTCGAAAGTTCTAGAAGCTAGATGGGACTCGAAGATTTTGGATGTGAATGTTCTGGAATTATCCTTGAATTTTTGTGTCATGCCCGCATAAATAGCTTGACGTATAAGCTAGCAAACAAGCAAATCACTTGCAAACTAGTAGCAAGCAAGCGAAATTACCTGCGAAGTATTTGGGAAGTTTCAAGTATACTAAAGTGAAATTAGTTGCGTAATTGTTATTCGTCAGTAAAATTAATTGTCTTATTGTGACTTTGGCGTTTCCTTGAATTAACGTACCCCGTACCCGCAACAATATTTAGCAATTTTGGTCCGTTCTAGAGATAAAACAGTACGCCCGTTCTGTGGGTTGTCCAAGATATCGCTGGAGGGACGAAGTCGCCAAAGAACTTAAAGACTAAACGTTCACAATTGGGCGGAATTGGCACAGGAATGATTAAAATGGCGACTTTAAACGTCTAACAAAATAAGTCCGCCGAAATAAAGGACCGATTAGTATCAGTGTGGAGGACATAGGTGGAGGCCTATTTACTTTTTTTTTATGTGATAGGTAGCAGACGAGCAGGCGGATCACCTGGTGGTAAGCAATGCCGCCGCTCATGGACACCTGCAACACCAGTAGAGTCACAAGTGCGCTGCCAACCTTTTATCCCCTTCCCCCCCGGGTGGGCCTCCGGTACCCTCACTCACTCGGCGAAACACAGCACAGGGGCTGCTTCACGCCGGTTTTCTGTGAGGCAGTGGTATCACTCTGGTCAAGCCGGCCCATTCATGCCGAAGCGTGGCTCTCCCACAGTTAGTGGCGCTGACTTTAATTTAGTCTATTATTTTGATGAAGTAAGTTGAAATGCAACCGGCCATACCATCATGCCACAACTAAGAGCAGTTTATACTCGTAACCACAAGTATCATGCGGTCTTTCTGTTGTTCGCTCTAAGTTATAACAATGTAACCCTTTACTATGTTCCGGGTCAAATGTACGGCTAATTAAGTGTCCCCAGGCAGGCATTTGTTGCCCTTACTAATTACTTCACAAAACTCGCTTTTGCTTGAACATGGGCAGTGTTGCCCTGTCCGGGCATTTCTGATGAATTTAAGGGAATTTAATTGTGGAAGAGCCACGCTTCGGGATGAATGGGCTGGCTCTACCGGAGTGATACCACTGCCTCACAGAAAACCGGCGTGAAGCAGCTCCTGTGCTGTGTTTCACCGAGTGAGTGAGGGTACCGGAGGCCCACCGGGGGGAAGGGGATAAAAGGTTGGCAGCGCACTTGTGACCCCATTGGTGTAGCAGGTATCTATGGGCGGCGGCAATTGCTTACCATCAGGTGATCCGCCTGCTCGTCTGCTACCTATGATATAAAAAAAAGGAGTTTTCTATTGCTGTGTTTGCATTAAAGCGGAGCGGAGTAAGTATCTATACTATGAGTAAAGAGATAAATTATATACACATCGACCAACTTTTTATACAAACGGAAAAGGCGAAACACTAGCGCAATGCAATCAAGGCCCAGCGCCATCTATTGGTAGACCCGAAAGAAGTGAGGGCGAGATGCTAGTCTACCAATAAATAAAAGAAGCTTGCTCGTTAACAAGCGTAGTTTTTTTGATATACTATTAGTAGATTTTACTCCACTGTACCCTACACAGCTTTGGCATGAATGGTCCGGCTTGACCGAAGTAATGCCACGGCTCCACAGAAAACCGGCGTAAAGCAGCGCCTGCGCTATGTTTCGTAGAGTGAGTGAGGGAAGTGTATTTTAAAGTTTAGAAAGTGAGGGAGAAAGGGCGTTTTTTTATGTGATAGGTAGCAGGCGAGCAGGCGGATCACCTGATGGTAAGCAATTGCCACCGGCCATGGACACTTTATTTTATTTATTTTATTTTATTAAGTTTGCAACACCAGTGGAGTTACAAGTGCCAACCTTTTATTCCCTTCCCCCCCGAGTGGGCCTCCGGTACCCTCACTCACTCGGCGAAACACAGCACAGGGGCTGCTCACGCCGGTTTTCTGTGAGGCAGTGATATCACTCCGGTCGAGCCGGCACATTCATGCCGAAGCGTGGCTCTCCCACAGTTAAAGCGTTAAAGATTCGCATCGCACTTGTGACTCTACTGGTGTTGCAGGTGTCTAAGGGCGGCGGCAATCGCTTACCATCAGGTGATCTGCTTGTCTGCCACCTATCACTTAGTAACTTAGTATCGAATGAGGGAAAATCACTTTCGGCGTATAGCAACACCAAACTCAGGATTAGTTCCTCTAATGTAGCGGTGCGTCTGATTGTGTTTGTTTAAACCAATATATGCCTTTATTGCTCGGTTTCAGCACAATTAAACCTAAACTGGAATATGTTGGGCGTAAGTTACAATAATAACGTTTCTTCTGTAAGTGACATGTTTGTTTGGAGCAATTATAACAAAGGCTTTTAGGGCCACTTGGAGTCTTTCATCTTTTACTTCGAATAACGATTCAAATGCCATTATTTTACATTTGTATATGGGAACACATCTTTTATGTAAAATGGTGGACGAAAATATAAGCTACGGCTCTATTTTCATACGAACATGGTCGTTTTAGATTAAAAAAGGATCGTCTGTTTCAACTGTAGTAATATTTTTTTTGCAAATAAAGTGAACTTACATTCGTGGTTCGAAAGAACTACCTACTGTTGGGTCCCAAGTTACGCTTAGATAATGATTCAGAATATGAGGTGACTAGTCATTATAACCTCGAGAGTAACCGTGAGAGAATGGGAGAAGATCGTGCGACTAAAAAAGCACAGGTAAGTATGCTTTGGGCACCAGACCAACTGAATAATTTTTACACGTTTCGGATACTATCCTAGTCGTGCAGATTTCCCCAAGAGGTTACCAGTAGAAATCGACGTTCCGAACCAGTGGTAGATTATATTATGTTTTGACATTCATAAGTGTTCTGTCATCGCTACTATGATGGGATTAAGCTTAATCACCACGCTTGCCTAATGCGGATTGGTGATCACAAACCCTGTAACGCCCCGTTGGTCTAGTGGTTTAAGTACCGGGCCGTGATCTCGGGGTCCCGGGTTCGATTCCCGGGTCGAGCAAAAGTATGTTTCGGATTTTTCGAACATAGCTCTGGTTTGTGATCACCAATCAGCATTAGGCAAGCGTGCCTAATCCCTAATCCCATCATAGTAGCGATGACTTGATTTCTATGATGGAGGCCTTTGTCCTGCAGTGGGACAGTATATAGGCTGATACTTTACTTTTAAGTGTTCTGTATGGCCTTAACTTGAATAAAGATTTTTTCTATTTCTATTACCCTTCACCGGAGAGTTATTAATCGAATTTAAAAATTATAGTTCTGACGCGAACTCAGCTGAATAGTGAGTATAGAGTTTTTGATTTTGATCATCTACTTTTGCTGTTGACTGTACAGCATTAACGATAAAAAGGGAATCTTTACTGTAAGAATTAGCTGCTGCAGGCAAGATGGCTCTTTGAGCGTCTGAGGACGCCATTTTCCTGTAAAATGTTGCGTTGGAGAATGTTTTCTAAGATACGTTTTATAGAAGAAGAAAATAATTACTTTCTTTACTAAGAGGCTTAATAAAGTCTTAACTTGCGTAGTAGTATTAACTATTTCTATCTTTACTTTTTAATTATAAAGAGATACATTCTATACAAAGCTGTCGTTTTCTTTTTTAAATGATAGGTAGCAGACGAGCAGGCGGATCACCTGATGGTAAGCGATTGCCGCCGCCCATGGACACATGCAACACTCAGTGGAGTCACAAATGCGCTGCTAACCTTTTATCCCCTTCCCCCCGATGGGCCTCCCCGGTACCCTCACTCACTCGGCGAAACACAGCACAGGAGCTGCTTCACGCCGGTTTTCTGTGAGGCAGTGGTATCACTCCGGTCGAGCCGGCCCATTCATGCCGAAGCATGGCTGTCGTTTAGCTAAATCTAAAATGTAATCAGCGTTGTGTATGTGTTGCAGAGCTATATGACGTTTATCTTTACATTGTGAAATTGCCCAATCCCTCTTCGGTCGTGTCACACTGGTGTCCCATCGAGGGCAATTAAGAGGGCAAGGTAATAGAGAGTGCACCTGTGTTTGCGCACACACTTGTCACTATAATACTTATATTCTGCGTACGTCGCTGATCGTCAAGATTGGCCGTCGTAGCCGAATATGATTTCCAAGATTTTGACGACCCGGTTGGTTCAGTGGTAGTGAATGCTGCGCCTGGGCCAAGGGTTGCGGGTTCGATCCCCGCACAGTACAAACATTTGTGTGCATGAACATGTCTGTCTGTATTGGTCTGGGTGTTTTCTATGTATTATAAGTATGTTTTTACAAAAGAAAAGTATTATATGTATATATTTGTAATCCCACTGTTGGTTCTGATATCTGTAACACAGGTGCTTGAGCTACCTATCTCAGAGTCAGATCAATGTATGTGATGTAGTGAAATATTATTTATTTATTTATTATTACATTGTGAAATAGGCCCTAAATAGCTTAACTTTGTTCCCCGTACATACATTTAAATAGACTGATGCTTGTAGAAGCCAGTAAAATCTCTAGAGAGTATCTTAATAAGTAGAAATAAATCGATACGTGTCTATTTCTGGAGCTGTGACGTCAGCAGTCTGCCATTTGCATTTGTAAAGTGTTTATTTAAGCTGAAGGTCAAGAATCTAAGTAATTTGTTTGTTCTATTATTTATATCACGCCCACGGTTTTACCCGAGATAGAAAGAGACAAAAAGTAGCCTATGTCACTCTCCATACATTCAACTATCTTCACTTAAAAAATCATGTCAATTCGTTGTTCTATTTTGCCATGAAAGACGGACAAACAAACAGACACACACTTATACTTTCCCATCTTATGGATGAACACTTTGCCACTGCTGCCTTTTTGTTCGTATCAATCTCTTAAACTATTAAACGGATTTGAATGAAACGTTTGAATGAAATAAAACGATTCACACTCATTAAATTCTAATTGTTAACAAAAAGTTGTAGTAAAAACAGGCCAAGTTCTCAAAATTTTCCCAACTTTATTCATACGCGTTCAAACATACTAATTCACGTAGTTTAATGAGTCCCATACAAGCCGTTACGTGAAAAGGGACGCCGCTTCAACGCGACGTACCAGCGGGAAAACCCTTAGTTTTAATTAAAAAGCCGACATAATTTTATTTGGCATAAATTTTTAACGGTCCAGAATAAATGGGAAGATCTGGGCAATTTCAACCGTATTCCATTGAGTTAAAGGTAGGAAGTTTAGATGTTTTTGATGAGGAATGTTATGGTCCTACGTTTTAATTACAAAAATTGAAAGTATTACTTTCTCGTTCAGGTGCTGGAACGTAAATGAAAATTATAGAATGTCCCAAAAAGGATAAGCTGGAGATTCCGAAGCTGCCGTTCTTATTTTCATTTTTCTACTTGACAATGCATAAAAATCGGAAATCAAATCATATTAAAATTTGTCTTAACACGAGTTCTGTAAACGTTCTCCCCGATTATATTTTATTTTTTTCTTTGACCATCGTTCATCGCGCCAGGACTCTAATAATCATCCACATTATTTAGATGGATTTTATTCCACCACAGTGCGTTTTGCATGTCATTTTTTACCGCGCTCAGTGAAACTGTGGAATCATCTGCCAACGATGGTGTTTCCGATCAGATACGACCTAGTGATATTCAAGAAAAGGGCTTATCCCTTCCTTAAGAGTCGGCAATGCATTTGTGATGCCTCAGGTGTTGCAGATGTCCATGGGAGGCGGTGATCAATTACAATCAAATGAGCGGTCTGCCTAAATGTAAAAAAAAATTGAGGTATTTATTTAGATTTCTTATATCACGTAGACACGCCATCGTTGAACAACTGATTCACAAAACTTGGCGCTTTTTTCCCGTGCCTGCCCTATTAGCGGGATGTCGGACGTCAGACTATCTAGAATTGATCTGTCTGTCGGTTTCAACTAACCATTTGGTCTAGATTTTTCAATTGCATTTTTGTACGAAGCTTTTTTCCAAGTAATCGCAGCTGGTTTATAAAGTCCACAGAATTTTATTTCGTGTAGCATTTGTGTTATGTAATCGGCACCCAGCGCCATCTATTGGTACAAAGAGGAAATAATGTCTCGAACCGAAGCGCCACTAGTAATATTAATATTTTATTTATCGTTTTACAGTGGGACTAAAGATTGGTATGCTACGTGTGGTGATGATTTTTATGTGGTAGGTGGCAAACGAGCAGACGGATCTCTTGAAAAATGTTTTCATCACTGACTGAATTCATTTAGAAATATCGACTGAAACACCGGGGTAGGTTTAAATATAAAACATATGGTAATAGGGTTGTCCAAATAATTGATTCTCATGTTTTTCCTGCATAAATATATTCCGTATAGTTTGAGTCTATATAGAAAACCAAGCTTTTACCCCTTTTTAATATTGTATCTAGTAATTCATATTATTGTATATCATTTTATGCGCACCTTGGTCCCGTTTGCATGACCCAAAGGTTTTATAGGTAAAACATTTTTTAGACTCCCCATACAAAAGGTCCAAGTCCTGTGACCAACTTTGTATGAGAAGTTGTCATTTTTTATGCAAATTTCCAAAAAGTCGTAGCATGAATATTGTTCAGAATGGTCAGTAGAACACGTGGTTAAAGGGATGTAAATGCTCATCTACCCTTTACTTCGTAAGACCCAAAAACCTTTTAAAAGTTAAATTTCGTAGTACCATCTTATAACAGAGAGAACTTCTATAGACAACGACCAGGCTTATAGGTAAACCGAAAACACAAAACGCTTGCGCGATGTAATTTAGCACAGCGCCATCTATTAGTTCATTTCTGAATTACGGTCCCGAAGCGAAGTGAGGGCGGGCCACTAGTTGTTTTATAAAATTGTATTATTGTGTCTGCTGTTAGGGCCTTACGACGTTGAAACTAGACGAGAAACACTAAGAAATCCCAGGTGCCAACCCTACACAGGGGTCACGAGTGGACCCTTTGTGTTCCGAGTGGTGGCATTGTGCGGGACTATTCTATGGCTCTATTCAGACCTGTTCTTACCCTATTAACGTGGCGGTGTGGAAAACGTCACACCCTGTATGCGAACTAGGTGAAAACATGGCTTCTTGTACTTTTTTTTTGTGGTAGGCAGATCACGAATCGGTCCATATAGCCACGAGCGAAGTTTTGTGTCTCTACTTTAGATGCTACTTAAATCATCTGTCAAGATGCAAAGGCCAACTATAAAATCTGTCTATCTGTGAACATTTGCATCTCTTTGACCACTTGTTCTACCAACTATTTTTATAGAAAATCTATATTAACTATAATCAGTAACAATGCAGCAGTCTATAGGACTGCTGCACTTTTGTTACTGTTTAATTACTTACAAAAATAAAATTTGATTTGCCTCTTCCATTGCATCTTACCTGTAACAAAAAATAAATATGACCGTTACATAATAATTGACATGAATATAAATATTAGTTAAACAAATGAAATAAGGCGGGAAATCGAAGATTGAAAAAAAAATAGAACCTCCTTCAAAAATCTCGAGAGAATCTCGAAGATCGTGCAGCATTGTATGAAATTTCTAAATTCGACATCAATGTCGATGTACCCTGGGACGGCCAAATAGTCGAAAGCCAGTCGACCGTCCAAGTTGGCGCAGCCCCGACCTAGATGGAGGCCCTTATTGTCGGAAGCTTAAGCTCACTTTAGGTCACTTGGTCAGCCTAGTTAGTTATGCTGATGACGCTGGTTCTTCTGGTATATTGTGATACTACTGTCTAGGTAAAATAATCGACCAAAAACCAACTGTTTCATGAATAAATAAATAATATCGCCCCATTCACTAAAGTGGTCTGAATTATAAAGCCAAGTAGGAAGGGCAATGTGCGGTAGAGAATAACCCTGAAGAGTGCGGCTTTGTCCAGCTACGTATTGTGAAATAAATTGAACTGGACTAACCGTTGGAGAATTACAACGGACATAACCCAGTTAAATAAAGCCTTACTTTAAAAAGACTTAAGTATGTTTAAGTCCGCACAAAAAACTATTATTTCGGATGTCATCTTCTTCTTCTCTTATAATGATAGTTGGCGATCATTATGGAGGCTCTGTTTTAATTTTTCTATTTGGTAGTTTTTTAGCTTAAGATTTCAGTTATTGTTTTCTCGTATATTCATAACTCTTGACACACTGTTTTAATTTTTCTTTTTGGTAGTTTTTTAGATTAAGATTTTAGTTATACTTAGTCACCTCGATTTTTTTTTATTATTAGAAGGCAAACGAGCAAGCGGATCACCTGATGGTAAGTGATCACCGCCGCCCATGGACATCAGCTACACCAGCCGGGCTAAGATGCGCACCGCGACAAAATTTTGTCGACTCTCGTTCGCGAGAGCGTATCTTTCTATCCCGCTCCTCGCCCTGTCAGGTGAGCGAGAAGCAACTAGCGCTGACGCAATCCGAGTGTCGACAAAATTATCTCGTGGTGCGCATCTTAGCCCGGCTGAAGGAGTGCGGATGCATTTCCGGCCCTTTAGGAAGGTATAGGCTCGTTTCTTGAAGATTTGAATGTCGTACCGGTTCGGAAATACCGCTGCTTAACATTATTTGGTCCAATAAATTACTTCCTTACCATTTGTAGACAAGTGGAAAATTAGGGAAGAGTCTGTGCAGGGCTGTAAAATAAACACCCAACAATCTGAAATCAAAAGTGCACCCAAGATGTTTCCCCTAATTCAGTTTGAGGCGAGCAACAACCCAGGGCGAATCAACAGACACGTGCTTCCCTCTAGTGATGGCTATCTATACTAAAAGAAAATTCAACAGTATCGATACTTTCAATAGTTTTTAATGATCAATTATGACGTAGAGGAACAAAATATTTAAAATACTTATTTATCGTAAAATGTAAAGATTATTAATATTTTTAAAGATAAAATTTATAAAAAAATACCCATTTAGTCACGTGAAACGCCAATCAAAAGCAGTGACGTAACGTCGTGCAAATTAGTGACATTTCTCTAAAGAAACAAGCTTAGAAATATTGTTTAAACTGATATCTCCCTTTAGACTTTCTGTTTGGTTTGGCACGATGTTACTGGTGTTACGTCATTCAATTTGACATGTGTATCAGTGAACATTTACATCTCTTTAACCACGTGTTCTACCAACCATTCTGAACCACATTTGTTCTATGACTTTTGAAAATTCGCATAATAAATTTTCAATGTCTCATACAAAGTTGGTCACGTGACTTGGTCATTTTGTATGGGGAGTCGAAAAAATTATCGTTGAATTTTGGAAAGTTGTTGATCAAAATGTTGTTTAGATTGGTTGATAGAACACGTGGTTAAAGGGATGTAAATGTTCACAGATACAACCTGTATAACAATTCAATATACAATGTTGGCTGTTGTTTTGTTTATGATTCGTTAATGTTTGGTTCCAAATATACATTTCTTCTTCTTTTTCAACATAGTAAACGATCGACTTTTTGAAAAACCTATAAAAAAAAGGTGATCCGCCTGCTCGTCTGCTACCTATCACATAAAAAAAAAATTATAACATATTGATACTATTTTTAAATTTTGTCAACTAGCTTAGGAAATTAGGCTATAATTATTGACTTTTGCAATACTATCGATATCCTGAATAGTTTTCAAGTCAAGATCAGCAACACTACTCCCCTCATCTATAATGCATGGTGGCACCTGCATCGTCCAGCCGATACGATCGATCCTGGCGTGGTGACCAGGCAAGGGGAAACCAAGGGATTTTCAAACAAACTTGTCAGTTGAAAATCCTTTGGAAGTTCTTTAAGCTGGATGGTCGATTTGGATGGCGTTACGACCGAATCAGAGTAGCCCTCCCTTTCACACCCGCTGTGTGCGCTTTTGTTTGAATGCGACACGTATATTCTCATCAGGCACTTTTTAGGGGGAGGTATCTAGCTAGGTCGATGTGTTCGTTAATCAGAGGCCTAAAAATCTCATCATATTCATTTCAGCCAATGGACGTCCACTACTGGAGTACTGGATATAGGCCTCCCCTGATGTTCTTCACACGCATCCAACACTGAGGAGTTGAGCTGAGTTCAGTTGCACCTTCATGGTTTTATTTTTATGTGATAGGTGGCTCACGAGCACACGGATCACCTGATTGCCGCCTTTGCCGCCACCCATAGACACCTGCAACACCAGTAGAGTCACAAGTGCGCTAACAACTATTAACCCCTTTTCTCCCCAATTGGACCTCCGGTACCCTCACTCGACCAAACACAGCGCAGCACCCTTCATAGTTCTACCGTAAGACATAAATCATGGAGGTCCTAATACTTAGGACGGGGCTACTCGGTGAAGCTTAAACATATTCCTGGTTCCGGGATTGTCAATAAGAATATTGTGGCTGGGATCTGTTTGTGCGGGAGATTCAATTTGTTTGACACGGAAAATTTTAAAATGCATCAGTTGATAGTAAATTCTAGGGACCTATTTTTCTACTATTTAATACAGGATGTATCAGGGATTCGTGTTCTACCAAACTTTCTGAACAACATATTATTTTGTTCTATGACTTTTGGAAATTCAGATAAAAGAATTTCAACTTTTCCTACAAAGTCGGTCATGTGACTTGATCACTTTCTATAGGGAGTCGAAAAAATAGTTTCGATGAATTTCCAAAACAAATGTACATATTTACATCCCTTTAACCCACGTATTCTAAGTTTTAAGACTTTTGGAGATTCGTCGAAATTTCGACTCCCTAAATGCGGCCGATCCAAATATGAGGTTGACAGGCACAAAAGAACAGACTAAGTACCAATTGAGTCATACTTAACCCTGAAGACCTGCTAAGATGCCGTTTCATGCCCCGCCTAAAACCCAGGATTGTAAGAAGTAGGAAACACATGAACTGGAAGGGTATTCCATGATTTGATGGCTCGGGGCAGGAATGAGGAGCTAAACCTCTTGGTGCGAGTATGTACCCTTTAGTCGATCTTTATTGTAGCTGTTAAAGATAAGAATAGTCTAGGGCTATATACCTATCTTTGAAACTCTTTTAGCAGCCAACCGGATTTCACGGGAGCAAACCCGGGCACCCACTATCCCCTAATATTATGCGTACACTCACATTAGCCAAAGTAACGAACCTAAGGTTGGTCCTTCGCGCCGGATATTGCGCCGCTCCTGCCGTTAAGTTCATCTTTAATTCATTCCCACAATCTCTCCTTCCCAAATGCCTCCTTGAAATAGGATCAGATGGTAATAGTTAATTATGCAAGATGATCGCGATTTGAGTAATGAAGAGTGACGTATGGCGATGGAAGGGTTTGTATTGTGATTGTAAGGGCTATTTTGGGGTTGACACAGAGCTTTGTAAAATTGTCAGGCGTCTGGATAAAGTTAGACATAGTTAGGTTGCGTGTCTGGCCTGTCTGGATGTTTTTAGGCTTTTTATTTTGACCTGGTCCATCCAGCGATATCTGGTGGTGGTGGACCAGGTCAAGAAGGATCTTGATCACCTTCAAAGGCCATTGCAGATTAAGGAGGGGCTGAGATCAGAGCGGAGTGGCGAATTCTCGTGTCGGAGGCCAAGATCTACTTCGGGTCGCTGAGCCAGCGTAGTAGAAGTAGTACCTACCTATGTAGGACCATCCCTGTCGTAGATGATACGACAAGCCTCTATACAAGGTATATCAGTGAACATTTACATCCCTTTAACCACATGCTCTGCCAACCATTCTCAACAAAATTAGTTTTTTGACTTTTGGGAATTCGTATTAATTTAAAAAACATTTTGTATTTTGAGTCGAAAAAAAACCAGGAATTTAGAAGTCGTTGAACAAATGTTGTTCAGAATGATTGGTAGAACACGTTGTATATTAAAGTGTTAATGTTCACAGATGCACCATGTATTAATAATGGGGCGCCTTATGCACACCCCCGGCTGGGAGACGGGTATGTTGGGCTCTCCTCCATGACTGTAAGGGCCTTCAGCTATATTCTGAGGCCGGGTCCATAGGCATAAACCAACTAACAACACCTGGGGCTGTTCCCCGGTTTTATTCAAGCTACGGCTAAACAAAACTCTGTGGTAAAACCTGTATACGTTTACAAACAACGCAAAGGTTCAATAACAAAACTTAAAAAAAAATTGTCGAATTTCCTAAATAATTACCCCATTCTATTTCCCCACTTAATCATACATTCACTTTCGCATTAGCCGAATAAGAACGCGTAAGAATAGTCCTCCGCGCCGGATATTGAGGCGGATGCAACGTGCCATCATCTTTAATTCATTCCTACAGACTCGGCCATGAGATTTCAAGTTCATAGAAAAATCGATAAAATAATATCGATATTGGTCATTGAATAGGGATTTGACAATATTTTTTTTTATGTGTTTAGTCAAAAGACCTCTCAATTTAGAAACATTATTGAAAAATTGCTCGTTCTGATTTGAATCACCTGAGATATCATACTTAAGAGCACATATTTTGGGCAAGCTCAAACGCTCTATACAAATGGCTACAGGCGAGTGACGTCACACGCCTGTATCTTGTATGGGCGTCTAGTAATTTTGTTTGTAGCTATATCAAATGTTTCGTTTAAGTAATGGTTTATAATAAAAGTTGGTGGAAAATGTAACGTAGTTCAATGATATAATTATTTTTTTAAAATTTATACTTTAAAAATGGACTTGCCCATGAAACTTGAATGCTCATAAAACCAGCTAGACGTTTATTTTTTAACTGAAAATTTTGGCCATTGGTTCTCATTTATTACCAGTATTTTGGAAAAAGTATAAATATTTTTTACTATATCGAGATTAGTCATACCCTATTATCTTTGGACGCAACTGGGAATTATACACTACGTTAGAGATGTAACAATGTTCATAGAAAATCGATAAAATAATATCGATATTGGTCATTGAATATCTTTGGACGCAACTGGGAATTACACGCTAAGATCTTCTTCTTATCGAGTCGATGGCACAAAGTTATATTAACTTGTAAGTAAGAAAAAAAATTTTGTTTTTTTTTATGGAGATAAATCTAAATACCTACACACGATAATTATCTTTAGTTCTCGATTATAAGTAAAATACTCTAACCTACAATGCATTACACAAATCGACATAAAATAAAAACTACAAAAAGGCTTATAATCTACCAGTTGTAGTTTCTTGTCGTTAAAATAAAACTCTCGGCAGCGAAAAGATTAATAGTTTTTTTTTGCATAACTCGAGTTATGCAAAAAACGATTAATCATTAGTGAAAAAATAATCAAAAGAACCGCATTGATTGACCCGGCCTCTCAGAAAACCGGCGCGAAGCAGCGCCTGCGCTGTGCGAGGCACTATTGGGGGGTTATTGGTATGCTGCACACTTTAATGGTGTTGCAGGTGTCTATGGGCGGTGGTAATCGCTTACCACCACCTGATCCAGGGGGATGACGGACAGGGGGGGACGAGCAGGGGCTCTTGCCACCTATCACATAAAAAAATCGATATCAAAATCGATGAATTGTTCCCGTCCCTAGAGGCCGCGGCGCTATCATTGATGTTAATATTTAACCATAGGCTATGGAAAGTGAGCACTCTCACTGATACTATTACAGTATGGACAAGACTTTTTTAGTTTCATCGATTGTTTAATTATAAAGGGGAGTATACTGGGAGGTATTCAAACAGTACCTCCCAATATACAGGGCGTCCCACGGTCATGCCACATGGAGGGAAGGGACTTTATATTGTAGATATAACATTGTATGAAAGAAGTCATTATTTTAATTTCAAAAACAAACAAAACTGCATTCATAGATTTTTAAATAGCTACACGATTGAACTGGGATCGAACCCGCTACACGAGAAAAAAAAATCCTGTAGCTTTATAAAACCGATCGGAAGGCTTCATCATAAGGATTATTTTTGTCTATATAGCATTTATTACTATCAGAATAAAAGTAAGACCATAATTTTAAAAATCTCCTACTGCAGGTCAAAGGCCTTCATCAGGGAAATCAGTCATCGCTACTATATGGGATAGGGCTTAATCACCACGCTTGCCTAATGCGGGTTGGTGATCACAAACCCAAGCTATTTTCGTAAAATTAAAACATACTTTTTGCTCGACCCGGGAATCGGGAAAGCTGGGTATAGTTTTTTTTTTTTAGCCCACAGTGTCCCACTGCTGGGCAAAGGCCTACCCTAAAACTCGCTATTGGACTCCATTTACAGCAATGGTTTGCCAATGGACGGAGAAGTGGTCTAAGTCATCATGCCATCTTTTCTTAGCCTGCCGGTCAGACAACATCCTGTTGGCAGCCAATTTGGGCCCTAGAAATAGTAAGTAGTTGTAAAATATTGCTATGCAATACTTAGACCAGAATTGGTTAGGTTTCGCGTCGGCACTAGACTAAGGAACATCAAGATGAATTAAAGATGAGCGGAGCGGTCCATGCTTACAGTTTGATTTGATCACCTATCCGTCCTTAACTAGTTTCCGACAACATTCCATGTTATTACTACTAGCTTTGATGGAACATGGTCGAGATTTATTTCAAACTTGGAGTAACCTAATAATAAAAGAAACTCAGTGCTTAGGGGGCGACTTGGGCAGGAATTTCAAGAATTTTTAGCTGGTTACTGTTCTAACCTAACCAAACCAATATTTTAGGTTTCACAGAATTTAGTATGTAATATCATCACAAACGTAAACGCGTCTTGGTAAACGTAGTGTAGGACGACCTCAGGCCAGATCGAGTGATGATCTGCGCAAGAGTGCTGGCTGGAGCTGGATGCGAGTAGCCGCAGATAGATCAAAGTGGCGAGCATTTGGAGAGGCCTACGTCCAGCAGTCGAATGCGACAGGCTGATGATGATGATGATGATTATCACAAATATTTAAGGCCAAGTCTAAGCACCTAAAAAATCTTGAAATTCCTGCTCAAGTTTTTTTGCCCGAGTTGCCCCTTTTTTTGCTGGACATAGGTCTCCCCTAATGCGCGATACCACTCCCGATTTTCGGCCACTCTAATCCAGCCCCCACCAGCCAGCGCGCGTTCGAATATCATCATCTTTCCGCAGGGCGTCCAACACTACGCTTACCGCGGTCTCCACTCAAGGACTTCACGGCTCCAACGGTTGTCAGTTCTGCGGCTAATGTGACCAGCCCACTGCCACTTTAGTTTGCTAATTCGGTGGGCTATGTCAGTGACTCTGGTAATCGTAGTATTCTACAGCAAATAGAGAGCCTCAATAGTATTAGTTAGCCCCAAACTGGCCCTAACAGCTAACAGCCATCAAATCTATTACAAGCCCTAAACCCTATTAACGCTTACACATTAAAAGCGCCTCTAAGTTCCCTCCCAATTGGCCGAGGCACAATCGAGGCTCGTAATTAAGTTAAGAATTTCCTCCGGCGCGGCCTGTGATGCCGGGGCTAGTGGTTGCCATGGAATGCCAACGAGGGGAGACATACCGATGCGAAGGCAAGACTAGTCTCTGTACCCTAACTAATGTTATAAATACGAAAGTAACTCTGTCTATCTGTTATTCTTTCACGCCAAAACTACTGAACGGATTAGATAATATTCTTTACTAGCTGTTGCCTGCGACGTCATCCGCGTGGAATAGTATATTTCTCTCTCATCTCGCTTTCGCAATAAAAAGTAGCCTATGTTCTTTCTCAGGGTCCAGACCAGTGGTTCTTAACCTTTAAGTCATGAGGGACCATTTTACCAAAATTCTGTCGTTTCAGGGACCTCATACTTCGGACAGCGTCGCGGCGCCGTTTGCGTTGTGTTTACCCGACTCATCACGTCACGTCACTTGTTTATTACGATGTCTTCGCGGACCACTTGGAATGCCTCCAGGGACCACCAGTGGTCCGCGGACCACCGGTTAAGAGCAACTGGTCTAGACCATCTGTATACCAAAAATTAAATTTCATTCAAATCCATTCAGTAGTTTTGGCGTGAAAGAGTAACACACAGACAGAGTTAATTCGTAATGTGATCGTATGGGTCATGGGCGGCGGTAATCGCTGTACAATCAGGTGTTCGTCGGGTCGTCTATACCTATATCATAAAAAAAGAAAACAACTGTATTTCTCGGCGACAGTGTGTCAGAGCCTGGCATTTTTCATGTGGCACATCGCCGCAGGTCTCCCCGGATTCGCTTGTCGATAGCTCGACGCTGTATTTACATGCTCCTTGTGGATAGCAAATGACCGATGTTTCTGAGCGACTAGTGATGGCTATTCGTATATCGATTAATAAGCGATAAAATCCTACTACTATTATAAAGGCGAAAGTTTGTATGGATGGATGGTGTTTGTTGCTCTTTCACGTAAAAACTACTGATGGATTTGAATGAAACTATTACCACAATATAGCTTATACATCAGATAACACATAGGCTACAATTTATAAAAATATATTGTGTGATTGTCCAAATATGACGGTAAGTGCATATTAACTCCACGCGTACGAAGTCGCGGGCGGCCGCTAGTTATTAATAAGGAGAAGGCTCTTTAGTCGTTGATTCTTGACAAAGTGTCGAGTGGTCGACGATGCATTTTCATTTGTTTTTTTAAGTGTTAGGTATTGGCAGACGAGCAGACGGATCATCTGATGGTAAGCGATTGTCGCCGCCCATAGACACCTTCAACACCAGTAGAGTAATGAGTGCGTTGACCCTTAACCCCCCTACCCCGCAATTGGGCCTCCGGTAACTTCACTCAGTAGACGAAACACAGCGTAGGCGCTGCTTTACGCCATTTATCTGTGAGGCCATGGTATTACTCTAGACGAGGCGGCCCATTCAAGCCCAAGCGTGGCTCTTCCACGATGAAAGATGAATAACATGGAACTGTGCACTTGATGGCTGATAAATAATATGGAACTGTGCAATTAATCTTTGCATCTTTGATGTTAGATTGAAAATGGCCGTTTGCCCGTCGCGCTGTGAAATGACGGCTATTTGTTAGGCGTGATTTTATTTTTCCCTTCGCATTATGGTGATATCAGAAAGCAAAACGTGACTGGAATATTCAGTATATTGACTTTGATAAATAAATAGGGAAGGTATCAAAATCTTGTCAATACAATATCAAAGGTTACAGAAAAAGGCGTGAAGCCTGTACTGAGTGAGTGTAGGGTGGGCCCAATTCGCGCAGGGGGGATAAAAGTTAGGCAGTGCACTTGTGACTCCATTGGTGTAGCGGGTGGCCATGGGCGGCGGTAATTACTACCATCAGATGATCCTTCTGTGCACTCGTGACTCAACTAGTTGATTGCTAAGGGCACTGACTCCAAACGAAACTGATTATAGTAAATATTCTATCTATACTATTTATAAAGAGATAAATAACTTCAATAGACAACGACAAGGCTTATAGGTAAACCGAAAACACGAAA
This sequence comes from Cnaphalocrocis medinalis, assembly GCA_014851415.1. Classification (NCBI taxonomy): domain Eukaryota; kingdom Metazoa; phylum Arthropoda; class Insecta; order Lepidoptera; family Crambidae; genus Cnaphalocrocis; species Cnaphalocrocis medinalis. Next base: position 12,918,777 of record CM026296.1, read on the forward strand.
CGCTTGCGCGATGTAATTGGACACAGCGCCATCTATTGGTTCATTTCGGAATTCCGGTCCCGAAGCGAAGTGAGGGCGGGCCACTAGTAATTAATAAACAAATAAAATCACTAGTACCTACTCGTTCTTATTTAACTTTTTAGTGTGAGATTACTTTGAAGGCTGTTTTTTAACATTCATTTCTTATTTTTAACATTAATTTTCTGAAAAAGATGAATGTCAAAAATAATGAAGATATAAAACCGAATAACGTATGCATCATACCAATTAAGAGCTATGGTAGCTCAGTGGAAGCCTTATAAGGAAACCGAAAAAATAAAATACTTGCGCGATGTAATCGACGCCTAGTGCCATCTTTTGTGCAGATTAGAACTAAAGTCCCAAAGCAAAGTGATGACGGGCCACCTTAATAAATTATGTCATAACATTTAATTTCTTCAAAGAACTCAACTAGACGTTTTAATGTCCCAGTTGATATTAATTGATTAGGTCGAAATTATTTCATTATCGGCACCTTAACGTCATGAATATAAATGAAAGCCACGGCTGGTAGCGGCAGATATCAAAGCTAATACCCCGCCAGCAACTCGCGCCTTAATTCAAGGGTATAAGGTTGATAATTAAGCATGTTTTTCGGTCTGACTGTATCTTTGTAATGCGGAGAGCCTTTTAATGAAAGATAATGAAAGCTTCATTTCAGCCTGGATTTTGTTGCGTTAAGCGGTTTTAGCAATATATAGGGCGGGAAAAAATGAATGGGAGGGAAGAGAAATATTTGTTAGAGAGAATGATTAATGGGGGCCGTTCTTTTTTCGCGGTAATAATACAGCAATTGATCTTTTCTAAGGGCACACAGGAAGGGCATATACGTCAAAGGACAAAGCCTTTTGATACAAGCTTCGCGGATTAGCACGTTGAAGCGGTACACTTAGGGCACTTATATTTTGAGATCTTTGGTAGACAAAATAAATTCACACAACATCTCATACATTGACCTGACTCCGTACTAAGTAGCTTAAGTACTTGTGTTACAGATATCAGACAACAGAGGATCACAAATATAATACATATATAACACCCAGACACTGAACAAACACAAGTGTTCATACGAATGTTTGTCCAGGGTGGGGATCGAACCCACGACCTTTGGCGTATGAGGCAGGGTCACTACCAAATGCGCCAACTGGTCAGTCAAAATAAGGAAAACATGCACAATACTATCACATTTTTTTTATGTGATAGGTGGAAGACGAGCAGACGGATCACCTGATGGTAAGTGATTGCCCATAGACACCTTCAACACCAGTAGTCACGCGTGCCAACCTTTATCCCCCTTTCCCCCAATTAGGTCTCCGGTACCCACACTCAACCGACGAAACACAGCGCAGGCGCTGCGTCACACCGGTCTTTTGTGCGGCCATGTTATCACTTCAGTCGACTTGGGCCTCCGATACCCTATCTCACTCTATTATTAATGTTCTGTAATGGACTTGATTTGAATAAAGAATAGATAGATAGATACTCTTTATTGCACAACACATTACAGAACTTAATGCTAATAGTAATTTGCATACCTACAATATCGGCGGCCTTAAAATATTTCTTATTCTATTCTATTCTTTTTTTATGTGATAGGTAGCAGACGATCAGGCGGATCACCTGATGGTAAGTAATTGCCGCCGCTAATGGACACTTGCAACACCAGTGGAGTTACAAGTGCGCTGCCAACCTTTTATCCCCTTCCCCCCCTGGGTGGGCCTCCGGTACCCTCACTCACTCGGCGAAACACAGCACAGGGGCTGCTTCACGCCGGTTTTCTGTGAGGCAGTGGTATCACTCCGGTATTCTATTATGTTCTCGTTAAATATCGTTGCGTTCAGCCCCGTTTGTGTAATTCAAGCCAGTATTTGCGGTAGCACAAATCGATAGCTATGAAACATAAGTCTGTAAGCTTTTCCGTTGCACGTAAATGCATCGTTGTGACGTCAATCAGGTTTAATAATTCATAAGTTGGGTGGAGATGCGCCGGCCGGCTGCAGCTGACCTGTCAGTCAACCAGTTACTAACCGTGGGAGAGCCACGCTTCGGCATGAGTAGGCCAGCTCTACCGGTGTGATACCACTGTCCAACGATAATTAAAATGCTACCCAACCAAAGATACTATTTCACGTGGACGAAGTCGCGGGTAGCAGCTAGTATGAAATAATCTTCTACCATTTATAAAGAGATGACATCTAGAGACAACGACAAGGCTTATAGATAAAACGAAAACACGAACACAAGCGCGACCTAATCAACGCCCAGCGCCATCTTTTGCTTCAGTTTGTAACTACTGTCCGATGCGAAGTGAGGGCGGGCCACTAGTAATAATAAATAAATTGACACATCACATACATAGCCTTAGTCCCAAACTAAGGTATTCCCTTGTACTATGGAAACCAGAAACAACGAAGAAACCATAAATACCCAGACCCAACACAAATATCTAAAATAAATAATATCTAAGCGAAAAATATCTTGAAGGAAATTTCCGTTAAATTGAAAACTCACGCAGACTTAGAATAAGGTTGTGCTAGAATTTAAAGTTTCGATGTATTTCTCATTTGGCCGTTTACAGCAAGGCTTCTCCAGTTTCTCGTAAGCCGACGAGGGCAACGCTGGATTTTGAAATAGTTTTTATGAAACAGATTTGCAGACAAACTCTTAAGTACCTAAGTAAAACGAAACGTTTAAAATGTTAAACGGAAGTGAAGGAGGGCAGAATGAGTGGACTGGCTCGTGATTTTCGATATGACCAAACATGGCAGATATCGCATAAAATGTGTTAAATTTTTTTATGTGATAGGTAGCAGACGAGCAGGCGGATCACCTAATGGTTGCCGCCGCTCAAGGACACCTGCAACACCAGTGGAGTTAATAATGCGATATAATTATATCTTTTTTCTAAAAATCCACTCCACTGGTCAGCAACCCGAAACCAGCAGCCAAGACTTGGCCTCCGAAACAAGAGAACGCCACTTTAGTCAATCCTGCACTACTGGTTGCCAGTTATTGACAAGTTCTCGCAGATCATTTTCGACGACGTCTTTCTAGGGGCCCATATCGGTCGGCTTTAGTTACTAGTGGCCCGCCCTCACTTCGCTTTGGGACCGGAATTCCGAAATGAACCAATAGATGGCGCTGTGTATAATTACATCGCGCAAGCTATTCGTGTTTTCGGTTTACTTATAAGCCTTGTCGTTTTCTATAGAAGTTATCTCTTTATAAATAGTATAGATAGAAGATCGAAGATGTTTTCTACACGAGCTATACTGTCACGCCGTGATATCAGTCTAATCAAGCCTGCCCATTCGTGCTGAAGCGTGGCTCTCCCACGGAATTCGAACTATATGCAGTTATGATAAGGTTCAAAAACAAATTTAAGTAAGATGTCTACTTACCTGGTTAAGGCTTATATCAAACTTTATATTAGTTCGCAAAGTATACACAGAAAAAGTTCACAGTAAAAATACTAACAAGTTACAAATTGAGACAGTTATTAGAAAGTATTTTTACAAGTTTTCCAACTTTAATATTCTACATTGTAAGGAGTTTCCGTACACGTTCTCGGGGTTGCCATATAAAACTAGAAGAGATATTATTCTAATACTTCGAACAAGTTGAAAGTGGTAGTTATTTTTACTTTTACAGGCCAATCAAAAGTATTACAAAGTTGGGATATAGTTTCAAATAGTGATGTCGGTGTGACGAAAATATCGATAAAACATTTTTGTAAACTTTACCGATGGTAGCTCAGTGGATAAGAACGTCCGCCTTCTAAACGAAAGGTTCTTGATTCGAATTCATACATAACTGAATTTTAGCTTTAGTTTGAAGTTGTCTATGGAAAGAGCTAATGGCGTTGTCTGTGTGATCATATCCAACCAGACATGATCAGGCAGAGAACCAAAGTCATCGACTTAACTCACAGGATCTTATCGCACCCTTATTCAAACAAAGAAATAACTCAAAATTTCACATTTGTGGGAAATCGCATTTGAAGTTTGACACCTCCGCTTAATGTACTTCAAAATTAAATAAAAAATAAACTAATAACAATAGCCTTGTTTTAAAAATAGGTATGAATAGTTTAAAACATATAGAAATTAATTTGTATGGAGATCATAGTTATTTATAAAAGGAAGGTATTTATTTATATTGTTGAAAAAAAAGTTCGTACTTATTTCACTTTTTGATAAAAATATTAATTTAATTCCTTCAAAATGGTACGATGCAAGTCAGAATGTTGCTGTTTTTTATTGTTATAATTTAAAAGGTTTCATCTTTTTTACTTTTATTCCAGTATAAGATAAAATTAAGTGTAACACAAAGACTTAAATTTATATAAAAAGGTGCATTTTCCCCCCAATTGGGCCTGCGGTGCCCTCACTTACTCGACGAAACACAGCGCAGGCGCTGCTTCACGCCGGTATTCTGTGAGACCGTGGTATCACTCCGGTTGAGCCGGCCCTTTCATGCCGAATTACGTTCTGCGCTGCGTTGCTAATGTTGCGCGTTATTTGTGAGGGGTGCTACAGTACTGTCCACTGCTGCTAGGCGCGGATCCAGACCTCAAAAATGGTTGTGGGCATCTAGGGATTATCTGACTTGGGACATAGTGGAAGGGGGGTTCTAGCGGCTCGTTCCCCCTAGCTACGCCCGTGATTATGGGCATCTAAGGATTTTCCGACTTGGGGTATCGTCGAAGGGGGGTCCTAGCGGCTCGTCCCCCCTTAGGTACGCCCATAGTTGTGGATACAACCTCCCCCGCCAATCCCCCTCTCCCTCTCTTAGAATCTCTTAGAATGCTGATCCTAAGTTGATAGAAGAAAGTGCAAAGTCTCAAGTAAATTTAAGGCTGTGGGTATGCCCACAGTGCCCACAATGGTGGATCCGCGCTTGACTGCTCTGGCAGAGGTTGTGTCAAGGGGTACACTTCACAAGTCCGAGGCAATCTCTCAGTCCTGGGAAAAAGTCCTCCTGGATTCACCATTGTGGTGGGTGGGACTACCATCCCAGTTGGAGCTACCCTTAAGTACTTGATACTCGTGGTTGACAGCAGATGGGAGTTTACCGGGCACCGGCAACGGCTGGTCCCGAGATTAGTTGGCGCTGCGGGGGCTCTTAGTCGGCTGTTGCCCAACCTAAGTGGAGGCGATGAAAGCTGTCGCCGTTTAAAAATGGGGTAGTAAGATCAATTGCCCAATACGGGGCACCGATCTGGTCGGGATCATTAAAGAACCGTCATAAGGCTTGTTTCAAGTACAAAAGGTCATGGAAGTTCAGATAATTATAGGATACCGTACCATTTTTCACGAGGTGGCGTGCGCCATAGCAGGTCCCCTTAAGGGATCTAGACGCAGAAGTCCAGGATTTTGTTTACTGGCAAAGTGCTCAAATTAGCAGTGAATGGTGCCGGGTGTTTGTGGTTCCTTCGTTGTTTCTGGTTTCCATAGTACAAGGGAAAACCTTAGTTTAGGACCAGGGCAATGTATGTGATATTGTTTCAATTTATTTATTCATTTTATTCATTTTTATTTATTCTCCGCTGGACGCAGTAGTGCGGTAGTAAAGAGCTGCTCAGGACACGGCACTAAGTGAATGGCGGCGCCGGCGCCTAAACTAGTTCGACACCGAAGGTTCTGAATCACGACGTCGGATTCTGGAGCCGGTCTGGCCCATCTTAGACAGATGGATTCGAAGAAAGTGGGGTGGATCGATGAGCTATCTGTTGACACAGATCCTCTCATGACATGGCTAAGTTGGAAGGTATCTATGCATCGTTGCCGGTGCAGATGTGTACGACTGTGCGGAAGATACCGCACAGCACACAATGGCGGAATGCCTGCGTGGGATGAATCAAGGACAACATTAACCGCCCTTGGAGATCGGAACCTCTTATTGCCGCCCGTCCTAGAGAAGATGGTCACTATTGGAAAGTGCCTTGGAGTTCTGTTTCATTTCATTTAATAAAATATGCCATCATCTTACACCACGTAAAAGGATTGACTAGGAATTTCGAAAAAAAACGATTATCGAATATCGCAGATCTAATATTCGAATATACGGAACAGTTTTATATTAAATTTTTTTCGAATATTCGATTGCAAGCCCCAGTTGAGCGGCGTACGTATATTTATATTTATGTACAATGACAGTCATACAAGAATTAATGTACGAGCAGGCGTATAATAGACACTCATCGCAACACGAGCGGAGTCACAAATCCCCTGCTAACCTTTTAACCCCCTTTCTCCCCGATGGAGCCTTCAATACCATCATTTATTTTCTCGTCGAAACACAGCGCAGGCGTAGCTTCTCGCACTGGCACTGCCGTGCCTCCAGATACTTTACAATCAAATAGATATAGATAGTTACTTTACAATCAAATTTGGTGTCATTCAATGTATGAGGGTCATACTTTTTTGAATCGTTATCAGATATTGATGTATTTTGATCAACTAAACCTATATCATCCGCGTCCTAGATAATGACGCCATGCTAAATACAGATTAAAATTGCCATTATTACGATACTTTCAGTAACGTGACATGTATGAATTTACTTTAATAGTGAATTAATTTAAAAAGTTGAAAAAGTAATATTTCTAAAGTTATTAACACAGAGACTCAACTCCAAATACCACAACGGTAATCGTGAATTAACAGTACAACATTGAAATAAGTCTTATTAAGTTCAGTATCTTATGAAACTTTTAAAATAAAACAGAATTATGTCTAAAATGATACGTAGATATTTCAATTTTTTTTCTAATAAAGTGAACTAAGTATAAATTATTGCACTATTAGATTAAATATTAGAGAAAATAAATTTTATCTGGCAGTAAAACACCGCAATGTTTGGTTTTATTTCACTCAAACACGGAAGAGCAGCGGTCAAACCTTGAACAAAGCTGGCACATCACTGAATCTTTCGCTTTACCGGAATCAACTTGTTCGCGCGTGTTAGTAAAAGAGAGGCGGACCATGCGCTGTCTCCCTCAGTTTGCTCATATTTGAATGGCTGTTCGAGTGAAACGATAGTCCTTGTTAAGTTATTACAGTTTTTGATGAAATCTCGGAAAACGCGAATTTTGAGTTATTTCTTTGTTTGAATAAAGGTGCGTTATGATTTCACACGATGACGCAGAGAGATGATGGAAGGATGATGGAAGGTTTTTTTTATTAATGACAATTTTTTGGAACTTTAATGAACAAAATAGCAATTCCATTCCAGTACCAACAAAAAAAGACGTATCATCACGTGACATTACACTATACTCTGTCCCACTGCTGAGCAAAGGCCTTGCCTAATGCGGATTTGCGATCAAAAACCAGAGTTTTGTTCAAAAAATACAAATTTTTGCTTGATCTATGAATCAAACCCGGGACTCCAACATCATTAAACCAACGGGGCGATCATCTATTATTTGTTATCCTACTCTATACTACAAACCATAGACTATCGATAAACTGTTTCCCTACACTATTTTAAGACCGGCATAGAAAAAGGCCAGCGGTACACAATATACGGGAAACTAAAAGTTACAACTTGTGGCATTTCGGAATCATACCGACGCGCCGTTCTAGCTACAAAATGTTTTGAATTTCAACAACAGCTCGTAATACTTGGCAACTTTCACAGTATAAGATGGTAGAAGCAAGAAAACGATGAACTCCGTTTCGATGACGCATAAATCATTTTTTTCATACAAGATAGATAGATAGATACTCTTTATTGCACAACACATTACAGAACTTAATGCTAATAGTAATTTACAAATACAATATCGGCGGCCTTATCGCTAGTAGCGATCTCTTCCAGACAACAAGAGGCGGTAAACGAGCAAGCGGATCACCTGCTGGCAAAGTAATCACCGCTGCCCAATAACGTCTAAGAGATGATGATGATGCCAGTCTTTTAAGAAGGAGCAGTTTGTAGAGTTTTACTTTTTTTTAAATAATATCATATTGTCGCCACAACCACTGTATTATTATTAGCCCCTCAAGGTTTTTTTATGAGATAGGGGGCAGACGAACAGACGGATCACCCGATGGTAAGGATTACCGCCGCCCATGGACACATCAACACCAGAGGGGTCGCAAGTGCGCTGCTGACCTTTTAAGAAGGTATACGCTCGCTTTGTGAAGGTTTGCAGTTCATTCATAATATGGTCAGCTCACCGCAATATTGTAACATTAACACATTTTGCAAACATAATAAAAAGCAAAGACTAAGCAGGCCACAAAATATTTTCTGATACGTGTTTTGCCATATTTTCATGATTTCAAACTTGCTAAAAAATTGCGAAATTGCCCAAAGAATTGCGTGGCTGAAGTGGCAATGGGCAGGGCACATTGCGAGGAGAACAGACGGCCGTTGGGAAGGAAAGGTCCTTGAGTGGAGGCCACGCGCAGGAGGCCGCAGCCGTGGCAGGCCTCCCACCAGGTGGACCGACGATCTGGTGAAGGTCTCGGGAGTCCCTTGGATGCGGGTGGCACAGGACCGATCTGTGTGGAGAACTTTGGGGGAGGCCTATGTCCAGCAGTGGACGTCTATTGGCTGAGAATGAATGAATGAATGAACTTGCTAAATTGTTTTACGGTTCATTACAGCACTGTAATAATACTAGCAGGCTAGTCCGGAGTGAATTCCATTCTACAATACTTTGTTTACTATGTTGGTAGCAGTATGTTGAAGTTTTGCAAGATTCTTTCTTTCAAAGGAAAACCTATTTCAGCCCGCAGTTGCTCGCTGGTAGTTTTTATCGTGGTTTATTTGGAATACTAGGCATTTTATACTTTGTGGCGATTTGCTCAGTCAAGATTTGGTTTAGGTTTAAAATGTATGAGTTTCCGCAGTGAAAAGTTTTTAGTATTATTTAAAGGGACTTTAAGCGACACCGTTAATGCCCGTTTTAAAACTTTATAGTTATAATGATGCAATAAAAACGAAAAGAAAATCTTAAAAATTCATAATATAATGTATTGTTTATAATATAACTAACTGTATATTATTTAACGACTTCGTCCGCGTGGAATAGTATCTTATTAATATATTAATTATTTATTTAATAATTTTCGCTAACCCCCTTTTAAGAAAAAATGCCAATGTTTTTTCTCAGGGTCTAGACCATCTGTATACCAAATTTCATTTAAATCCGTTCAGTAGTTTTGGCGTGAAAGAGTAACAGACAGACAGACAAAGTTACTTTCGCATTTAATAAGGATAAGCTACTCAGTACAGAGTCAGGTATATGAGATGTTGTATAAATTTATAAAAAAATATATCAAAAAGACAAGTAGATTTTTAAAGTGTCAGTTAAATTGAATAGTTGCACAGTCTGTATACTATCCAAACTATGGCAACTTTTCCAATGAAAGCTGGGCCGCTCTAACAACTAAATTATCTTCTACCACATATTCTGTCAAAATGTATTTCATTATTTGCCCCATGTCAAACCAATCCAAACTTATTTTGTATGTAACATTCATAAAAATAACACCCGTAACATAAGCTTCGCATTGTACAGTCGACTCCAAAAATATGTATACACTTTAGGACCTTGTCACAATCATCATCAGCAACCCACATTCGTCCTCTGCTGGACATAGGTCTCCCCTAATGCACGCCACCGCTCCCGATTTTCGGCCACCCTCATCCAGCCCACACCAGCCAGCCTTCGAATGTCATCATCCCATCTTGTCGCGTCCAACACTATGCTTACCGAGTCGCGGTCTCCACTCAAGGACTTTACGGCTCCAACCGTTGTCAGTTCTGCGGTTAGTGACCAGCCCACTGCCGCTTCAGTTTGCTAATTCGGTGGGCTATGTCGGTGAATCTGGTTCTTTCTCGGATGTGTCTTGTCAAATACTTATTATAAGAAAGTAGAACAACTTGAACTACTTTCTTATGTATTGTGACAAGTCCTAAAGTGTATACATATTTTTGGAGTCAACTGTACCCGCAAACCCTCGTTACTGTGCCCTGATTGGAGGAGACGTGAGCTAGGTAGAAGGGGGTGCCTAATACTTGGGCTGGCTTTGAGGAAACTTAACGCGAGAAATCTTATAAGTCTCGATTTTACGATGTAAGTTTTTAAGATGAGCTTCTATTCACGTGTCACGGGTTGGCATGAATGGGCTCGACAAGAATCGGTAATGGAAGCCCAATTGGAGGGGAAAGGGGGTCAAAATGCTGGCACACTTGTGACTCTACTAGTATTGCTGGTAGGTACATATCTATGAGAGATGGCAAAAGTTTGACATCAGGCGATCCATTTGCTCATCTGCTACCAACGATTCAAATCTTAAAATTGGGTGTAATCAAGCTGTATCTATAGTTTTAACCACGTCATCTACCAAACATTCTGAATTGGCCCGACCCGGGAATCCAACCCGGGACCTCAAGTGCAGCTGTCGCTTTTTTTCCGTTAACGTATTTAAATCACGCCCCTAAATCTATTTGCTTCGCTCTACTTAGCGCAGCGTGCTTCGCTTTGCTTTGCTCAGTACCAGTTCGCTTCCAGCGCTCATTTTCCCCAGCGCACGTGCAAATTGTAGAATGACCATCCAGTTGCGGTGTTCCGTGATCGCTATGACATTTTTTTTAAACGAGGTTTGAAAAGAGTACTTCTTTCACGGTAGGCAGCGGCATGTGTTGTTGTCTATGAGCGGCGGTTACCATTTACCATCAGATGGGCCGCATGCTCGTCTGCCTACTTCAGCAATAAAAAAAGAACGCTCCGCTCCGCTCGCTCAAGCCACCAAATTAAAACTTCCCCGCTAACGTTGTGTCTACGCAAGTTCGCGGGCCTCCTGTGCGCTCGCGCGGCTAAGTTGCCCTTTTTCGACCCAATTTTAACACATGACTTGCAATAAGACAAGGAGCATGCTGATATAAGTCGTCGTGTGTGGTGTTTGTGGGGAGATGTTGTAGGTTTTATTATATTATTTTATTTATTTAAAACTTTATTGCACAACACTTCGTACAATAGGCGAACTAAATGCAAATTTAATAGGTTAAATAAAAAAAAATGCGCCAAACAATCACACCCGGTCAGCCCGGTCAGCCTGGTCTCAAACTAAGGCAACCCTGTACTATGAGTACCAGGTGACAATAATTTACTGGGGGCGTCAACCCAGACCGCCCAGACTCAAAAAACTTACGCTTCCTAAATTGACTTGACCGGGAATCGAACCCGGGTCCTTTCGCACTTCGGGCGAACACCTTAGTCACTGCGCCACGCAACGAGGCCAGCCTTCGAACATCATCATCCCATCTTGTCGCAGGACGTCCAACACTACGCTTACGGAGTCGCGGTCTCCCAAGGACTTTACGGCTCCAACGGTCTGTAATGCCAAGGTTTAACTACATAGTCCCCCACTCAACTTTGGATATTTTATTCAAAGCGTACATCAGCACTAACTAGTTCAGAAGCGAGATTGGCCAGATAAATGTCACATATTGTTCCCTGAGCGGTCACTTAAGCAATTTCCTCGTAAAGTGCATTGTTACACTTCCGTAGTGTAGCCACAGGATAGAATAGCCAACAAGTCTAATAACTGTAAATGACAATCATTCACAGTTGCGTCCAAAGCTATCGCTTTTGAACCCGGGGTCGGGATGTACTCATCATCACCATTTCAGCCAATAGTCCACTGCTGGACATAGGCCTTTTGAGCTGAGCTGAGCAAGCCACTCCCCAGTAGTGGGCATGCTTACGTACTCCAAAGCCCGATCAGTCGCCTCTTACGACAAGCCGGGAATACCTTGGCAGTATTTTTAACGCCCCTAGCCACAGGGCACTGCTGGACATAGACCTCACCCAAATTTCTCCACACAGATCGGTCCTGTGCCACCCGCATCCAAGAGACTCCCGCGACCTTCACTAGATCGTCAGTCCACCTGGTGGGAGACCTGCCACGACTGCCGTCAGAAGAAAGTGCCGTTACTCAATGTCACAAAAAGCAAACTTAAAACGTAAAAGCAAATTGTGGAATGACCTTCCAGTTGCGGTGTTCCCTGATCGCTATGACATGTCCTTTTTTAAACGAGGTTTGAAAAGAGTACTTCTTTCACGGTAGGCAGCGGCATGACTGTGCCTCGGCATTGTTGTTGTCTATGAGCGGCGGTTACCATTTACCATCAGATGGGCCGCATGCTCGTCTGCCTATTTCAGCAATAAAAAAAAAAAAAAAAAAAGCGCAATGGAGAGGGCTATGCTCGGAATCTCCTTGCGTGATCATGTCAGAAATGATATGAGATCCGCTGGAGATCAAAGGTTGCAGACATGGCCAAGTGGCAATATGCAGGGCACATTGCGATGAGAACAGACGGCTATTGGGATGGAAAGGTCCTTGAGTGGAAGCCGCGTGCAAAAGGTCCGGGGTACTGTTAGACCATTATTAAGAATTTGGGGGTTTGGTAATTGAAAATGCGAAACACTAGCGCAATACTACTTCCAGCGCCATCTATTAGCAATAGCCTGACTTCTCTAAACTTAGTGAAGTTGGGCCGATATTTGCAAAAGCAATAGTTCAAACTAAATTAAATTTCCCACCGCTAAGCCTTATAAATCACACCAGAAACCAAAGGTAGGCCGTTTAAGTCGCACGGAAATAGGGAAGATTCCGGCGCTTGACCCGGCCGCTCGTTACGGCAGGGTTAATTTTATGTTTGACATCTATATACAAGCCGACTTGTCTTTCAAGGGTTATTTTATAGATAGATACATACATAGACTTTTTTTATGTGATAGGTAGCAGACGAGCAGGCGGATCACCTGATGGTAAGCAATTGCCGCCGCTCATGGACACTTGCAACACCAGTGGAGTTACAAGTGCGCTGCCAACCTCTTATCCCCTTCCCCCCGGGTGGGCCTCCGTTACCCTCACTCACTCGGTGAAACACAGCACAGGTGCTGCTTCAAGCCGGTTTTCTGTGAGGCAGTGGTATCACTCCGGTCGAGCCGGCCCATTCATGCCGAAGCGTGGCTCTCCCACTGTTAAAAATAGGGATTTTTTCCACAGACATTCATTTTTTTACCTCATATATTGACCTGACTCCATACTAAGCAGCTAAAACACGTGTTACAAATATCAGACAACAGAGGAAACACAAATACATGTAACACCCAGACACTGAAAAAGCACAAGTGTTCATCACACTAATGTTTATCCAAGGAGGGGATCGGCGATCTAGTGAAGGTCGCAGGAGTCCCTTGGATGCGGGTGGCACAGGACCGATCTGTGTGGAGAACATTGGGGTAGGCCTATGTCCAGCTGTGGACGTCTATCGGCTGAAATGATGATGATGAATTTACAACAAAATATTAAAGTACGTCCCGCCCACCGAATTAGCAAACTGAAGTGGCAGTGGGCTGGTCACATTAGCCGCAGAACTGACAACCGTTGGAGCCATAAAGTCCTTGAGTGGAGACCGCGACTCGGCAAACGTAGTGTTGGACGCCCTGCTACAAGATGGGATGACGACATTCGAAGGCTGGCTGGAGTGAGCTGGAATAGAGTGGCCGAAAATCGGGAGCGGTGGCGTGCATTGGGGGAGACCTATGTCCAGCAGTGGACGAGCGTGGGTAGCTAATGAATGGATGATTAAAGTACGTTAGGATTAGAAATAGAAATAAAAATTGAGACAATATCACATACATTGTCCTGGTCGCAAACTAAGGTTTTCCCTTGTGCTATGGAAACCAGAAACAACGAAGGAACTGCAAACACCCAGACCCAACACAAATATCTGTTTCATCAATGAACATTTGTGTTGATGCGGGAATCGAACCCGCGACCCTTACGTCTCAACCGGCGCTCAAACCATTGCGCTAAACGGGTCGTCAACGGGTCAGGATTGGACGTATAACTGTTGTTTAACAGTTCATAATGTATAGTGTAAAGGGCGACATAACTACTTCAAAAGCGTGTTTGTGTGAGTGGCTTTATCTAGATGCAGTTAATCAAAGGCTATTAATTTATGCCTCTAGTTCGTATCGAGTACGCGGGCGCGATCGGGACCGGCTATACATCAAAGCTAATAGCTTAAACTGCGTTAGTTCTGATATCCACGGGGTAATATTTTAACGTTATTACGTTCTGATGGGCAGTGTGACACCATCGGAGACTGACTGGCCCATTGGCGCATTTGGTGGTAACCCTGCTTCATGTGACAAAGTAGCAGCACAAAATAATTACACACAGAAGGTAGACTCAGCCTGATTTTGAATTTAGAAGAGTTCTTTGACATATGCTAGGGTTGTTGCCCGGCATGAGTAAGCGCGCGGCCTCTACCACAGACCTCGACAGTTAGACAATCTTATGTCATAGGCTAGGATTAATGTGGTCGAAAAGGCGTATTTCCCCGTTAGTGCGCATGCGTGAGTACATGACACGTTTTTAACTATTAGTGGGCAGCCTCCTTTCTGTGTGTAATTATTGTATGGTAGTAGGTTCGATCCCCAGTTCCTCACACTGGACAAACATTCGTGTGATATGTAGCTCTTCACTCTTTTATAAGAATTCTGTAAAACGGCAGTGTTAAGCAATTCACCGATCCTGTCGCAACTATTCTTAAACACAGACTAAGGAGAAGATGTTATGACTCTTAACAAAATCTCTCGTTTCAAGACTTGTAAATTTTCATCTGTCAAAAGGAGCAACTCATTGACAGCTGTCAGTTTAGTTAACACTGTTAAAAATTTACTCAAACGTCAACATTTGCTGTTACAAAGCCCTCCTACTATTAGACGTTAACGTCGATGTTATTTTTAGACCGTGCAATTAATGTTTGCCGACAAATAGCTTTGCAACGGAATCAATAGAAGCCAAGCTAATTTCGCCGTGAATAGCCTACACATTACCGCGGATCAGTCGATCAGCGAGCAATCAACCAACTGTTATCGAGTTAACGACCCGTAGAGATGCGTCTCAATTCTATCGATGTTGACAAATGTCGACAAATGTTTTTGAAATTTGTTTTTTCCCGCGGTCTCCGCTCAAAGAACCGCCGCGGTCGCCGCAACGAACCCTAGACATCCGCGTTATGGGTTCTTTTTATTTTTTTTTTATAATACAGGAAGGCCAACGAGCAAGCGGGTCACCTGATGGTAAGTGAACACCGCCACAATGGACATTAGCTACACCAGAAGGAGTACGGATGCGTTGCCGGCTTTTGTTCAGTTTTTCCCGTAGTTATTCTCATTGAATTGCCAGTGGCAGGCCCCCCACAAGGTGGTCTGATAATTAAGTGAAGGTCGCGTGAATTCCTTGGATGCGGGCGGTGGAGGATCGATCTTGTGCGAGAACATTGTGAGGCCTCTGTCAAGCACAGTGGACGTCTATTCAATGAAATTAATCATAACAAGATTGCTACCATGTACTTTTCTTTGAGGTTTCGTTATTCAGGCCCTTCACCTAAGTACAGGTTCCAATGTTATATCACTATCGCGGAATCACGCTAATGACTGACATCAAGTAGCGCAGGATTGGCCAAAGCGTTCTCTTGTTTCGGAAGCCAAGACTCAAGGTCGCTCAGTCAGTATGTAAGATATTTTAAGAGTCAGATAGGCATCGATAGATATTATCGACAGTTAGACGTCCCTACCGCTTGCTAGCAGGCACAGTGTAGTGAACCGCAGTATAATTGAATTGCTGGATCACCCGTCAATCACAGACCAATCTGCTGACTATTATCGAGTGAATGTCTTAGTACTCAACCTAATAGGCTTTCTTGTCCAATTATTGACAATAGACTTCCCTCATTGCTTAATACAGGGTATATCTATAAAAATAAAAATAACATTTATATTCTTTTAACCATAACCACGTTTACTAGCAGGCATTCTGAATAATAAGTATTTTAAATTTTTGGAAAATTTCAACTTTTCATAAAAAGCCGGTCACGTTTCGCCGACTTGTTCATTTGGTAAGTTTTGAACAATATTGTGGTTCATCATCATCATCAATTTAATATAATGTAATGTGATAAGTTGATTGCCATTGCGGATGTGTAAAAATCAAATTGAATAATGTATTGACATCAGTGTGTGATATCCCCCAATGTTCTCCACACAGATCGGTCCTGTGCCACCCGCATCCAAGGGACTCCCGCGACCTTCACTAGATCGTCGGTCCACCTGATCTGGTCTGGTCGGTTGTGGTTAAAGGGATGAAAATGTTTTCAGATACACCTTGCTGTAAAATATAGATTGGATTTTGGTACTCAATGGGTGGCAGACGAGTAGACGGATCAGCTGTTGGTAAGCAATTGCCACCGCACAAGCGCAATCTAGTGGAGTCACAAATTTATTATTTACAACCTTGGACTGCAGGGTGCATGACGGAGAGAAACAGTGTAGGTATTATCGTTAAACCATATTGTGCATTACCGTCAAATTATTTTGTACTGTGCATACAGTGACTTCAATATGGCGCTAGTTATAATAGTTGTAGGTTCCTGTGTCAGACAAGTAATGAGTTCTACTGATTGGCATCCAATTGATTACCAAATAGCTATTTAGCATTGCTATTACTGGAAGTATATTCGTCAATGATATTGTATTTGAGGCTTTTGGTAGAATATAGGGTGTATTCGTAAACATTTTCATCCCTTTATTTACTGAATCATGGTACTCGTTTTACAAACTATCCGAAATTTGTTTTTCTTATGATGTTTTCCTTCACCGCCAACTTCACATGGTAGAAATAAGCACATATTATTTATAAAATCAGAGGTGCATTCTAGGATTCCAACCACAACACAATATAAAGGACACAGACAAGAGACCTCACCATTTAATTTTGAATTATAAGAGTTCGGTTTTGACATTATGATAGGGTGTTGTTGCCCGGCATGAGTACAATAAGCCGCGGCCCTTACACAGACCTCGACAGTTCGACAATCTTACGTCATAAGTTAGGATTAATGTGGTCGAAAGGCGATTTGCGTTAGTGCGCCTGCGCGAGTACATGAAATGTTTTAGCTCTTAGTTTCCATCGCTCCATTCCGTGCTTAAGTCCTACTTTTTAGGTACAACTTTATACATGAGAGTTTTTCTCTCATAAATCCTGCTTATCTCAATATTTCCCAACACCCCATCAGTCAAAGTCACGTGATAATACAAGTGTTAATTACATCCGAGTTAAGCTATTATTGTTTGGGATTTTTATGGGTTTAGGTGTTAAGGAATATAATAAACATTTCCTTTGTACGAAGCCTTTTGTAAGGTTGAATGGAAGGCCCTGAAATTGCTTCAGATTTTCAGGATATTTTAGCTTAGATAGAAAGTATGGATCGTGATGTTAACGCAATGGTAGTTTACTTGTTTTGATTTTCCAAAATATAATGAAGAAACTTGGCCGTTTTTGCATTCTTCATCCTCCAAAGTTGAAAATGTAACGTGGTTCAGAATGCTTGGTCGAAGACTTTAAGTATCAATCTCACTCAAATATGAACCTTAGATAATATACTATAGTCCTGGCATGTAATAGTCGGGGTGTTTATGCCGGCGCTTCGTTAACGCGTCACTCGTAGTTTTTTACTTTGGCGCGTTGTTACGTGACATCACACTTCACGCGCCACGAGATTTTAAGTACTTTATCTGTTTTTTCAATAAAACCTTTGATAAAGACTGGCACGATTATGCATTTGATAGTGAACCTGCCTCATACGCCAAAGGTCGTGAGTTAGATCCGCACCCTGGACCAACATTCGTGTGATAAATACTTGTGTTTGCTTCAGTGTTGGTGTAATATGTATTTAAGTCTGTTGTTTGATATTTGTAACATAAGTGCTTAAGCTACTTAGTACGGAGTCAGGTCAATGGTATAAGATGTTGTGTGTATTGTAAATTGTAATAGCTCTATGCGACTTTGTAACATTCCCCATCAAAGAGACGCATAATCTCATCCACTGATCTACCACTTAAAGGTAAGTTATTAATACTAGAGTAATGACGTGTACATAACAGATCAAACAAACAAGGCTACATAACTAACTGACGGAAACTCCGATCCTCCAAACCTCACGCGCCACAAATCGCCTTAGAACTGAATCTGTTCGGGTTATCTGCCACATAATCTGGAGACAAACAGCGACACCTATAGACTCCAGTAAGCAAGGGAATAGACGAGCGACAGTACGAGTATACACCAATGATTTTGTATCTGAACGCCTAGCACGAACTTTTCAATTTCAAAGAAATCGTAACGTTGACTTGTCGTGTCCACGCTACGATTATGCTAATAAGCATCATCATTCATCATTTCAGCCAATAGACGTCCACCGCTAGACATAGGCCTCCCACAACGCTCTTCACACAGATCGGTCCTGTGTTACCCGCATCCAAGGGACTCCCGCGACCTTCATTAGATCGTCGGTCCACCTGGCGGGAGGCCTGCCACGGCTGCAGCCTTCTGCACGCGGCCTCCACTCCAGTCCCTTCTTCCACCCCCGCGGCCGTCTGTTCTCCTTGCAATGTGCCCTGCCCATTGCCACTTGAGCCGCGCAATTATTTAGGCTATGTCTGCGACCTTAGATCTCCTGCGGATCTCATCATTTCTGACACGATCACGCAAGGAGATTCCGAGCATAGCCTTCTGAGTGACTTTGAGCTTTCTTAAGGGCCCATTGTAAGCGGCCACGTTTCTTTTCCGTATGTCAAGAAGAAGGAAACACATGAATTGGAAGGGCGTTGTATGATTTGATAGCTCGGGGCAGGAATGAGCAGCAACCTCTTGGTGCGCGCCGGCATTGTCTGAATGGTAA
The DNA here is from genome assembly GCA_014851415.1 of Cnaphalocrocis medinalis. Classification (NCBI taxonomy): domain Eukaryota; kingdom Metazoa; phylum Arthropoda; class Insecta; order Lepidoptera; family Crambidae; genus Cnaphalocrocis; species Cnaphalocrocis medinalis. Next base: position 12,937,593 of record CM026296.1, read on the forward strand.
GCGGATGGCAACGCTGTTCAGCACTTGTTCGGGAATGGAAAAGAGGTCATCTTGATTGTCCTCAATATAAAAAAAAGTTGTCGCAGGGTTGCCAGCTACTGTCTCTCGTCTGTTCGATCCCTAAGCCGCTAACAATACCTGCGCAGATTACACGACACACGCGATTGGTCGCTGACGCGATTAAGATTAGCGTCTTGTTACACTCCAACCAATTGAAAATCCGACAACAATACCTCAGCAATACGTAACATTTATTCGCCATAGAATACCTACATTAACATCCAAATTTGTTTCTATGTCATAGGTGGCAAACGATCTGAAAGATCACCTGTGGAGCAACACAAGTGTGCTACAAAATTAGGCCGAAATTTGGGCCACACGGCGAGAGACAGCGGCGCTGTTTCACGCCAGTTTTCTGTGGAACCGTGGTTGAGCTAGAACATTCATGCACAATCGAAGCTTTCCCACGGAAAAAAGTTTTATATTCTCTATAACAACAAAAGATCTTCTGTACCTACTATTTATAAAGAGGTTAATGCCGTAGTCAATGTCAAAGGCTTTTATAGGTAAACCCAAAAAAAGCGAAACACTTGCGGGATGAAATCGACTTCCAGCGCCATCTATTGGTAACTCATTTAAGTTAAGTTCCGAAACGAAGTGAAAATAAAGTTAAGTTTTCTTCTTCCTTCATCAGTATTTTTTTCGAAATCTCGGGCCATCGCCTAATTGTTTTTTGCGCTCTTAGTTCTGAGCTGAGTCTAGGAAACATCAGTCAAACTGAGGTGTGTCTGCTAATGGCTCCAAAAGGGTGATAAATGAGGCAGAGTGTTTTTACTTTCAACTTTAACAAGGTTAAGACTTATATTCCGCACATAAATCCTAAGATTCGTTGATTTTGTATTGCAAAGACCTCATTATCTGTAAAAAACCATCAAATGTTTCTACATTGAATGAAATGAAAGAACCAAGAATACCGTCTTATTGCCTTTTATGACGATATTCCAGAAAAGATGCGCTCAAATAAATAAACTAATAATTATATCGATTTTCTATCAATCAATCAATCAATCATTTCTTTACGATAGAACATGGTAATAAATTGGTCTTAACATATACATAGTGCTAACATATTCCGTCGTAATGGACGTGCAAATTTTCAAAATCTCCCGAAGTATAATTCAAGGACCATGCTTTACGTCCGCGCAACATTAGCTACATGTACGCATTCTTGAAGAACGATTGGCCGTCCCAGGGCTATCTACAATTTGCTTGCCGACCCACTATTTATGTCGCCCTTAGCTATAGCCGATTCAACCTTTATGTCGATCCAGGCTTCAATGGGGGGGTCCGGACCCCCTGGACGGCCCCCCCCCCTTATATACGTCCATCTGGTATGATACTGGTGTCAAAACAGGGGTATTTGTGATCATTTTTATTCTTTTAAGCTTTAAGCACGTCTTCTACTAATAATTTTGATCATGCATAAAGTTTTTAGTCAAAATGGAGTCTGTCTGCATTAATTTCTGAGATGATGATTTTTATTCATATACTTTTTTTTTAATTTTAAAACGGGGCCTCAGTTAAAAGGTTTGTAAACAAAAGTAGTTACTGCAGTGCAGCTAAGCAGGTTGACTCATGTGCTTGCAATATTTAATCCAGTGTTTACAGCTAAATTGCTAACCTCATATAATTACGAGTACACATAACAATCCTTGATTAATAGTTACGGTTGCATAGCCTTTCGTGAGCACTAAATATGCATTTAGTTGTCGATTTGAAAGTTGTTCGATAAAACACATTAGTTGACAGTTGTAGTGACGTGTGACTTATTGGTGTTGAAGTTACTGACTTGGGGGATAGAAAAGGTTGAAGGATCACCTGATGGTAAACGATTGCAAGACAGGTGCATTAACAAGGTAGTCGCTGAAAACCAGCGTCGGGACAGGTCACTCGGTCCTGCACCGACAATTTGCTGAGCCCGCCGCCTATTTGGCACATTTAATATTATTATACATTGTTCTCTCTTCTTTTGTGTGTGTATGTTTTTCTTTTTTATTGTGTGTATTTTACTGTGTGTGATTTTGTGCCAAATAAAGTTTCAATTCATTTATTCATTGCCTCTGCCTATAGAGATACCTGGAACACCAGTGGAGTCACAAGTGCTCTGATACCTTTAACACCCTTTCCCCCCATTTGGGTCTCTGGTACCCTCACTTACACGGCGAAACGTTATGTGATACGTGGCAGAAAGGCAGACGGATCACCTGATGGTATGCGGTTGCCGCCGCCCATAGACACCTGCAACACCATTAGAGTTACAAGTGCGCTGCCAACCTTTTAATTCCTTTCCCCCAATCGGGCATCCAGTAACCTCACTCACTTGACTAAACACAGCGTAAGGGCTGCATGACGCCGGCTTCTGTGAAGCCGTTTTATCACCCCGGTCAAGCTAATCCGTTCATGCCGAAGCGTGGCTCTCCCACGGTTTTAATATAAAGCATTCCATCTTCCCACTCGACACATTTCAGGGACACTGAAAAGGGATCGGTTTAATCGTCTATATCTGTCAAACACTTTTGACCTCGCTGACTTGTGACCTTTTTTCATCAAAAGTCAAATGACGAAAGGTCAGGGAAATTTAATTGATGCAACATCGGGCTATAAAGGGTGTATCAGTTAACCTTTTTATGTGATAAGTGTTATTAGAGTAGATTGGATCACCTGATTGTAAGCGATTGGTGCCAAATATAAGACACCCGCAGAGATATAAAGATAAGAGCGCAATGCCAATAAGAGCGCAATGTCAATTACATTTTGGGAGGGTCACACTTCGGCATGAATGGGCCGGCTCGACCTGGTATTGCGGTTGTTTATGGGCGGCTGTAATCATTTGACTTTAGGTGATCCGTCTGTTCGTCTTCCAACCATGACATAAGAAAAATCTCCCCTACCCCGTATTGGGCCCCCGCTACAATTCAAAAACACAGCGACAACGCGGATTAATGCCGGATTTCTGTGGTATCACTTCCATCAGGCTGGCCGGCTGCACTAATAATAAATAAATAATAAATGTTTAATAAAAATAATTTGATAAAAATGCACTGTGTGTAGCCGAGAGCTCAGCTAGAGCTAATCTTCTGTGTCTCTTTATTTCGTGGCACATTTCCACATACCACACGATCCGTTGACAGTGTGGTATGCAGTAACGTGAAATATCCTAGGCACTTTGTGAGCACTATGATAACGCTGGCGCACGAGTCTAGTGTTGCCAAGTAAGAGTGAGGGAGTGTTTATATTAAATAAGTGATCTGCGCAAGTGGTACAATAAAAGCACCCGTTCTCTGTTTTGAGCAGCTGTGTCAAGGGTTCAAGTCGCCATTATGATCGCCTACCTTTGCTAGAAGATGGAACTTAAATTAGAAGAAGTGAAATGAGACAACACAACATTCATCTTGCTGGTCCCAAACTAAGGTTTTCATTTATACATACTATGGAAACTAGGAACAACGAGGGTACCAGAAACATCTACACTAAAGTGTAAAAAGCTGTTTCGTTAATCAACAGTTGTAGTAACTATGTTGCACCTTCTGATTCCCGGTATGTGGCAAAAGATATAAAATGTATTGAGGTTAATTTTCGTATCAGGCACAGCCGATATAGTAGGACATAAAACAATCAATTAAGAGGGAGAATCTAAATTTAACTAGACAACACTAACTTCACATGAAGACATTGATGAATTACCCACAAGAATCACAATGAAACTATTTGGCAACGATGGTGTGGCTCATTACTACAAGCTAGTGTAAAAATAGTATAATAAGACATAAGGTAGAACTTCGCTTCTGTTGTTACAATGAGGATCTGCGTTAAAGGTAGAAAATCTGAAGCTATGTAGATGTCCAGTAGGAGGGTCAAGAACGGTATTTTACTGGCAAAAATAACACCAAATTTGTATACTAAAAACCACTAAGCTAACTAATTTAATTTTAATTTTAATGTGCCCGCTTTTGACCACTATTCAAGCTGTAAGTACTTTTTTATGTGATAGGTAGCAGACGAGCAGGCGGATCACCTGATGGTTAGCAATTGCCGCCGCCCATGGACACCTGCAACACCAGTGGAGTTACAAGTGCGCCGCCAACCTTTTATCCCCTTCCCCCCGGGTGGGACTGGAACCCTCACTCACTCGACAAAACACAACATACACATAGGTATAACATAATTTTTGTGTTAACCCTTTGATGCATAGTGATGTAGATTTACATCAGTTAATTTATTGATAGATAATTTTGAAATGGTAACCCAGGCATAATGTGTTTATTTTTTTTTAGATGCTTACTATATTTTTCTCGGGTTCGGAACGCATCCTTTTACACTTTGACATCTAGTTTTTTTTTTATGTCATAATTTCGAACTTTTAGCGCGCTAATTGAAATACTTGATTTTGGCGGCGTTACAAATTAATTTTTTATTGATAATCCTAACTAATATTATAAATGCGAAAGTAACTCTGTCTGTCTGTCTGTCTGTCTGTCTGTCTGTCTGTCTGTCTGTCTGTCTGTCTGTCTGTCTGTTACTCTTTCACGCCAAAACTACTGAACGGATTTAAATGAAATTTGGTATACAGATGATCTAGACCCTGAGAAAGAACATAGGCTACTTTTTATTGCGAAAAAGGGGGTTGTAAGGGGTTAAAAGGGGGGTAAAAACTTTTCCACGCGGACGAAGTCGCGGGCGGCCGCTATACATGATAAACAGCGTAAAACTGTGTTTTATGAAGAGTTGAAGGTAAGCATGATGGATTATTTTATTTTTTGTAGTAATATAACAATAATTGTTAGAATTATCGGATTTACAAATTTGATGTAGAAATACATCAGTATGCAAAATCGGTAATTTATATCCGTACTGTCATCCGCATAACAATGAATGCCACTGGTATGTAACATGTCATTGATATGCAGGAGGAACAGAGTTGGGGATAGCACACAGCCTTGGGGTACACCAGCATTCACAGGTTTTAGGCCTGAGCATGAGCTGTGCACCCATTCGCACAGTTTCTCAGGCAACCCATAAGCAGGAAGTTTCGAAATGAGCGCTTTGTGCCAAACCCGATCAAAGGCCTTCGCAATGTCCAGGCTTACTGCCAGGGCCTCCCCCTTGCTTTCAATGGTCTCCGCCCATCTATGCGTCAAATAGACGAGAAGATCACCAGCCGATCGTAATCCGTATTGGCGGTCATTGATGAGCTGGTGTTCCTCAAGGTGGCTCAGAAGCTGACGGTTAATGATGGACTCCATTATTTTTGAGAGCAAGGAGGTGATTGCTATGGGCCTGTAGTTACCAGGATCAGAGCGGTCTCCCTTTTTAGGGATCGGGTGCACTAAAGCCGTCTTCCAAGAATTGGGAACCACGCCCAGCGAGTAAGAGTGTCGGAAAAGGCGCGTTAGGACTGGAGTCAGCTCAGGAGCACATAATTTTAGAACGACAGGAGGGATTCCGTCAGGGCCGCTGGACTTATGGATATCGAGGGAAAAAAGTGCCTTGCGGACAAGTTTTTGGGAAAAAACTATATCCTGGAGGGGTGGAGCACACCGCGGGATGGTAGGCGGTTGTTTTCCCTGATCATCCAAAGTCATATTGGATGCAAAAAGAGAACCCAATAGGTCCTCTCTCTCTTTTGCATCGTTGGCCAATTTGTCATCACCTCTGCGTAAAGGAGGAAAGGAAGGCTGACAGAAATTCCCCTCGACTGCTTTGGCAAGTGCCCAAAATGCACGTGTTCCGGAGGGGAGCCGAGCCAGTTTCTCACCTATCCTACCTATATGTTCTGCCTTTGCTCTGGCCACCGCTCTTTTGAACGATCTGGAGGCGAAGTTATACTCCTTTTTTAAGGACTTGGCCGAAGGATCCTTTCGCTGCATTGCATCGACCCATGCGTTATATTTCCTCTGCTTTTGGTCAGAAGCCTGTTTGCAGGGGAAAACAAACCAGGGTTGGGACCTACCACCAACGGGTACATGGGAATTTGGAACAAAGAGTTCCATACCCTGGAGCACCACGTCAGTTATAGAGTCGGCAATACTGCTGGGATCCTCGAGCGAGAAGCAAACTCGCCTCCATGGGTAGGATGAAAAGAACGCCCTCATCCCATCCCAATCTGCTGACCTGAAATGCCAAACACGACGGAAGCTCACGGTGTGGGAACGCAAATGCCGCGTGAGTGGCACTTTGCTCCGAATCAGGCAGTGGTCCGAAGATCCAATCGGGGAGTCAACGGAGACCTGATAGCCGTCTGGATGGGAGGTCAGCAGAAGATCCAAAAGTGAAGGCGCATGATCCTCCACATCCGGCCTTTGTGTCTAAACCAGAGGAACAACTGCTTCAAAGATTTTCACACATATTAGTGAGCCATTTTTTTTGTAAATACCTTATTTCAGAGAATTCTTATAATACACAGTTCAATGTAAAGTTGTTGGCTTAAATGCATAGTGATGTAGATCTACATCATTAAGATTTTTGTGTAAAAACCTACTTTTTTTTTTAAATATATTTTTTTCACTATTTTTCCCAGAATGTATTTTTATTTTCCCCCCTGTTACAATTTATCATACAAGAAAAGGTAAAATCATGCATCTAAGGGTTAAAATATAAACGTCACGTTGATATATATGCAACGCGAAGATTTAAAGAACTAATTTTAAACTTTTGAAGTCATCAGCCGATGCAATTAGTATGTACCGTAAAGACAATATCTTCTTTAGTTTGATGCTTCTGATGTCATCAGAAGCGTTTGTCGACGTATAAAGAGGGTACAATTAGTTGGGGCGTGGTGATAAGGTAAAAGTGTCAGCAAAATTAATGCATTTGCCACCAACGATATTGTTGTCGATATTTGGCACGCATCAAAGAGTTTCCAACGAGCGATTTACACCTGAAAACGTGTTGCCAGCTCGTTTTGATGCATTTGTCGACGTCTACTGAGCCGATTTCGACGTGTTAATGAGATTCAAGGTGTAAACAGAGTGCGTACAAAGTTAGAATAATATCTACACTGCGACCATTTTGTCGAATAGAGCGATTGTAGCACAACCTGAGTTTTAATCATGTTGGCTGCAGTTTTTTATATTCTGTATTATTTCTGTTCCTACGATAAAGATGATATTTTCCTTCAGATTGTAAATCAAGGATATCTTACAATTCACGTGAAAGAAGCAAGAAAGCAGGCTGCAGAACCAACAGACATCGGGGTAAACGAGTTCTGAAGTGAAGACTGCGTCTCGATAACTTAGTTTAGGACGTCCCCACGACAGATGGAGTGACGATTTGAGCAGGATAGCTGGTACAGGAGTTGGATAGAAGTAACCAAAAGCAATCAGAGTGGCGAACATTTGGAGAGGCCATATCCCTCAGTAGACTGCAATAGCCGCTGCGGTATTTCCGAACGGGTACGACATTCAAATCTTCAAGAAACGAGCCTATTCCTAAAAGGGCGGCAACGCATCCGCACACCTTCTAGTGCAGCTGATGTCCATGGGCGGCGGTGTTCACTTACCATCAGGTGACCCGCTCGTTTGCCTTCCTATTTAATAAAAAATAAAGTAAAAAAACTAAACCCGTTACCAGAGATGTGAATTATTTGAAATACAAATATTTCAAATGCAAATACAAAATGCAAAATACCCATTTTTATTTTATATTTGAAATACTTTTTTCTTAATGTATTTTGTATTTTATTTGAAATACTCTATGTGAATATTTAGTATTTATAAAATACAAAATAGTTTCGTTGCATTTTTAATTCATTTTAACAATTTTTTATTCTTAAATCCATCCAATCATTTCAAATATAATACCTGCTTACCGAGTTTTGCCCCTGTAGAACGAGTATTTTGATTTGGTGAAATGATTATGAGGCCCCATAGGCGAAACATGAAAGATGAACTCTTTGAACAAATACTAGTTTTAAAATCAGTTCAATAAATAAAAGGTTATGCTTAACAATGTATTTTATTTTCAAAACCTATTTTAAAAATACGTATTTTGCATTTTGTATTTAAATACTTTTATTCAAAACTATTTTGTATTTCTATTTGAAATAGTGCTAGCAACTATGCATTTGCATTTTGTATTTAAATACTTTTACTAAATTATTTTTCACATCTCTGCCCGTTACGTACGTACGTTTTCAAAAGGTATGTATATGTAACGTGTGACTACGCCTTCCAAACATGAAAATGTATCTCTACATAGTGAATATTGCATACTAGGCTTGTTTTATACTTTTTCAGCGTCGTTTTTTGTCGTAGTTGGGTTTTAGTTTTTTTACTTTATTTTTATTTGTACTATTTTGGTGTCCAAGTGCTAGTAATATATATATATTCAAAATGTACAAGAGAAGCGCTTTCAAATGATACCAAACACGGCATATTTATCATAACTTTATTTTTTTACTCTGTATGTTTTGTCCGCTAGAGGGCGCCACATTAGATTTTGTGAAACTTCATATAGCCTATAACCAGCGGACAATTAAAACGCTTATAATGATATGTCATTTGTCGAAATCTGATAAGTAGTTTAGAAGTTACGTGGATACATACATACATACATACATACATACATACATACATACATAGCCTGTCAAAATCATAACCCTCCTTTTGCTTTGCCGTAGTCGGGTAAAAAAATTGCCTTATGATGATGATAATGTTGATGACACGCGCCATAGTACCCATCACCTCGTATTTCCAATGTGCGTTCATCCTAACATTCTACAATGGCGACCTGGCGCTAAGCCCAGTACGTTCTGGCACCATCCTGTACACTATCCACAAAATTACTCAAACTTTCTACAACTCTGACTCTTACAGCCACGGATTAAGGTGCATTGTAACTTGGCTAATTCTGTATTGTACAAATGCAATTGATAATACTGACTGTTCATGGTACTGATAAATATTTTGAGTCGATGAATAAAATCTATGGATATTGGAAACACGTGAAGGCACAATGATGGCAGATTTAGTAGGATTTGGAATCTATTTTAAAGGGATTTCAAAATTTTGTATCTTATCTACGAGTAAACAATAGTATACAATATACAATATTATATAAAGAAGCTTTGTCTTTACATTGGGCATACTCGTATTTATCTCAAAATAGTGGCCCGCCCTCACTTCGCTTCGGGACCGTAATTCAAAAATGAACCAATAGATGGCGCTGTGCTAAATTACATCGCGCAAGCGTTTCGTGTTTTTGGTTTACCTATAAGCCTTGTCGTTAAGTTTGCTGTCCAGGGTAAGCCCTAGGTACTTTACCTCATTTGACAGTTGTAGATCTGACCCAAAGAGTTTTGGTAGAGTGAAATTTCCCAGCTGGCGTTTGTTGGTGAACATTACCAACTCTGTTTTGCTGGGGTTTACCTTTAGATCATGTTCTTTGCACCAGTCTTCTACCTCTTTAAGTGCAGCTTGCATTATTACGCATGCGGTGCTTGCTTTGAACCCTGTCAGTAAAATTGTCAGGTCGTCAGCATATCCTACCGTGTAGAAGTGCTTCGAGTTTAGCCTGTTGAGAAGGTCGTCAACCACTAAGTTCCACAGTAAGGGTGACAGGACTCCTCCCTGGGGGCATCCCCTCACCACCACTGCTCCCTTTGTTGCCGCACCTGCTACTCTGACTACTCGACTATTTAGCATGTTTATAATCCACTCGGTTATAGTTTTTGGAGCGTTGTGTCTTACCAGAGCTTGTCTGATGCTGGAGTAGTTAGTTCTGTCGAAGGCGCCTTCTATATCAATGAAGCATCCTAGACAGATGAGCTTGTCGTGAATGGCTGCTTCTATTTTACCTACCACTTGATGAAGAGCCGATTCTGTAGATTTACCTGCGCTGTATGCGTGCTGGTGTTGCTTAGAGGGATATCGAGTAGGACTCCCCCTCTTAGTTCTCTATCACAGAGTCTCTCCAGGGTTTTTAGGAGGAAGGATGTTAGGCTGATAGGTCTGAAGGCTTTGGGATCAGTGTAGTTGGCCTTACCTGGCTTAGGTATGAAGAGCACCCTAACTTCTCTCCAGCTCTTTGGGGTGTAGCTCTTTGCAAGGCAGGCTTGGTAGATAATGGTGAGGTGTTCTATTATGGTCTTACCTCCCTATTGTAAGAGTGCAGGAAAGATGTTGTCTGCTCCCGCAGCTTTGAACGGTTGGAAACTGTTTATGGCCCATTCTACCTTTTTTGGTGTGATCACCTTGTATGCAGTGTTCCAATCTTGTTCAGAAGGTATGCGGTCTTCTACTATGGTGTCTTGTAAGGTGTTGAACTGACACCCTGGGAAGTGTGCATTTAGTAGTATCTCGTGTGTTCCGAGGTGCTGGTAGACATAGTGTCGTCTGGCCTTTTAAGGAGTCCCAGCTCAGGGGTGCCCCCCTTCGCTAGAGTCTTTCTTACCCGGTTTGCCTGTAGGTTGGAAGCAATCTCTTCGCTGAAATTCCTCCAAGAGTTCGCTTTCCAGTATCTGATGCGCTTTTTGTAGTGTGATTTCGCTGCTATGTACGCGTCCCAATCATTGTCATCGCGTGTATTGTAGGCTCTATTAAATTTCCTTCTCACCTTAGTTCGCAGTCTTTCCAGCTCTGGACCCCACCACTGGTCGGCTGAGTTGGATTCCCGCGGGAGAGATAGAGGGCAGGCCTGCTCGTAACAGTAGTTATAGCTTTCTCCAGAATGGATACTTGTAGCTCAATTTGCTCGGTGTTGTGTAACTCCTGGCATGCTGTACTTGCGGTAGCTGCTCTGCAATTAGAGACTCATAGCGCCCGCCTGTTGGTTTTTCTCGGGATCCGTTTTGGTTCTGTTTTGTTATATTTACTTTGATGTCGAAACCGGATCCACCTGTGATCTGAGGATGATGTCTCCTTCGAGACGTGCCAGCCCGTGATTTGTTCCGCTGCCAACGGTGTAGCTAGGGTAAGGTCGATGATTGTCCCTGCATCTCCTACCGATGAAGGTTGGCTCATTTCCCCTGTTAATTATTTCCAGGTTAGTGGTATAAAGGAAGTCAACTAAATTGTTACCTCTGCTGTTGGGTTGCTCCATTCCCCACAGTGGATGGTGGGCGTTGGAGTCCGTAGAAATGATCAGCTCGAGCAGCCATGTTGAAAAGAAACTAAAATCTGCCAGTATAGTCCTATGGCAATGCCGCCGGATGGTAGGGAAGCGATGGGGTCTATCACCAAAGATTTTCAAATGGCTATACACTGTTGTCATCAGACCAATGGTAACCTATGGAGCAGTAGTCTGGTGGCCCAGGACGCTTAAGTCGACCTGCGCAGACAAGCTACAAAGATTCCAGAGGCAGGCTTGCTGTGCCATGACAGGTTGTATGAAAACCACTCCCACAGCGGCGATGGAAAATCATGCTCAACCTACAGCCACTACACCTGATAGTACAACAGGAAGCGGCTCTCAGTGCACTAAGACTTAAACAGCAAGGCCTCGTCAAATTCAGACAGGTAAAGCATCTTAATAACCTCATAGAAGAATGGGCTGACACTCCTATGTTAGCAGCACCATGTGACAGAGTGGAGACAGTACACATCTTCGACAAAAGGTACAAGATACATCTGATCGAAGAAGAGGACCCTCGGATTCCCCATAAGTCGCTTATGATCTTTACAGACGGCTCAAAAACTGACAAAGGCACGGGACGGGGGTCTTCTCCGAAGATCTAACATAAACATCGCAGTACCACTAGGAGAACATAATACTGTCTTTCAGGCAGAATGCATGGGCTCCTACTGGCAGCAAAAGCGATCACAGCGAGGAAGGTAAAAAACCACACCATAAGAATCCTCTCGCGACAGCAAATCAGTACTGCAGGCCCTTAGTAGTTTCACTATCAAGACCGGCCTAATAAAGGAATGCCACCAGATGCTAAATGAGGTGGGTCTCCACAATGAACTGTTCCTACAATGGATCAAAGGACACAGCGGCAGCAGAGGTATGATGCAGCTGACGAACTTGCAAGAAGAGGATCCAGTATGTCCCCGGTAGGACCGAGCCCATACTCCCTCTCCCCCCAAAAACTGGCTGAAAGGTAAAATCTTGAATCATAACCAAAATTCTACACAACAGCTACTGGAGCAGTCTAGAGGAATGCAGACAGGCGAAACTTACTCTACCGCAACTGGACGCCCGTCTCTCTAGGCAATTTCTGCAGCTAAACAAGTCAAGCCTACGTTTGGTGACGTGTGCTCTGACGGGTCATGGCAACTTTAACAAACATCTTTTCAACCTAGGTGTTACAGACAGCCCTCTATGCAGAGCATGCTTCTTCACCAGGTGTTCCATGATCTTTGATTTTTTCATGGCATCATAAAATGCTCATCAATTTGAACAACTTTAGTTAAGGTGCCATTGACCTACCTCTTATAGTTTAGCGGGCTGTTGTGGTTCTACATCAAGGAGCCTAGTCTTCAAAATAAAATATACCCTATAAGTTGCCCTGATGTTACAGCTATACAATAAAAAAAGTTTCATTCGAATCGGTTCAGTAGTTTCCGAGATTAGCGTGAACAAACAGACAAACAGACAAAAACAGACAAACAGACAGACAAAAATTTTAAAAATCATTGATTCATGTTCTGTTACTGTTTTTTAGTCGTCCTAAGTTATTTTGAGATAAATATCTTCAATGTACAGACACAGCTTTTTTACATTTTTATTATAGTATAGATTTCAAGGTTTC